>OY744608.1:38364356-38394356 GCA_963556255.1 Allolobophora icterica | reverse complement strand
TCATATACAAGATAAGATTGACATGTTGATGTTAAAAATTGGATACTTCCAATTACCCCAACATGGAGCTTTAATGGTGTGGTATCCATCCATTCCAACGGGCAGCGGTGGTGAAAGATCTCACCCGATCAATTCAATTCAGGGCCGAGGGCATATAATATGGTCACTATAGAAAATTGTCCACATTTACATTTGCACGACTCCTATTAAAGCAGCCATGTATTAAGCAACATGAACAAGAGCTTAATGGCCAATGCCTACCTAAATCCTGTAGCAACACAGTTACAATGCATTTAACTGCTGGTAATGGCACTTTTTTTTGCAGTTACATAGAATTAAATTACATCTACGCTCATGATTTGCGGATATGTAGCCAAAGAATGATAAAAAAACATGCCTGTGCAACAAAGAGAAATTAGACTTAGATTATAATTATTACAAAAATTTTCAACCACTGGCGGCGATCTTGTCTGAGAGGTGGGGGGGGACAAAGTCGGCCATAGTCTGGTCGATGACCTTTTTTAGGAATTCATGTCCTAACAAAATTTTTAAAACTTTCTTTGGAATTAATCTCCACAAAATCTTCATGACTTTTCTACAAATTCATCTCTGAAAAAAGTTGATGACCTTTCTTTTTTAGTCCTCCACCTATACTTTCGTGACTTTTCCATGCCTTCAAAATAACTCACGACCTTTTTTTAGCAATTCGTCTTCCCATTACCTTTTTGGCCTTTTTTCCTTCAGTTCCTTAATTTTTTCCTTCTCTTTCACAATTTCATTACTTTTTTTCTAGAAATTTTGGGGGGACACTTCTGCTCAAAACAACTTATCTGGTCAAAAAGGCACTCAAAACTCATTTTCGCATTTCTTGACCTTTTTTGGTGTATCTTAAAAATCTGGGGGGTCCGATGTATGGCGTGACCCCCACTCTTAAAGGTGGGGGTCTTGTCCCCCACGACCCTCCTAGATCGCCGCCCATGCATATAGGCCTAGTCTAGGGCCAACAGTAGAAAAGGCGTGTCTGCCAAAAGCTGTTCTAATCGAAGGAAAATAAAGTAGTTCTAGTCAGAACTAGGAAAGTCAGAGGACTTGGTCGTGTATAGAGAAGTCTTTGGGGTGAGCCCAGGAGAATCTGATAGCAACGCGGACTGAATTGTAGTCTTGTGTAAAATTCCCCAGTTTTGGTAGCTAGGACTATTCGTTTTTCTGTGTGCAGTCAATGCATTTCTTTCAGGATCGGTAACACATATGTTCTCATGGGCGGCGATCACGGGGAGGGGGTCTAGGGGGACATGTCCCCCCACCTTTAAGAGTGGGGGAGACACGCCATACATTTGTCCCCCAAATTTTGAAGAAAGATTGAAAAAGGCCAACAATGTAATTGCGTGAGAGGGTTTTGACAGCCTTTTTTGACCATATGAGGTAAAATAAAATTTATCAGGAGAAGTGTCCCCCGAAAATTCTCAGAAAGTAGAAAGAATAGGCCCTAAGAAGAAATTCCTGAAAAAGGTCATTCAATTTTGTTTGGAGAAGAATTTATAAAAACAGTCTTCAAATTTTGTGTGCGATGACGTTCTAAAAAAAGGCGATGACATTGGTTGCGAGAACCTTAAAAAGGTCATCAAGTTTTTTGGAGATGAGTCCGCGGAAAAGTCACGAAGAAATGTTTTGGGACGAATTCCTAAAAAAGGTCATCTACCAGACCAAGGCTGACTTTGTCCCCCACCCCACCTCTCAGACAAGATCGCCGTCACTGCATGTTCTTATTTTGAAGTTTTAGTGACAGCTCTGGCTAAGGCATTTTGGACTCCTTGATGCAGTAGGATAGGTCTATAATAGTCGAGACGGCTGGAAAACGGGTCATTAGCCAAAAAGGACTGTGGCGTCTAATCTAGATATCACTTACGTGTTTTATAGGCCTAGTAGGCTAGGCAGAACTAGGCCTAGGCCTGTATAGTCTCGGTCTCTCGCTGTTATCGTAATCTCGGAATAGTGAAGTCACGGGAACCAGCTTAATCACAGGCGCATAATTATAGTCACGACATAATCGATACGGGGTTGGGTGAAATCGGTTCCAGGTCAAGATCCAAAGGGTCAGGCGGGCAGACAGCCAAACGGCTATCGCAGCACTCGTGAATAGGCTGGTGCTTTGCGCTCAGCTTTACAGTAGGCCTAGCGCTTTAGAAAATTGGAGATTACGATTACGATTCCGCTGTCTTAAAGCCACTTTCTATTCACTGGGTCTTTCGCACTGGGAGCGCCTCTGATTAGCGAACACTGTGAGAGGCGCTTTATAAATGCTTAGAAACTTTAGATACAATACAATACAATACAATACAATAGTGTAGGCTGTAAGTAAGTAAGTAAGTAGGTAAGTAAGCAAGTAAGTAAGTAAGTAAGTATATTCTTTCTAACTCCATTATCAAACGCACAAGGACTTTTATAGAATCCTTGGCAAACGCACAATGGGACAGTAACATTGAATGTAAAACATAGAAGTAATAAATCGAAATAAAAATTGTAAAATAAGTAAATAAGTAAGCAAGTGTATAAGTCTATGTATCATATTATTGCATACCTTAAATTGACGTCATTATATTATAGTTATGTTAGATTAGTTCTAAGGAAAATTTACTCTATTTAATTTACTGATGTTATTTTTATTTTGTATTTATTTATTTTCGTTACATGGCAAATTATGGTAAAATATTTTACATGCTTGATAAAACGGTTTTCAAAGCAGTGAAAATTATTGCGCGACATAAATTCAAGTTCGTGCGTACTCCCACTTCAGTCGAATTTAAAATCTTACGTTAAAATTCCGCCATCTTTTGTGTTTTGTGTTGTGAAATTGTGTTTGCTCGTATATTTAAAAAATGGACAACAAAGAGGAGATTTTAGAAGCATTAGATGGTAAATCTTTAATATATTATCGGGATATAGCGTAGCCTGCCGCATGATTAGGAAAATATCAAGGTTCTAATGTTGTACTCTTTTCGTGTTTTAGAATTTGCGAAGCACCCCGGCGGAAAAATTTCACATGTGCTCGAGCAATACTTAAGCAGAATCGCCACAACAGGAATTACCGTGTAAGCTGTTTTATCAGTAAACATCGTTTTGCTTTGCTTGCATGACATGTGGGTAACAGAAGTTCAAATATCACCTTACTGCAGGATGTCGTTGTTCCGGGGTGCGTAGCGAATCCCCGATACTCGAATCCCCGAAACGAATTTCGGCCGGATCCCTGAAACTGATTTATGTCATGTATAAGAGTTCAAACTTCAACAATTCATTTTTAAACAGGGTGTTATATTTCAAACATAACAATTTAATTTTGGGAATATTTGTAGTTTTCGTTTTTCCGACCGCAAATCTATAAGACTGTTTTCGGGGTTTCGGGGATTCGGGACGACCTCGTTGTTCCGTAGGGTGTGTAGCGAATCCTCGAAAATGAATTCCACCATATCCTCGTTATATATTTTGTAAGTGAAAACAAAGTTATTTGAGCAAACGTATCTGAGGGATCTTTTCTGAAAATATTATTCAAGATATTGATTGGCTGACTAGTCTGTACTAGTCTTTGGGATTTCTAACGCTTGGTAGAAAGAAATTGTTTGAGTAAATTTTCTGTTGTCATCCTAATCGGGTTTCAACAATTATACTATCATCCTTTATGAAGATGAGACCTGTATGCCCACAAAAGCCATTCTCAGGGAGAGAATCCAGAGAATCCTTTCTTACACTGGTCTTGATGAAGATCCTGTTCATAAAAGTCTACTACAGCAGTGTTTCTCAAACATTCTGGTAGTGCAGACTGGTAATTGCTTTACCAGCATTACCACGGATCGATGCTTTTCATCAGTTTACATTACATATATAACATAACATAAATGAGAATTTGTAAAGCACAACTTCATCAGTAGCGCTCCTGGCCCAATAAGGACAACTGTCGTTCAAACAGAATACACTTCAAGCTCTTGCGGAACAGAAAAGACTCAGATGTAGTTCTGGATGTTCTCAAATCACATTTGTCTGAACCAACACATACAGATTTCATTATTTATCGGACAGTTATTTATTTAACTAGATGATTGCCCGTCCTAAGACAGTGCTAAGACGGTTTTAAAAATCTGAAAAGGTGTTATCCAATGTGCCTGAAATTTATTATTGCCTGTCCTAAGAGTGATCATAAGCAAGTTTTCGTACGTAGGCCTATGTGTAGAATTTTCCATCCCGAATCGCGTTGGCTGATGCCGAGGTAAATTAACTAAAGCATGTTTAAACTTTTGAGCCTGTTAATTTAAGCCCTTTATTTTAAAGTGAAGCCAGTTGTTTTAATACCGTTAGTTTTAAAACGGGAAATGTAGTTTAGTTAGACTTGTTTTATTTAAGTTTAACATGTTGAATTGGCCACTGTTTATTTTATCTGCCATTCGGAAAGAGAGGTCAGAAGAGTGACGTCATTGGTCATGAATATTGATTAGTTGGCCAGTGCAAGACAGTCAATATATGCATTACGCATCCTGACTACTCATGGACTACTTGGCCCGTCAATACTTGCCCCCGACATTGACCCCTACGATGTTCTCTGTCTGAAGGCTGGTAATGCCTTATTCTCGGCCGTTCTGAATAACCCTGGTCACGTTCTCCATGCTCTGCTCCCCTGTGAGGGCGTGTACTTATGATCTCGTCCGCATGACCGCGAAATCCCCAGAGCTGATAAGATAACCCGTAGGGGTTTCATCACAAGAATGTTATACACCTCTCTCTTTCTCTCTTTGTGCCGTCGGCTCTAGGAGCCCTAGCGATCGTTATACACCTAACCAAACTTAATTAGTTAAATCTAACCTAATTTCATCATCACCAATTTATCACTATTGAACTTATCTATTTCCCTTATTTTGTTTATTGCGCCTCGTTTCACATGCTCGTGTTTTGTAAGCCGCAGTGCGTCTGCAAGCGGTTCAGTAAAGAACATACTTACTTACTTACTTTATGTACGAGGTGGTGACAGCTACCACAGTAGCGAAGATGACGTATGCTTCGTCCGCTTGGTCCGGCTATGTGGGGCAGGGGGATGTGAGAGATTGCAGGCAATATTTAGGAGACTGATTAAAGCTGGTTATCTTCCTGTGGACTACCCTAGATTCGAACAATTGATCCGAACTGCTGATTCCCTACTTTTCACGGCCGTCCTGCACATGTGTTCCATGCACTATTACCCCCTCTTAAGCATACTGGTTATACTTTGCGACCCCATGTTCATAATCGGGTTCTCCCGACTGCTGACAGTCTGGCTCGCAAATCTTTCATAATTAGGATGATTTTCAACGGAATGTAGGCCTTAGTACTTTAACCTGGACGTGATATACACGTGTAAACCAAAATGCGGTTAGCAGTTGGTTTAATAAAGGATGTACTTATTTACTTACAATAAGAAGGCGCAAATGGCGTAACATGCAAAGTTCATGCCGTTGCAATAGGGGTTTATATTATGTATATGTTGTATTAACATTTAGATTTCATAATATTGTTACTGTTAATAACAATGTACAACTAATCTGTTGTTACTGTTGCATGATTAAAGCTGTTTATTATTGACAGAAACTGTGTCCTGTTCTCATTTGAATGTGTTACCTCTGAGTAGAGATCTTGCAGGGGTTCTGTTTGATTGATTGATTAAAAATTTTCCTAAAACCTTTGTACTGCTATTTTCTTATTACTCCTTGATGCAGTGCTTTACCTTGCCAAAGAATTTTATTATTTCATGCTAGAATGCTATCAAAAAGACAGCTGTGACTGATGGATAACCATAGATTATCATAAAACTAGTGTATTTGCCCGTGTATTTGCCCGTCATAATTATTATGACGTCATATTATAGGCCTGTGTGTATCGTTGGTTATTGCCGTCGTCAAGACCGTCGTCGTCAAGACAAACGGTTTATGTTTCACAATAGAACAGAAAGCGTTTGTGACGTAGCGTCCTACGACGAACACACGTAAGGAAACTATATGTGTAGATAGTTTTAACACTACTGAATGGCTAACCTAGAATGATTTATTCTTATACGGCATCGTCAGACTAACAAGTCAATACGTTTCCAGATGGGTTAATTGGCATCCCCAGCTCAAACATGGCTACCTTATGGTGAATTAGGTTGGCCTACCTGTGAAGAAATTAACTGGAGCTTGGATTAAGTTTGGTTTGATATTTTCAGCTTTCCGTGGGCAAAACTGAAGCCACTTCTCATACAGAAACTGGATGCTGTGGTACAGGAATTCCAAGAGAGATCTCCAATGAGTCAACAATCACCATCACCCAATATTGAGCATGTCACTTTTGAAGTGATGAGAAAACGTTTAATTGATGATATTAATCAATTTAATGGGTAAGTGAAATAAATTTCGAAAAAGAAATGAGAAGCAGTTATAGTAAGAATCAGTTAAACAAAACCTATGTGAGAAATATTTTGTAATTTTTCAATTACACCAGTATTTAATACTTCATCATGATGTTGATTCTGATATAAAACAATGTTTGGTACATGGTTCCAAAATTTAATTCAGCTGTAGAAAACAACCTCATTATAACAGAACCTTTTCATAAGGTTTCTTGATATGGCCCCAGGAAGACTGCTGTATAGAGGTTCCAATGCATCTTCAACTACATGTATGTTATGAAAAAATATCCCGTTCAGGTGGTGAGAATATACTGGGATTTGCGTGCAGTGTCTAACTTCTGTTGGCTGTAGACCTGTCAGCTGACACCCTGAGGCCCAGGTACCCGCCCGAAGGGTGGCGCCCAGGCCGTGGATCATATACGTGAAACCCGGCGAAAGACGCGTAATGATTATTTTCGGTAGGTTGCTATATTAGTCTCGGCTCACAGTGCAGTATTGTGCAGGCGCCTGTGAAGCCATAGGGTGGGAAGTATTGGCTTGTTATCAGTTGGTGGATTATGTGAAATAGAATATGTCTTTGATCCTTAGAAGTCATTAGAAATTAGTGTGCTTTCATACCAGGGAGTTGAAAAATAAGGTGGCCTCAAGGGTAAGATGACTGCTCAACTAAAGCCAAATTAGGCCTTTGTGCATATAATGACTCATGTGTAACCTGTTGGATGATTGATTTATTATTCAAAGGGAGTGGTGGGTAGCAGGGTTTCTGCTGAGAATGGACTCGGATACCCAGGCCATACTGTATATCAAACTTTTCCTACCCATAAAACAGTTATATCTCAGAGTGAATCCTTGAATTTGCAGCTAAGCACAGAAATAATTATAACAGCAGAAATAGTTCTAACACTTTAATAAGTTCTGTCTGCTAAACATAAGTAGGAATATTTAAAGAAGATCAAGCTTTAAACTAAGGTTTACTCGATTGTGTTTGATAATAATTAAAGTCAACAATAAAAGAAAGCACAACAATTTAATTTTAATTTTTTATGTATTTATCATGACACATAATAAGTTACCTGTATGTCATCTTGACTGTTTCTGTTCTGTGATTTTGTACTACAAGTTAATAATCGAAAATAAAAATTTTTGATGAATCTGCTGAGTTTTAAGAGCATTATTTTATATATTCTCCTATGTCTGACCTTCCTTTTAAAACAGTCTTCCAATATATATATATATATATTTATATTTATATATATTTATTATATATATATATATATATTCATTGAATGTATTTACATATACCTGATACATTTATTTTCAAAAAACATTTCTGTCTGCGTTAAAACACGTTTGTTTAAATCAATCACAGTCATTGATGGATCGCTCTTCAGAGGTACTTGAAAGACACTATATTAAGTGTCTTCCTACATACATAGATAGACACAAATATGCCTACATTCGTATTAGTGATTATGTTGCCACGGTATCGGAAAATTGTCCTTTTAAGCTCGTATTAGAATTTTACAATTAAAATGAATAATTTGTCTTTAGCTTACTTATAAATTGCTCCAAATGAACAATATTAAATTTTTGTTTTTAGGATACCTTTTACCATTCAGAGGTTATGTGAACTGGTGACAAATCCTATGAAGCACTACCAGAAAACTGACAAATATATGCGTGGTGTGGAAAAGGTAGGAAGACTTTGATGAGGCTCGCCAGGGTGAATTCACCACTAGTCTAAAAGTGATGTTAGGGTGTATCTGACATTCGTAATCAGGATTGTTAATTTAAATTTAGGGAGTGACTTTTATTGAGCATAAGTGAATTGCTTCAAATATGTCTGGAAAGTTTCCCTTAAATTTTGTGATAATAACTATGTTTGTCAATGGTTTGATGTACATTGTGCTGTCTTAGATTTGCTTGAGAAGCAGGACTATGACTGTACAGTACAAGTTTAGTAACACGCGGATATCGGAGTCATGCTGTCAGAACCGCACTTACCTGAGTTACTTGCTACAAAAATACATTGAAATTTGTTAGAAATAATAGTGTAGCCTAGTTGGGATTGTTGGAATGTATGTATTTACTTCATCATTGTCATAAGCTTGGGGGCCATCCACATATTACGTACGCAATTAGGGGGTCGGATTTTGGCGATTTTGCGTACGTGTGCGAACGGGGGGGGGGGGGGGACAAAATGTGTACGTACACAAAATAAATTTCTAATTATGACGTCTACATTAGCCTATTTATAACTCTGTATTGTCCTATAGTCGTCCGATGGCATTTTATTACATTATATAAAAGCCATGTGCAGTTATTCTGTGCTGTGAACGAGACACCTATAATTTGTCTATATTGGCCCTCACTCATCCTTCAATAATCTGGCCTAAAGTGCAGACAGTCGCTGCCGAGACACTTTCTGCATCTGGTCTTCGGGGGGGGGTGTGCGTCAAGCGTACGTACGCAGGGGGGGTGGTGGAAGAAAGTACGCTTGCGAACAGGGGGGAGGGGGTCCAATTTTCCCGGATTTTTGTGTACGTAATATATGGATGGCCCCTTGTCTGTTGAGTTCAGATATTTGAAATATAAATTTGAATTTATTATTATTAAAAGGCTATGTAAAAGTCATTAAAGACATAAGAATAGCATCACAGCACTCAATTGTTCAATACTTGAGATTCAGTTACCTGGCATTACTGTGTCATTATATCAGTGTCTCGCAAACTTTTTTAACTCCCGGCACACTCAGCAGTGGAAATTTTTATCGCGGCACACCAATTAAAATTTATTAAAATTACAAAACTAACAGCAATAATTTCAGTTTGTCATATTTTAAGCTTGTCATTTTAGTCCAGTAATAGCGAAACTAAAGCAGATTTTTAATTGACTAATCATCACTAAGGGGCCAGCCCGGGCCATCCATATATTACGTACGCATGGAGGGGAGGGGTAACCGAAATGCATGTGCTTGCGTATACTTGCGAGTGGGGGTCTACTGATAATGTACGTACGCATATGAAAGGGGGCCTTCAAATTGATTGGCCTTCGAGGCTTCAAGTGAGGTAGAGTTCAATCTTGATCAACATTCGCGAATTACGAATGGATTGATGACCTTTTGTTTTCAGTGAAGGAAAATATTTGGCGAATGTTAAAGCGAGATTTTCCAGCGTCTCCCTAATTTTCCCCATTATTATGCTCTTGTGTGGAGAAGTATCAATACCTGGAAAACAAAGAAGCTGTGAATTGCTTGTATTCTTAATCCACAGTTGCAACTTTTTGTTGAATGCCTTCAGTTTCCCCATGATTGTGATTATGTTTTCTTTTGCGCCTTGAAGACTCAAGTTTAAGGTGTTCAACCTTTCGAAAAGGTCGCTGAGAAATGTCACTTCAAGCCGCCAAATGTCACTAGAGTTTTTACTTTTGATCACATGACATCGAATAACTGTGATAAAAACTATTCTTTAAAATGAAACATTAAAAAGTCGACAATTGTATTTATGAAATAATTTCTTATAAAGTCAATTAAAGAGATTAGCGAATTTCAGGTTTCTCTCGCGGCACACCTGAAATCTCTCGCGGCACACCAGTGTGCCGCGGCACACAGTTTGCGATACACTGCATTATATGGATGAAATAAATACTTAATTAAATTATGGTTTATAGGCATGTTTGCATATTAATTCATGCATGGGCAAATATCATATCTATATACAGGGTGGGCCAGTAGGAATGCACCAACTTTGACGCCTTATAACTTGAATAATTTTTATCTGAGCGTCTTGTCCAATATATCAGATTGAAGATAATTATCCATTTTTTGATTCTGCAAAATATCTACGAGATAATGTTACGACTTTATGAGATAATGCTATTAATATTCGATGTGCCATTTTCTGGCCATAAAACTGCAAGAAAAAACAAAAGTCTGAAACTGAAGACGTCAGTTCTAAACAGTCACTTAGTACTAACAATTAATATCTTGAGTGAATTTACCATCAGTCAAACAAATACTCAATAATGTCCACCACGTGCTCGGACTCTTACTCGTCCCTGGGTTGTTGTCTTGGCTGGAAATTAACTCTTGGACTTGTGCAATGTTCGCTGCTGTGCGCGCAGAACGTTTGCGACCACAGTTGCGGCTGTTAGACGTTCCCGTAGCATCAATTTGTTTAATCAATCGATCTAGAGCATATTTATTCCATTTTCTAGAAGGGAATTCTATCATCATCTGATGTGCATTGTATCCTTTTTCTGCTCTTAAAATTCGGATTAAAATTCTATCCTCTTCCGCGAGCGGCGTCATGATGTTCAATATTTACATTCAAAATTGAGAGGTGTGCGCCGCACCGAAATTTTATAACAGTGGTGCCGTATATCAGTGCAAGATTTGACACAGTAGTAGAGTGGATGATTACTTTCAATTTAGTATATTGGGCACGATGTTCGGGTAATAATTGTTCAAGTTATATCCATTCAAAGTTGGTGCATTCCTACTGGCCCACCCTGTATATTCAATTCTTGATGTTCATATTAAAAGCACATGACAAAAGAACATTTTTGAGTTAGTTTCACAAGATGGATGCAAACTTTAAGTTTATTACACAGGCGATACATGTAATAGAATCTACAGTGATACAGAGTGCAGAGTGAACTATAATATTACATTTAGGTATAGCATCCACAAAGGTATGGAGGTCTTTGATCAAAGTATCTGTGTTTGATAGAGAAAAATAGAATGTTATTTTTTGCAGTTTTCGTTTTTGACTTCTTTTGTCTGAAACCTTTAATTCTTTTTAGATGAATTCTATATGGGGCATTCCATGTTAAATCAACACAGTCATCGTGCATCACCATCTCCGATTTTGTTAAAATTTGGTATGGTGATAAACCACCATGAAAAACTCTCAAAACCAAATTTTTTTATTTTTTTGCTCAACCGATGTCCGAGATATGGGTCAATGAACATTGACCAAAACAGGCCGATTTTCGCTGACCGCCGATGTTCAAACTGCTGTATCTCAGCTTCTATTGCACCTAGAGACACAATTTAAATACCAAATTGAAGGTATTAAATAGGTCCATCTGGGCAAAGCACTCAGCAACGTTCATATTTAGTGACAACAAATTTTTGAGCAACTGTAACCTAGTGACACTGATCTAGGTCAGTTTGCCACTTTAGAATTTTATCAAATTTTTCCCATACAAAGCTTTCATTGTTCTTAATACTTGGTGAAAATTTCAGAGTGGGCACTCTTATAGTTTTTTTACTGTGATTTTATAAAAGTACAGTCGTGGTCGCGATTCGCGACCATCATTTCGCCCGATAGATCTAAACAGTTTTGAAGAGCCTGGTTTGCTGCAATAGTTTCCTCGGATGTCAGCAAGTACACTCTTCCAGTGACGGTTATTGGTTGAACAGTTGTTAATATGTTGTTGCATGACATTACTAAGATGTCTTTTGGATGTGGATATTGATATGATTGAGCTGGTCCATGTTGGTGTAAAAAATTGACTTGCACCTCATTTGTGTCCAGAAATATTTGCAGAACACAGCCAAGCCACCAATGCCCATCATACTTTGCAGTGATGTAGCCCTTGATATCTGAGAATTTAATAGTGGTCTTGTTGTCTATCTCTGCAGACTGCAAGGCACATTCAATTTTACTATCCAGTCTGCTATGATAGCCTTTCAATTAAACTGACTCGGCTGATACTGGGCAGATCCAATGAAGCTTTTGTATGCCTGGCAGATATACGTGGAAATTTAAATATTTAAGATTCTCTACTTAGCTGTCTATTTTAGGTAGTTTCTCATAACTTCAGTTATAATAACATCAAAAAGTTCTATAAAATTTTAATTTTTGTCATGCGAACATTCAGACAACAGGAAAGACTATGAAACCTAGAACTGAAACAAGATTTCATTTAAATAAGTAAATAAGTAGGCATGTAAATAAGCCTAATTTTTGTTCAGCATACATTGTGTGAGATAAAGTTAGTACACTGTACAAAGATCATTGATGTTAACAGCTGGGATTCAGCAGTTACACATTTATGGCATATCAACGGTTGCGATGATGGTCGCAAATCGCGACTATGACTACCTTTAAAAAATCACTGTAAAATAATTATGAGAGTGCCCATTCTGAAATTTTCACCAAGGGTTAAGAACAATGAAAGCTTTGTATGGTAAAAATTTGATAAAATTCTAAAGTGGCAAACTGACCTAGATCAGTGTCACTAGGTTACTGTTGCTCAAACATTTGTTACTAAATATGAACGTTTCTGAGTGCTTTGCCCAGATGGACCAATTTAATACCTTCAATTTGGTATTTAAATTGTGTCTCTAGGTGCAATAGAAGCTGAGATACAGCAGTTTGAACATCGGCGGTCAGCGAAAATCGGCCCGTTTTGGTCAATGTTCATTGACCCATATCTCGGACATCGGTTGACCAAAAAATCAAAAATTTTGGTTTTGAAAGTTTTTCATAGTGGTTTGTCACCATACCAAATTTCAACAAAATTGGAGACGATGACGTCTATTTTTTTTCTAAAGTGTGTTGATTTGACGTGGAATGCCCCACATGTTCTGTGCCTTGCTCCTCTAAAAATGGTATTGAAGCTTCTGTGGGTGTTTATGTTTGCATACATGAGATATGAATGTAGCTAGAAACATTAATTGTAGAGTTTTGAATCACTATCATTTTCTCCCGTAACTACATTGCAATCATCATACTGGTTTCATTTTGACTGCAAAATCGAGTTGTAAGCATGTTTCGAAGTTTACAAGTAACAAACGTTGACCAACTAGCTTTGTCTTAATCTTTGCCTATCCATCAGATTCACAAATGGTGCACCCACTCATTGGATGCTTTGACAGTTTTGCCAGAACAGTACTGGCATCCTGGTCTTTGTCAGTTACAGGTCCAAGCATGTGGAATTTGCTACCAGCTTGTCTCTGCTTTGCGAATTCTGTGATGCCGTTTATATCTTGGCTAAGTCTAATCTTTTCCAGATTGCTTGATAGCTAGCCTGTCTTCTGGACTCGAGGGACGCTCTGCTCTGGGTTAGTTACAATTAATGGAATGTGTTTTTAGAATGTAGATTTACTTAGAAATGACTATCAATTGAAGTTCATTGCAACAGTGGCCCTATAGAAGTTTCCAGCTATGATAAGGTAAAAGTAGTGCTTTAAACTGTTGCATTTATGTTTTAATTCTAGAATCTGGTTGTTGTGACGACAGTGGATCCTTATGGAAAGTGAGTAGTGTTTTCCAGTTTATTGTGAAAAGATTGTGTAGACTTGAAGATTATTTAGGGGAACCAAAGATTCAGGAGGCCCACTTTTGTTTCAACCCTTCAATATCTTAAGTACAAAGTACAATAGGCACTGATCTATTTTATCAATTCGTAGGTCATAGTATGCAACTGTGCATTATATGCAAATTCATATGATCCTTGGGACGTAGTGGTATCTGTGTATGTGCGTTTCAAAGCATGCTTTTGTCTCACATAAAAATGTCGTCCAGATTATATGTGAAACATGTAATTTATGCGAGCTAAACTTGCTTTTGGCTGTGTAAGCTGTTATGACCATGTGCTGTGGCTTTTCTTGTTTCCTATGTTGAATACAACATTGGTGTAGCGAAAGTTGACGATTCAACGCTAATAGCATCAGCTTTTACTGCCTATCAGACAAACCTGTGTAAGAATTGAGTGATCCGGAGCAGTTGGATTTGCAGGAAGTGTGATTGACCTGCATAAAGTTAATATCAAGCTCTGAGACAATAAACAAGCTAATTAAAATAACGGTCCATTTATTACATACCCATTTTCAGCTGCTGATTTACTGAAAAGATTTCTCGTAGGGTTGTTTTTCTTTGACTGAAGTATAGAGTTGTCAACATTTTGGTAAAACATGGCCTGGGTGCTCGAGCCCGTTTTGAGTGGGTACTTGACTGCTCGTTACTCCATCAACGAATAATGAAACAATCGTCCAGTGGACTGCATGTGAGTCATTATATGCACTTGGGCCTAATTCAAAGTTAGCTGAGTAGTCGCCGTACTCGCGGTGCCATGATTTTTGAACCCACCAGTACAACTGCACACTGATTTCTGTTGACTCCCAAATAATTTCTTTTCTATGTAGTTCACTGATTGGTTATTGTTGACTACAACCCGATACCACCCATCCCAGGTTCACATGCTGCAGATTACTGCACATTACTAAGCTGTGAGCCCATGACTACTGCAGCAATCTGCATAAAATAATCATTATGCTTCTTTAGTCAGGTTTGGGATATTTGTGTTAATGGCCCAGATGTTACCTCTGAGGCGGGTTACTAGGCCTCGGATGCCTGCTAACAAGCTTGCTGAAGTATAGATTTATCTTCACCATTGCCAAATGACTAATTTGAAAGGCAGGGTAGTGAACTGTCTGTTCTGCAGTACTATTAAAATCAAACCTACATACCTCAAGACCTTATATACCTTGGTCTCTTTGCTCTCTAGTCCACTCTCTGCTCGGCCTTCTAGGGCCTTCTGGCTGACTCCCGCATGCGTGTGGTCACTGCTCAGTCTAGAAGCTTTGCTTATGTTGGTCCCTCTAGTTCAGTGGTTTTCAACCTTTTTGTACTGACGGAACCCTACACAAAGCACTCATTTGCTCGCGGAACCCCTGCAGTGCGTTTCACCTTTCAAATTTTTCAAGAAATAAATATTATTGTAACCTGTAATGTTAACATGTAACTTATAAAATTTGTAAATCGCTCCATAGCCTCCTCTCTGGAATAAACTCCCGCCAGAATTACGACAATTAGGTGACCCATACGAAGAACTCACCAAAACCTCACCTCGAGATCTTTATATCTCCCCACGGGTCTTTCACTCAAAATCTGTAAAATCTCGCGATTACGACTACAATTAATGTTGGGATAATATTTAGATTTTAGAATTTTCAACTTTTAATATCGTATCTAGCAAGAATGACTGAAAGCTGTGAAGAACTATGTTCATTGCTAATCCTGTTGTGAATTCAGTTGGTGTTTGATAATTTTATTCTGAACTCCGGCGGAACCCCTGGCCGACGCTCGCGGAACCCCAGGGTTCCGCGGAACCCCGGTTGAAAACCACTGCTCTAGTTGGAACCGCCTTCAACAGGAATTGTGGCTTGAACTAAGTCTTTCTCTTCCCCTGTTTCGGAAACGCCTGTTACTTGTTAGTTATAGCACTGACTTGGGTCAGGTGCACCTGTGAATCGTTGAGTGGTGCTTTTATAAATGCTCAATTACAATTACTGTATAGTACCAATTAGCTGCTATGAAGGTTCTGATTGTCTGTTTTAGCCGAATTGTCAACGAGAACAAGGTGGAGTTGAATGGCATTGACGTGACAAGCACACGTGACCATCTCACCCAGACTGATTCGCTGAATAGTTCATTTCTTCCTCCGGTTCCTGTGAATTCTCCCACAACCAGCAGCACAGGGTCATGGTTCTCCAGCCTATCAAATGTTGTTGATTCTCCGAGCTCCTATCCAAACTGGAGCAACCCGGAGACTTCAGGAGAGGCACCCACAGAGAAGAGGGCCAGCGCGGAAGAATCTGACTCCCTCGAACGTCCTCGCAAGATGTTGAGATTAGACGACAGCAATGCTGAAACGGGGAGGGATATGGATGGAGTGGGCGATGCGCCTCAGCTGACCGAAACAGGCAGTGAAGAACAGAAAGCGATCGCACCACTTTTGACACAACTACTGAGCAACTCGAATGCAATGGAACAGGCTGCGACAGTCCAGGAGCAAACAGAAGACAACCAAATAGAAGAAGCTACTGGAACCGAAGAATCAGTCAGAGTGAGTGAAACAGTAGAGCCAATTGAAACGAGCAGTACAGAACCAGTCAATACTGCAGATAAAACAACTCATGCGGCAGAGAACAATGCAAAAGAACCAGCTGCTGCCGATAACGACTGTGACTCAACCATGGCTTGTAACAACTTCTCAGCTGATGATAATAGCAATCCTGATACCTCTGGAGAAAACCAGTTTTCTGAGTCGGATGGTAAGCATTCCTCACTGTTTTAACCCATTTCGTGTGACAGAAAAATTGTTTAATTATTCATCTATCAGCTTGTCTATAACTCTAAACCTGCTGGCTGACATAGAGCACTCTGAAATATGCATATGACACACATAACCTCTGATATATTGCATTTTAAAAATTACTAAAACAAAAAATTTTTGTCTCGAGATATTTACCGGTATGCTTTATAATCACAATAGTAACAATCTATATAGATATGTTTATAATATATTTGTTTGAACCTCTTATATCTATTTCCATTATGAACCATCATACAAATTAAATGTGGGATGTTCCAAGTTATTGCTAAAGTGTACCAACATCCCAGGTTACAAGAAAAACAACTGCTTTGACAGTGTGCTGATAATAAGAGGCTGCGTTGTAGAGAAATGTAGAACAAATTCACAAAAGATTTTTATGCCATCTCTTCAGAATCTGTATATGTTTTTATTTACTTTTGAATTGGTTTACAATATTTTTGAAATATTATGATACCCAAATTCTACAACAATCCTTAAATATTAACAGCAAGACTTCATTGTTTCAAAGTTAAACAACAGTTCGATATATCTGAGGGTCTAAATGAGCAGGATGACTTCTTACTAAGCAAACCTGTAATATATATGCAATTTTGATAAAACAGTTATGTTTCCATTTGTTAGCATTGGTTGTAGCTGGGCCATCGACTGTTATTTGATTAACTGGAAGTTTGAAATACCAAATACATGTATAAGAAAGAATTATTTAATTAAAGTTTTCATAGCTTTGTTCAGGAGATTGACATTGCATCTGTTGAACTACCTCTTCAGATTCAGATGTACTGACTTTGCTTGCAAAATTAGTGCTTGAAATAAATAAGGAACTCGTTATTCTGGTATATTCTATGAACAGGTTATACAGTCTGTCTCACGTTTAAAGGCTGATTAGTGGTGCTCTGTTCTATATTATCACACTGTACATTGTCATTTTGGTTTTCGGAGTGTAATTCAATCTTCCTCGTGTGTTTCAGTAACAGCTGCCTTGTCGTGTTCCATTGTCTGTTTGTCTTTACATGACATTTAATTAATCTTGTTTTATATTTTGTCAGTTACTGCATCCGACGAAAGAGTGATTGTGACGACACGCAGCATGGACTCAGATTCTACCAGATCAAATGCCGACAGTTCCGGGCATCAGAATGCCCAGCGTGACTGTGACATGTCGTCAGGAGATTTCTCTGTCAAACATGACTCGGCCGAGTCTGACCCGGCTGTGTCACAACCTACTAGCCACGAGTGGTCTGGTCTGGATGACTCCAGTGGAAACATAGATAGTGCTAGCAATGCAGACAGCGACTGCGGGGTTGACAGTCTGCTCGAGACGAGTGACATGAACGTCTCGTATGCAGATTCTGAGTCGGGTGACTTGTCTGACAATGTGGCTGAAAGAGAGTCGTGTGAGCAAGATGGGACATCTGAAGCTCAGATGGCAGTAGAGCAAGGATCGAGCGTTTCTGAGACAGATTTAGGACGTGACAGACAGGACGAAGAACAAGTCGGCAGCAGTCACTGGGAATCGTCATCATCATCGTCACCATCGCCAATGGATGCGGAATGATTCAGAAAGGAGAACGATTGCAGTGGAACAACAGTCACATGTCGTTGATAGATTGCATGGTTCCAGAAATGCAGCATTCAAACTTACACTCATTCCTGTTCTGAGTCAAATCCCAAGAACTCCTTCGCCCCCAACTGAATTAATATTTTTAACTAGGAAGTTTAGAACTGTTGATATATTTTTTGTTGGTTGTACCGAATGAATTGGAACTTCTTGGGTTTTATGCATGGTCCCTTGGCAACAAGCTAATGGGGACTGGCAGAGCCATTTAATTTCGATGTATATTGTGGCAAGTGTAAGGCGGCTAAAGGTGAAAACGTTCATCGACTGTAAGACGAGATTACTAATTGGTCATAATTATCTCTGTGTGTATGATTGAACAACTGCTCACATTTGTGCATGACAGAATTAGATGTTTGGTTTGTTAGTCTTGAGCTGACTTCTTTTCTCTGAACAAAAGATTGATTGGTAAGTTAGGTGCTGCATAGCAGCTCTGTGGAACGGCACCGTAATTGACATCCATCTCACAGGCAAGTATTTTTACCTCGAGTACCTAAAACAACTTGCATGACCAGACTTAGTCTCAATGATGCTCCTGGCAGAGTATACAGTCAAACTACAGGCAGTCAAACTACAGGACGACCTTTTACAGATTGCATGTTGATTCCTTGTGGTGCGCAGAGATTGTATGGTGAAATGTTTTTGATTATTAAAATTGAGCATACATGGTACTTTGGCTGTTGGTATAATGGTCTTCCTCAGTTTGCCTTGATCTTGTCTGTGTTGCAGAGTTAAAGTGAAATCTCATTGCTGTGTGAGACTAAGAAGTTTAAATTATTTTAGTTACAACTGTATGGACTGCGTGAATAATTGTTTGTGTACAATTATGTAAAGGGTGCTTCTGTTTGCACTGAGCTTTCTAATTGCAAAATTTAGTTTGACGTGGCAGAGCACCCGTCTAAAGCAGATATTTAATAAATAGAACTATTACTGATGTGGTTGTCTAAACAACTTGCATGACCAGACTTAGTCTCAATGACGCTCCTGGCAGAGTATACATTTTGCGCCCCCGCCCCCACATTTAAAAACTTGAAAACGTAAAAATACGACTTGTGAAAAATGGCACCCATAAACTGTATGCTCCAGGGAACTGCCTGGTCCTCTTGTACCTAAAGCCAGCCCTGATCACTTGCATCTACTAGCAGATCCTGTACTGTTTTCATACCTGCTGTCAGTTAATTGACCTTTGTGCATTGCTTAAGCCTACTTGATATGCAAGGGAATAGTGCAGGGCTGAAGGTACAAATAATGTTGGCATTACAAGGTAACAGTTTTCTGTGATGTATGACATGGGTTTCTTGGGGCACTGAAGAAATCTTGAGATTAGGATTGGTATAACTGCATGTATTTTTACTGCTGTTGTGCATTGCATCAGTGTTTCTATTGGAAACCAATTACATGTAACATTTGTACAGAGATCCATACGAATTTTTCAGATACCTACGCATGTGGCCACCACTCATATGAGCGCACGCAAGCTGCGGTTTTTGGTTTAACACGGTCTTACTGGTCCATGGTACCATCTAGTCTGCCACAGGGTTCCATCTTAGGGCCTCTCCTGTATATTCTATACACCTTCGACTCCAGCCAGTCTTTGAGAGTTACGGCTATGCAGATGATTCCAGGCACACGTTCATAGACCAGCCGTAGATGCTACCTCCTTGATGGAGCAAATGCTTCAGACATGGG
Source organism: Allolobophora icterica (assembly GCA_963556255.1). Taxonomy (NCBI): domain Eukaryota; kingdom Metazoa; phylum Annelida; class Clitellata; order Crassiclitellata; family Lumbricidae; genus Allolobophora; species Allolobophora icterica. The sequence goes on along the minus strand of OY744608.1, from coordinate 38,374,521 downwards.
CGTTCGCTGTGTATCTGGATGTCGTCCAACCGTCTCTGTCTGAACCCTGGGAAAATCCAGTTCATCTGGCTTGGTACTCATTTGCAGCAGCATTTCCGTTTGGTTTCCTTTTCTACTGTTGTGCATGATTTGGTTGTGACTTTGGAATTGACGTTTTCAGAGTAGAGAGTGACACAGGGACAAAATTTGATTCCATCCCCATGCCACCCCATCCCAATCAGGCCTGTCCCCATCCCCATTAATTCTGTCCCCGTCCCCATCTCATCCCCATTAGTTCTGTCCCTGCTCAGTCCCCAATAGGTGTGTTCCCGTTCCAATTCAGATTTAACAGTTATGTTAACATCATAGGCTTTGAAATACAGACTACTCAACTGAAGTTGAAAAGATGTCAAATTTTCAAGGATTTCAATTATGAAGTGCGATAAATTAACATTGAATGCAGACCAGGTTAGAGGCCATCCATGTATTACGTACGGAAAAATCCGGGAAAATTGGACCCCTCCCTGTTCGCACGCGTACTTTTTCCACCCACCCCCCCCCCCCCAAGACCAGCTGCAGAATGTGTTAGTTACACAGGTTCAGGCAGTGATTGTCTGCACTTTAGGCCAGCTTGAAGGTTGAATAATCCATGGACTCGCTGTTGAGTTGTGTGATAGTTTAATAATAGCGTTCAGAGGTAAGGTGGCATACAAGTGACGCCTCTCTCAGAGTCCTACTTCCTCTGGTAGTACCAGATATATCTGGAAGGACTGAACTCTAGCTCACTTGAAGGCCAATCAATTTGCGTATGTACATTATCAGCAGACCCTCTCCCCCCATTCGCAAGAGTACGCAAAACATGCATTTCGGTTACCCCCTCCATGCGTACGTAATAAATGGATGGCCCCATAACTATGTGATAGTTAATTACATCAGTGGACAAAGTTACAACCGTTACCGTGGTAAATACTGCCTTTGTATTTCCATCCCCACGGTAATACCACAGGCTTTGCTACCATCCCCACGGTATTACGGCCGCTTCTGACACCATTACCGCGGATATTACCGTTTTCCCCATTACCGTGTCACTCTATTTCAGAGCATGTGTGGAGTATGTCGAACATGCTTCTATCAACTGCGCCAGATTCGTACGATACGCCTTTCGCTTACAACTCAGTCTGCCACGACCATGATCCTAATGCTTATACGCAATTAATTACCTTGTGCACTGTGCTCCATCTTAGGAAACTGTGTGTCTTGGTGTCATCTGTTCCTGGCGGAAGATTTCTTCGCTCTGGTTGCATGGGCGGCGATCGCGGAGGGTCGAGGGGGACAAGACCCCCACCTTTTAGAGTGGGGGGCACACCATACATTTGTACCCCCCCCCCAAAAGAAATCAAATTTTATCGCGCGTGAGCAAGAAAAAATTTGTTAGAATGAATTTTATCGCGCATGAGCACGAAAAAAATTGTTGACCTCTTTTTTGACCAGTTCATGTCAAAACTCTTTCTTTGACCAGATCATTTCTAAAGTGTCCCCCACCTGTCAAACAAGATCGCCGCCACTGCCTGGTTGTTCCCTCAACAAGAACATCCGCAGTACAGCACTGGAGCTTGGCTGTGGTCGGTCCAACTTTCTGGAATAGGTTACCTATAGCATCTTACGACATTAGCTTCTTGGTCTTTCTCTGCCTCTATTCCGTAAGCGTTTGAAGACCATCTTGTTCGATCCTGGTTTTCCATCGTTGTGTTGAGAGCGCCTCTGGTGGGTGTCTGTAGACGAGGCGCTATATAAATCTCTGATTACATTACGTGCACAGTATTTGATGTGACACTCCAATGGAAACGCCGATGAGCACCTGTGTTAATTCTCTCTGTCGTGTGTCGATTGACGCTGCTGCTGCAGATTAGTTCTTCCAGGCCAAATCCCTTGATTAATTAGCTTCGGTTACATTTAGAATCGCAGGATTAGCCAACTGCAGCCTGTGGCAGCCGTGTCATTTCAGAAGACAAACAGGGAATCACTTTAAATATATGGCCTAAGTTCCTAGCTACATAATTTTCAACCTCTTGGGGGTCATCCATAAAGGACGTCCGCAACGATGGGAGGAGGGAGGGGTCATCGAAATGCGGATAAGGGAGGGAGGGGTTATGACCAGTGCGGACGTCCGCATCTAAACTTTTAAATTTGATAGTTTTTTAAACACCACCTTGTTTCAACGTTCCCCGAAAGACGAACACGTCAGTGAGGTGATTGCCTAAAACTTCATGCCTGGTATAACCTTTACTGCAACCTTAAAGAGGCTTTTATTATTGCACATCCCTCGATATGAAACCGAACTGTCGCTTAAACGTGCACAGGAACTGTGGAATAATTGTAAAAAGAATGATGACATTAAAAATTGGCTTAGGCATGCGGACGTCCGCAAAGGGGGAGGGAGGGAGGGAAGGAGGGTAAGGTCCAATGCGGACAAGGGGAGGGAGGGAGGGGTCCAAAGTTGGTCATATTTTGCGGACGTCCTTTATGGACGACCCCTTGCTGAGCTTGAAAGCCTGGAAACAAAAGGTCCGCTCTATTCAGGTACTGAACAAACCAGTTGAGAAAGGCATAATTTATGCAAACTTACGAAGTTTAGCCCCATCAGAGAAAAAGCGGACTGAGCAAAGATGTCGTTTTATATTGTCCTATAAATTGAACGTTAATTATCGCACAGCGTCGTTAAACATAAGGGGCCTAGGCCTAACTGATTAACTGTAGACCATGTCTACAGTATGTCTACTATCCAGACATTAAACATAGGCCTATCGCTGTACAGAATACAACAGCCTTGAGCTAAAAAAGAAACCAAACAATAAATCTTCTGTGAAACCATATTTACATAACGGTCTTTTGTCTTAGTCGTCCGACTGCCTCAGTCTGCCTGACCCCGTTTGACCTTGACCTGCTGGAACCGAGTAGGCCTATTAGCCTACCCCGCCTATTGATTTTGTTTTGAAAGAAGCTGGTTCCGCGACTTCGCTTTTTTGGCGCTGTAGACATCTCGAGATTACAATTACGAATGTCTTGGAAACTATAATGACGGACTATTAAACCATGTTTGCTTGTGTATATCATATATACAGTCTTGTCCTCGAGACCAAGGTCTTGGTCTCGAGTGCACTCGAGTTCGTTTTTAAAAGTCTTGGTCTTGGTCTTGGTCTTGAGGTTCAAGGTCTTGGTCTTGGTCTTGAGGTTCAAGGTCTTGGTCTTGGTCTTGGTCTTGAGGGTCAAAGTCTTGGTCTTGGTTTTCCAAGACCAAGACCAAGACTTTTGATAATATGAACAGTCATTTAACAAAACGCAAGAATTTTAAAAACTTATACAATAATTACTAATACAATAATTGCTTTAGTACTTACACGGTGTGAATGAGGCTTTACTGTTGTTTTGGACAATTATTTTGATTTCAGGTTATTTAGCATGGCATGATTTCAAAACAGACTCACGATTTATACATTTACATCAAGTGCTTGAAAAGCTGCTGTGTGTGCCAGTGATTTCAGCACCTGTAGAACGTGTTTTTCACATGGCAGAATTTTTATGAGGCCCCACAGGTCACGTCTTGGTCTGAAAATTTTGAGCGAATTGTTTTTTTATTATAAAATGCAGCAGGCATTTGGAAAAACATTTCGCATGAAGGACTTTTGTAAATACGAATTCGGAATTCTCTGCAGTCTGCATTTGGAGTTGTTATGTTTGAATTAAATAAAAGACTCGTGTTTTAATAAAAATAGCGAGTAGTCCGACTTGACAATTTTTAGTAAGGCATAGAAGTCTGGATATGGTCGTGATTTTTTGGGTATTATTTTCGGTTTTGGTCTTGAGTTTCAAAGTTTTGGTCTTGGTCTTGGTCTTGAGGTTCAAGGTCTTGGTCTTGGTCTTGGTCTTGGTCTTGAGGTTCAAGGTCTTGGTCTTGGTCTTGGTCTTGGTCTTGGTCTTGAGGTTCAAGGTCTTGGTCTTGGTCTTGGTCTTGGTCTTGAGGTTCAAGGTCTTGGTCTTGGTCTTGAGGTTTAAGGTCTTGACAACAAGACTGCATATATATACCAGCAAACATTTTTTATAGTCTGTCATTATGTCATATCATTATACATAGGCGTAATTTGTGGGGGGTACGAGGGGTACCCGTACCTCCCACTCTTTGGACTGGGGGTACCGTACCCCCCACTTTTTGAACAATGCCGATGAATATTTTATTATTGTGCCTTCCCAGAGATCGCAGTCTCCGCCTTGCTTCGTGTATGTAAGAAATTGGTACCCCCACTTTTTAGACCAAAGTTACGCCTCTGCTAGTCTGCTTACCTATAATTAATCAGGCCATAATTAAGTCAAATTATCCAGGGATACCTAAGTCTAAACTTCTGGAAGGCATAGACTAATTAGCTGATCAGATTAGGGGAACTCAGTATCATACAATTCTTGAACGCTTCGTGAAGCCTATAGCCTATAGGCCTAATCTACTGGATAGCCTAAAATCCAGGAAAGCCTAAGATGACAAAAACCCTATCTATAGCCTAGAAGGAATAAGACAATTCATTTTCTTTTTCAACTTTTATTGATCGAACAATAGACTTCATCGATCTAATTAATAGACCGCAGACGAAAGTTCACCTGTAGCGGTCGCTCGGATCTTCTCTATCTCCAGCCGAACGATGGACGGACGGATGGATCCGACGTAGGCCCGATGGGGTCTAGTGGTGGCGTCGTCGTCGTCGGCGGCGTCCGTGGCTTCGTCGACGGCGGCTGCGTCGGCGGCGGCGGTTTCCTCGTCCGCGGCGTCTCCGTCTTCGTCGCGAAGGAGTCGTCGCTCCCTCGTCATCGTTCTTGGTCGCCGCTGCTGCTGCCGATGCTCTCGGCCGAGCGCTGCGAGACCTCGACCTTCCTCTCACTGCGACGTCATCTCCCAGTTCTTCTTCCTGTTCACCCAACAACAAACCAAAACCCTTCCCTAAGAGAAAGCCATAATAGGGACTTACACCCAATGAGATATAAGTTTATAATATACCTCTATACTTACACCCAAATATAAGTCAGTGTATCAGCTTATCTGATTAGACATAGGACTACAGGATTAGTAATCTCAAATAAATGTAAGCAACTCCTATTTCAATCTAATTAATCTGATATTTATTAATCTAATATAATTAATATCAGTGCTCCTTGGTAGGCAATCTAGAAGGGGCTCTATATAAAATTTGCTTTAATACTAATAACAGTATAAAATACTATAAATCAAATCTAAATACTTTAACCTAAAGCCTAGGATTGCCCTGTTCTCTTGTAAGTTTGATCCTTATGCTTGCCAAAGAAAGCTCGTCTTCGGCTGGCATAAGGTCAAACTTACCAGTTCGAGATCTTCGTAGTCCTCCATCTTGTTGTTCTTCCGATCTTCTTGCAGCGTTGATGGAACTGAGCGACTTACTCGACTCGGCCCCCTTTATGGGCTTCCGCCCAAGAGAAACCAATCACAGCACAGCTCCGAACACAATGCGTTGCCAGGGTAACCAATATTCAAATCGGTCGCTTTTAAGCACTTTCGGCCCCAGAGAAACCGCCCTCAGCCAATCACAGCACAGCTCCGAACACAATACGTTGCCATGGGTGCGATTTTAGCGTTTGTCTTCTCAATTCAGAAGACGAACGATGACAAAGTTTGAGCAGAAGTTATGCGCTGGCAATGTAGGTCGTAGTATACAGGGGCCTACAGCGGTCAGTGAACTCAGTTAAAAGACTTGTATTTTTTATTCAAAACCACGGATAGGCCTACTTATCTTCCCTGTAAGCAGACACCATTGTATTATGTTTGCCAGTCAGGTCCGAATTAAGGGGGATGCGAATTAAGGGTGCTGTAGCACCCGGGCCCGCAGTTTTGAGGGGGCCGCATTTTCGGAAGTACATTAAAAACTTCATTGTAGGCCCCTACTTGAAGTAGGGGCCTACAATAAAGTAGGCTACTTGTAATTAGTCCCCGCGCTGATGACGGCCATAGGCGTAATTTGTGGGGGTACGAGGGGTACCCGTACCCCCACTTTTTTGGACTGGAGTACCGTACCCACACTTTTCGAACAGTGTCAATCAATATTTTATTATAGTGTATTTTCCCGTCATAATTATGACGGCAGTATATAGTGTTAGAGTATTTGCCCGTCATATTATGACGTCATATCATAGGCCTATATGTATCGTTGGTTATCGCCGTCGTCAAGACCGCCGTCGTCAAGACAACCGGTTTATGTTTCACAATAGAATAGAAACCGTTTGTGACGTAGCGTCCTCCGACAGACAAATTTGCATATAAGGAAACTATATTAATAGATTGTGCCTTTCCAGAGATCGCAGTCTCCGCCTTGCTTCGTGTTTGCAAGAAATTGGTACCACCCCCACACTTTTTAGACCAAAGTTACGCCGCTGTCATTATATATATATATATATATATATATATGTTGTAATTATAAATAAATGTATATATATACATCTGTATGTATATAATCTTTATATAGGCAATGTATGCTTGCATGATATGAGTGTGTATATGCCAAGATGTAGGCTATGACGCGGCTACGTATATGTTTGAGTTGTTCGGTGGCGCTTTATATTGATGCGTGGGTGTTTCAATTAGTTCTAGGCGCTTCTGAGAAGCGAGATGACCGCCAATCTGCGCTTGTATGTAGGACACAGAGGCACGTGTATCCCTGCAGAATTATTCTTCTACAATGGCGTCCTGTGTTCCTTCTGTTCGTATAGGCGTCGACGTCTTTTCAGATTCTCATTATTTAACTGTACCATTTCTTCGTGCGGGGTTGTTCGTCGTATTACACAGATATATGGCACATGGACGTCTGTCAAAAGGCGTGTAGGCGTAAAACTCGTGTCGGACTACAAGCGTCTGACGGCTGACATGCCAGTCCCCACTCCCCAGAGTCAGTGGTATAAGAATTACTAGTTGACTTAATGAGTTGGTGACTGACTTAAGCTTAATGACTTACTCGACTAAAGTGCTGTTAAAAGGTTAAGGTCAAAATTACATTTTAAAGCAACTGCTGTGTTGAAGAAGCCCACGCAATTATAAAAGAGTCTCTTACATGGATATGGGTCAATATAGCTGTCATTAAAATACGAAGATAAAATTCGATGTTGGTTGAAGCAGCAACAGATGGTTTAGTTCATGTTGATAAGAGTTTAAAGCATGTAGGCTAACATATTAAGCCTATATAGTTTCTGCCTACAGTAACATTTTTTTATCTGTTTCGCCGGCCCGATTTCTCTCGGGAGCGCAAATGGCCGCATATTTTGCCTAATCTACAAAATTTACATGTTATCAATTTTCCTTGCAAGCGTCATCTGAAATTAAAGCGCTGACCCATTGCCTTCTAGATATCTAGAAGGCAATGGCTGGCCGTAGTTCTACTGATGTTTATAATAGGCCTACGGTACTGTTAATAAGATCACTTGTGTGAACCATTGAGGTAGCCTAGCCTGTAGGCCCTACATATAAATTATAGTAGGTCCCTATATCTCATCAGGGGCGTCTACTCCATAGAAACCTTGGAGCAAATGTTCCATCCAAGAAATGGGGGGAGATCTGTCAGTGTGTGTGCCACCATTTTAGGGGGGAGGAACGGGGAGGGGGAAGAAGAGGGGGAAGGGACTTTGCTCCAATGACTCAGAGGGGATAGACGCCCCTGTATCTCATTGGTGCGAACAGGCACCATTTTCGATTAAAACGCTTACGTGACGTCATGCGGCGTAACAGACACAACTAAGTCAAGTAGTAAGTAAGCCTCTACAAAAAGACACCGGTGATCTGACATCGACTGATTGTCAGACTAGTAGGCTACTGTTAGTCTGTTGCCCTGTGACTCGTACCTAATAAGCAAGTGTTGCTCCCATTCTGCTGCTGATATTTTCGTCAAACCGAAACTCGAAAACCGCGATTAAAACAATATTATGCCTACGGCAATTTAAGTAGTAAGATTACCTAAAAGAAGACACTATAGCTGTCGTCAGCTTAGCCTTAGCGACTGGCTTCGACTTGAGGGGACATTCCTTAGACCAGAGGTTTTCAAACTGTGGTCTGCGGACCAAGAGGGGTCCGCGAAGGATATGGCGGGGATCCGCGAGAGCGTTCTGAAAATATTCACTAATGATTAACACTGCATGGTTTTAGCATTGTAACCGAAATTGTAATCGAAAACTTATATAGCGCCACTCAGATCAGCATTAACAGCCTGTGTTTTCAAATTCATACACTACTTATAAGCAAGCTTGTATTGTGGAAATAGTCTGCCTGTAATTCTGTTCAAATTTTAAGTGATAAATTTTACGTTTTAAATGCTTGGGTCCGCGAGCTACGCCTGGAAAAAAAGGGGTCCCTGGTTCAAAAAGTTTGAAAACCTCTGCTATAACTAGGCCTAACATGTGGGTCAGGCAGCAATGCACAGATATTTCAATATTTCTGTTAAAAATCATTATTTTTTATTCATCGTGGATTTGACAAGCGTGACGAAATTGAGGTCACATAATTTACATCTAAATTTAAATTTTCACGCTCCAATGAGAAATATAAGTCGTCTGTAAACATTGTCAGACCCACGAAACGGTGCTAGGTCCAGGCTACTGCTATAGGCCTACAAAGTTTACAAACTAGGAAACTCCAGAAGCGGTTCCGCAGAAACAGCTCTCTCAAACATAACTTAATTAATTATATTCGATAGACCCTATTTCATTATTAACATTATGCCTATTACCGCTAGCGATATTTCATTATTTTAAAAAGCGCTGTTATCGGTATTTGTAAATTCTTTGACCCGTATTAAACATTTTCTGGGTTTTAAATATAAATGACGTCATTTCAATGTTTAATTTCGTTTATTCCGATGACGTCATCGTCTCTATGGTTTCCTGTGTCTTTGTAAAAATGAGCAATAGGACAGTGAGCGCGTTGCAGGCTGCCATACAGTTAAATTCGACTTTTATCAATCATTTAATCGATTAAACAAATTTTCTTGCAGCAATATTGCATACATTAGTTAAACATGAGTAGATTACAAATGAACGTTGACAAAACGGAGGCCCAGAAGCGATGAAAAGACGAGTCAATCGTCTGCAGCTATAAACTTGTGTGTGCTGAAGAAAGTCACCTAATTGCTGAAACGAACTGCAGAACCAGGATGTATAGGTGAGAGAAACGTGTAGCAATTATCATAGTTCACGTTACCTTCCCTTGCATCAATTTACCTTATCTTACCTAAGTTACCTTACCTTACCATGCATTAGGCCTACTCCCAGCGCTTCTTCTAACCCCTCCCCCTCAGCTAAGTTACTTAAAAGATGTTGGGAATAAGTGTTGCGGTTCAAATTTTGTTGTTAACGAGTACGGGTGAGAGACACGTTTAGTAATTATCACACCTCACTTTACCTTTCTTTACTACCTTGCCTTTGCCTTACTTTAACGTGCATTACCCTACCCTACCTCACTGTACCTCAGCCTATTCCATCTTATCTTACCTTGCTTTGCATTCCTTTAGTCCTTTACCTTATATTAGGCCTACTCCCAGGGGCGTAACTTTGGTCTAAAAAGTTGGGGGTACCAAATTCTCACATACACGAAGCAAGGTGGAGACTGCGATCTCTGGGAAGGCACAATTATGAAATATTGATGGTCTTTGTCAAAAAGTGGGGCTACGGTACCCCCCAGTCCAAAAAGTGGGGGGTACGGGTACCCCTCGTACCCCCCACAAAGTACGCCTATGCCTGCTCCAGTTTAGCTTACGTTAGTACTTTACCATACCTTGCCTTATCATACCTAATGCTGTCTTACCTTGCCTCACTTTCTTACCTTATCTTAAGCTATCCTACCTCGCTTGATCTTACCTTACTTAAACTTTGCCTAACTTACCTTCAATTAATTATCTAACTTTATGTTCAACTAGCTCAATGCATATAACCATATTTTATGCTACATGTGTAGTTGACGAGCTAATCTCCCACAAATTATTACTACACACTGCACACTGCGGACAAGTCAACTGCACACTTTATGTCACAAACACTCTATGTTAGGTCCTGAATATTGTAGGTTGGCTCATGAAAACAGAGCGAATTACGAGCAGCCGTTGTCTGTTCTTGAACACGTCCAGAAATAAAAGTC
>OY744608.1:38254356-38359356 GCA_963556255.1 Allolobophora icterica | reverse complement strand
GGTTTTCTGAAGCTCCTAGTTTGAAAGTAAACTATAAGGAGGTCCCATCCATCCATTCAACCCTACATCCGTCAATTTATTGAGCATCCATCCATCCATCCATCCATCCATCTAACCGATCCATCCATCCATTCATCCATCCATGCATCCAATCACCCATCAAGTCATTCATTCATCCATTCATTCATTCATTCATCGTCCGTCCATCCATTCATACATACATCCGCCCATCAAATTAAGTGATTCATTCATTCACCCGCCCACCCATGACCCATCATCCATCCATCCATCCATCCATCCATCCATCCATCCATCTAGCAATTCATTCATGGATGGATTGATGGATGGATGAATGAGTGGATTGATAGAGCTTCAGTTCGCTTTCGATCTTTGGGCAGGATTTAGATGTTCAGATAGGGTTTCTATCTCAGGTTACTTCAATGGACTAATGGATGAATCGATGAATGGAGGGATGGATGATGGATGGACGCAGATTGATGGATGGATGGATGGATGGATGATGGATGGATACACGGACATAGAGGAACCAGTTGGTTTGTGCGATGGATGAATGAATGGATAAATGAATGACTTGATGCATGGATGGATGTAGGGATGAATGGACGAACGAATTACTTGATGAGTGAATGAATAGATTGATGGATCGGTGGTGGGTGGATGCATTGTTGAATGAATGAATGATTGACGTGATTGATGGGTGGATATAGCTTATATTCTTGAAATTTGTGTGTGTGTGTGTGTGTGTGTGTGTGTGTGTGTGTGTGTGTGTGTGTGTGTGTGTGTGTGTGTGTGTGTGTGTGTGTGTGTGTGTGTGTGTGTGTGTGTGTGTGTGTGTGTGTGTGTGTGTGTGTGTGTGTGTGTGTGTGTGTGTGTGTGTGTGTGTGTGTGTGTGTGTGTGTGTGTGTGTGTGTGTGTGTGTGTGTGTGTGTGTGTGTGTGTGTGTGTGTGTGTGTGTGTGTGTGTGTGTGTGTGTGTGTGTGTGTGTGTGTGAGTCCCATACAGAACAGAATTTTCAAGAATGTAAGCTATAAAAATTGATCAGATTGCGGGTATACATATTGGAGAGTGTATGTACCGATTTGAACTTGGCCTGTTACCATCGGCATACGTGCCTCCATATGGAACGAAATCCCGCTACTAATTCGACAATTAAGCCTACCTTGCCTGTGGTCGTTTAAGCGTAAATTACGATCTTTTATACTCGATGGACATAACTTATACCTTCCAAAGAAAGAAAGAAAGATTAAACAATTGTAACGTAGGCCTACATTAGGCCTATCGGTGCGATGTCGAGTTTTTTTTAGTTAAGGTGTGTCTGTTATTTAAGTTGGCTGCTAGATCGACTGCTCCTGGTCTAATTGTATTACTACCCAGATGGCGTTAAAGAAAGAAGAAGAGAAACGCATCCAAGCATTCGAGAACAAGTGCGTCAGAAAGTTGCTAAGAATTCCCTGGACAAAAAGAACAAAAACCACCGAACAAATATACAAGCTGGCAAGGACCAAAAGCGAACTGCTGAACCACGTCCGAACCCGCAAGCTAAGGTACTTTGGACACATCATGCGGCAGCCGAAGGACAACATCGAAGGCAGCCTGATGACGGGTCTTGTAGGACGGATACGCAACCGCGGCAGACCAAGAATATCGTGGATTGACAACATTATAAAATGGATTGGACTATCTGGAACCAGACTAATGGCTGCAATACGAGATAGCAAATGCTGGACAACGTTGACCCATTCATGTAGCCTACCATCGCAAAGCGACGACGGCGACACGACATGACATGACATGACCCAGGTGGCCCTGGTCTCGGGGTCCACGACCCCTTTCAGGTCTCCTGTGTAGCCAGATCATGTAACTCGAAAAAGCATTACGTGTATCGTTTATCCTCTTATGTTAGGCCCTACTGACAAAAAATTGAATTGAATTGAATGTGTGAATGGATTTTCTAGCAAAAGTTATGTTGAGAACGTTAGGAGCAAAAGACCCTCTGTGTGCAACAAATAATGCTCAGATATGTAACTGGAACAATTGCCACCACTGATGGGTTCTCGCACGTATACGTAGAGTCGTAGACCCAACGAAACACTTTACGACCTATACGTATACGCTTTGGTATTTACATGGTTTTCAAGGCAATTAAGTCTCAAGACCAAGCCCAAGACTTTTAAAAACGAACTCGAGTGCACTCGAGACCAAGACCTTGGTCTCGAGGACAGCAAAACTGTCAGAGTCCCATCCCGGCAGGAAGATGTTTCAAAACATCTGGGCCGTATTCATGAGACAGGCGTAACTCTTACTCCCAGCTTAAATCTGGCCTACGCCGGAGTAGTGGGTTGAATCGGTATTCATGGGGTATAACGCTACTCCGAGTCGACCCTAGGAGTAAGTCCGCTATTCCCAGCGTAGCGGCTATAAACAAAGATGGCGGCCGTCATAATTCATAAATCTGGCCTACGCCGGAGTAGTGGGTTGAATCGGTATTCATGGGGTATAACGCTACTCCGAGTCGACCCTAGGAGTAAGTCCGCTATTCCCAGCGTAGCGGCTATAAACAAAGATGGCGGCCGTCATAATTCGCCGCATTCGATAAGGTTTTAGATGTCAAAAAGTCTTTATGAGGTGCCGTAATTAGGCCTAGCTCGTATTGTTCAACGACAACGAACTTTATATTGCTTTTCGTTCTGGCTGTCACAAACTGCTAAGATTTGATGAGATGTGTGACGATGATGCATTCGAAGTGCCGCGCATGGGTTCATTACAGCAGTGGTTCTTAACCGGTGTGTCGCGACACACTAGTGTGTCGCGAATCGACCGGGAGTGTGTCGCGTAAACATGGTGTGTCGTTGGTGTGTCGCGAAAAATTGGTGTGTCATTCTTACAGACTCCCTCCGTCATTCTTGCATTACACTTACTTACTTAAAGTTTAACGGACGTAGGCTGTGAGAATTCGTAGCACTCTATTTATCTATTCTAGTATATCACAATCTGGAATGGCCATGATGTTTACTTTATACAGCATAGGCTCCTACACGTTTGCGACCGCGCGGATGTAAACTTTTGCCCATTACTGTAACATTCGAAATGGATAGGCCCAAATTTCTCAGAATAAAACGAACATTTTGCGAATCTACAACTAACCTCTTTTGGACTATACTCTCTGGAAAACCCCTCTGATTTGATTTGGCCTCCTCTAAACCTGTTTCGGACCTCTTTTGGACTACTCTCTGAAGAATCTCCTCTGATTTGATCTGACCTTCTGGAACCGAACTCGGGCCTCTTTTGGGCTACTCTCTGGAACCCCTCTCTGATTTGACGTGGCGCCTCTGATAGGTTGGTGCCCTGCGCTTAGCCTTCGAGTTGCGCTTTAGAAGTTTGGAGATTACGATTACTGATGATGCGAAATCAGATTTTGGTAGGCCTACTGTATATTAGGCCCCCTATATGACAAAACCTCTGCAGCATCATCGACTTGACCCTGTCTTGACTGAGCGTTTGTAAAAAAAAGACTAGGGCCTATGCTTTCATCGAATAAATTGATTTTTAAGCCAGAGGCGTAGGCCCTAACTTTCGTCTAAAAAGTGGCGGGGGTAGCAATTTCTTACACACAAGGCGGAGGCTGCGATCTTTGGGAAGGCACAATAATAAAATATTGATTGGCACCGTTCAACAAGTGAGGGTACGGTGCCCCAGTCCAAAAAGTGGGGGGTACGGGTACCCCTCGTACCCCCACAAATTACGCCTATGCCTACTGCTATTTTAAACCGCCCCGAATTTGGCTTGCGCAGAGGAAACTCAATTGCTGGCTGAAAATTCGGCCAATCAACAGAAGCCGAAACATAAAAAAAAATCTTGACGCCGACTGAAATTAATTTCGATTGTCGAAAATAGTTCAAAATACCTATATATTATAGAGACTGTTTTCAATTTCGGTTTTTTCTAATGCGTGACTCTAATATTCATGTGACTTAGGCCTGCTGCCTACGTGTCATTTCTGTTTTTGCTCTTACAAATACGATTAAGATCTATAAATGCGACGTAGGCCTAAGTAGGCTAATCTTATTTATAAGCGCCCACGTGTTTACTTATACAAGCAATGCACAGAATACTGTATGCAGAAAAAAGCATAATGACAACAAAGGGAATAATCAAAGTCTGCAATACGACAGTTTAATATATATAAATCAATCAATCAATCAATCGATATCTTTATTGCAATCCATGACAATCAGTAACACATATAATATTATATATGTTGTTAGTTTTCGTTCCAACTATATGTTAAACCTTGATTTTAAACTATGTATATATATATATATATATATATATATATATATATATATATATATATATATATATATATATATATATATATATATACGTTAGTCTGAACGCAATGCGTTTCGAGTTAAGTAAGTAAGTAAGTAAGTATGTTCTTTATTTTTACCGGCTGCAAGACGCACTCCGGTGTGCATCACCTTGTGTCACCTTGTGCTGTCGATTCGTTGAATCGTAGCGACTGTCATGGTCAACCTTCTCCATGTGCTCCGATTTCTCGTTGCCTCTCTCAGCTCCGAGATGTTCATCTTCAATGCCTCCTGTATCTCGTCCATCCATCTCCTCCTTGGTCGTCCTCTCCTCCTTCTGCCCTCCCCACACGCTAACATCATCTCCTTTTCCAGCCCATCTGCACGCATCACGTGTCCAAAGTATGACATCTTCTGCCTGGACGCTCTCTGCCCCAACGTCAAACTCACTCTCCAGTGTCCTATTTCTTCCAGGATATCCTCGTTAGTTCTCTTCTCAGTCCAAGAAACCCTCAACATATGCCGGTGTGCATACAACATGTTATTATATTCCCTATAGTTCAATGTTATTATAAAGAATTCTGAGAACTCTGGGACAGGTATAAATTATATAAGTAGCCAAAACGAACACGAGGGCAGAAATTCTTCAGTGCTCGAGTTGTAGACTTATGGAAGGGTTTGGATGATAGCACCGTCTCGTTAGAACGGTTAGACACTTTCACAGCTTTTAAGAAGAACCTATGAAAATGGGGCTAGGCCTATTGAGCGTTCCAGGTTAGGCCTGATTTGCAGTGGTTCGTGAACACAGAACACATACGTGACAACTTTAAAAATAAGTAATGGTCCACGACTTTACCTAAATAATTAAGTGTTTTTTTCGCATTGAAAATTGCGTTGGGACTCTTGTAATAATCATAATAATCTAAAGATTTCTTGTAAAATATGAGCAAAATCTAGGGGGCAAGTGTGCCCCCTCCGGACGCCCATGCATCATGGATACCCAATCTTTCTGTTAACATATTTCTTTTAGCCTATATATATATATATATATATATATATATTTCTTTTAGCCTATATATATAAATATATTCATAAATATATATATGTCTCGTCGTTTATTTGCTATAGGATGCGCTTATCTAAATCTATCTGGACAGCCATGTTCAGAGTGCTTTTGAAAGGCTCATGATATACGATCTGTGAAAGTCCAGATGTATACATACATTACTAAAGTGAGTACCGTATAGGCGTATACGAGGGATTTCAGGAATCAATCCTGCTCAAACAGTAGGGCAAGATGAACCATAATTAGACTCTTTGAAACAAGTGGTACAAATCAAATGTGTGTTGCCCGTTAGCTCTTTACCCAGTCGGCTATGAGCAGAAATTAGGTCTCTTTTGGCTTATTTATGGCTCAATTTAAGCGTAAATGTCTTAAGGGATGTTCTGGCCACTTGTACCCATGCATATGCCGCGCCAATCCTATGTAGATCTATCGTCTTGGGTTTATTAAAATAAAACTGTGGGAAAGCAGCTTCGTAAATAAATGCTAACGAGTAGACTAATACAAAAAAAACTTATCAGTTGACACGAGGGTTCTTCCCTATGTGAGATCGGACCTTGCCTACCCCCTCTCCTGACAATCCTTGCGTGTGAAAGGACCTAACTACTTAATGCTGAATGAATTGGTTTCCCACTTATTCAGTTTGCCTTTGTTGTTTTTAAACGCCCACCATATATATGGTATATATATATATATATATATATATATATATTTGTGTGTAGGTCTTTCATTTGTATGTGTGCGCATAGCATGTGTACTATAGGCCTACACGGGCCAATGTAAACATTCACACGATGTCACACTCGATAAAAATTCCAGAGGGAGGACAAGGGGAGAGGACAGTACAGATGGAGGAGGTTCTTTCTCACTGACATCTCTGGACTTCAACCAGCGCATGAGAGGAAAGGAGAGGGCAGAGGAGACAGTAGAGAGCGCAGATGAGAGGAGAAGCAGGCGAGGGACAGGGCAGTGCAGGGCCGAGGAGAGGGCAGAACGAAGACCGATGAGAGGGCAAAGGTGAGGGCAGGGGCAAGCAGAGAGGGCAGAAGACAGGTCAAGGGCGAGTGTTGGGACTGGGAAATGGATCCGAGATGGCCGTGCGGGTAAAAGGACAGTACAGGGATAGGATAAGAGGGCCGAGAAGCCAGGGCAGGGGCGGGAAGTAGAGGGTTTCTCTTAGCTTGATCCCTTTGGGCATCGACCTGGTGATCAAGGCTTCCGAATCCTTGGCCAATCTTCTTCCAGATCTTGTCGCTATCCTCTAACGATTGTTAGCTCGGCTTCGAATTTTAGAGCCAAGGTTTGAAAAGGGCAATTTGAAATTTGTACATGGGCGGGAATTAGCATTGTCGAGCTACTAAATAGGACTGCAGATGTAAACAGGCACAGAACACAACGGTCCCACGCACCGACGCCGCCGCCGCCGCCGATTATCAGCCAGACAGCGTCCGCGTGTCTGCAGTACGCACAGCGACGTGCGTGGGTCTGTTTGCACAGACAAGCCCCTGCAAAGACAACAATATAGAAGTACATAATATATCACTGGCTATGCCGCGACACACACACACACACACACACACACACACACACACACACACACACACACACACACACACACACACACACACACACACACAGACACACACACGCGCGCACACATCCACACACACACACACACACATTAGACCAGCCCTGCTACAGTGACATTCTAATAAGTTTTTGGGAAATAGTTGCGGTCTAATTTTAGAGCAGGCAACAACTCGTTTTCGACAGGTAGGAAGGCCAGACAGGCCGCTTAGCTCGAAGGCCGTCGTTAGCCGAGAAAGAGATGAGCGCCGGAAATGGGTGGGGGATGTTTGCCGAGCGCAACGTTTCAAGGATGTTCGGGAACAAGCCTAGGCAAATCGCGACATGCACGTACGTTTACGCAACTCGCCCACAGGCGAGTTTAAATAGCGTCCGAAAGTGAAACTCTCCCTCCTATCCCTTCTGACAAATCGGTTCTGAGCCATTCCCGTTTTAGAACATATCCAAATATAGCAACTCATGAAAACAACTCCGATCCTTAAGCACTCTGAAAGGCTCGTCTCGTCTTCGGATCCAGTTTCAATAGACGAAAACAGAAATGCCTCTTCATACACTAGCAACTGTTTTTGAGAATGGACGTAAAGTTATACCATTCAAAAGCCGCCATAGGCAAAATTGCATCATGGGAAGGTAGAATTCGTTTCACTCAGTGCAGTAACTGTACTGCAGTTGGCGCACCTTTTCCAAGGTTCCGTCTAAGATCCACCCAATCCAAATGGCATTATTCCAGTATCCATTGTCTTGCCAAAAACTGCAAGCGTTTATCATCGGTTTTGACCGAAGCCTCAAGGCCAGACGCCCAATTGCTAAGCCAGCTAAGGCATACTAGGCTCCTGTGCGTTGGGTTTCAGTTGAAGTGCATTGTTTCAAACTGACAATTGTTTCTGAGCCAAGCAATTTGAACAGGTGCCATGCTATTGAAATGTCGTTTTGTTTCTGTGCTTCGGCTGCAGATCATTCGAATTCTTAACCTTCAAGCACAAGCACGTACACGAATCGTGTTGCTTCACTTGGCGACTCTCGATCGATACTGTGTTGTTTGTTAGCGAAATAATGAACGGCACTACCATAAATTAATGCAAATAAGCGATAATTGGAATTAGGTCTTTCAATAGCAATAAGTAATGACAAGAAACAGTCGAATGTTAAATACAGAAGTTTATTTAGTAGGCCTAAGAAAACATTTTCACATGAACCTTTCTTGGCATGGGCAATTATAATCCATGCAATGTATACATGTTCACAAGAACCAATACGATACGATACGATGACCAACAACAAAAAACACATTAGGCCTACACGAGAAACAAATGCAACTGTCAACATCAGCCGGTCAACATATCGTTTACAGTAGCTGACCACAGCTTAATCAAGTTCTCTCCAGTTAATAAATAGAAGCAGTATCAACAGCCAGCTCAGCTATTAGCAGTCACTGAGTAACCTAGAACAGAAACGGAAACGCACATGATACTGCGCACTTGCTTAGCCTCTGATAATAACTACATTTACATCAAAGCAACATGTCCAAACAACTCGTACGGCATCAGCCGTCTTCTCTTAATCACAACAGATTAGCATTTTGGTAACAGCTGGTCAACATTTCGCCAAGTCTGTTAAAAATAAGGCAGATAATAACAGTTACCAGAACTGTCGGAATAATTAGAATTGTAAGCTCTGAACAGAGCTCAAATAATTAATTATACAAAAGTACTGTAAAGCAACCCAAGTTTGAAGTGCCTGCTTCATTGTTTGATCTTATTTAAGTGGTATAAAAGTGATATAAAACTTCAATCATGTCAACGTAAAGTCAGAAGCAAAGCTCGAAGTTATTAGTCTACAGTATGTGAAGCATTACCTCAAAGTCTTAAATAAAGGATGTCTACAAAGCAAGCCATCTGCCATTACTTTAGGACTGTTCAAATTTTGTATTCTTGGTCATGCATCAGTCTTGACTCTCAGCCGTTGACATTCCAAACCCTTAATTTAAACAATGTTGTTCAAAGATTTTAGATTAAGTCACTTAACACTATAAATTAAAAAAGCAAGAGAGTCAAATTTGGATACTCTTTAAAGAATCTCTTCAGTTGCAAAAGCTTAAAATTTAACCCTTGGACTTTCAGCTTTCACATTGAAAGATCGAAACTCTGTGAAAGCATGTTGAATTTCTTTGAAAAAGTTTAAATTTGCCTCAAGTTTTGAAACCTATAACGTTATATGTTAAAAGCACGCTACAAATGCTGGCTCTTTTTTCTCGCTGGAACAACGAATTCCAGAGCCAGTCAGTAGTAATAGTTTTGAAAACTGAGACTAAGATTCAAGTGTGTTCGGTGTTATTGTCCTATAATTAAAACAGATGCACCAAACAACAATATACAAACAGCCTAGCAGGCACGCAAATGGCACATACAAACACAGCGTACTCAACTCCACATATCCAAGGTCTCTTGCATTGAAGTGTTGCAGTTAAATAATGAAAACACACCTACCTTACGAAGAAGACATAGAAAACACCAAAACTAACGTAAAGCAACATACGACAGAGTCTGACATAGAGGCAACAGTCCAATTGATTGTTGCATTCCACATAGTAACTGGTGCTAACTACAAAATGAGATTAACTATTCCTTACTGTCTTACAAGTTTAAATAGCAGGACAATAACTTTAACACTTCACTGAATTGTCACTGTTTATACTCACAAACGCACAAAGTTTAAATAACACGACACAGTAACAAATGTGCACCACACAGGTACATCCCACGGGTAAAACCGAGATTTTGACAATAAGTACAGTTTGACATAAATAATGATACAGTTTTTAAGAAGCGGTCCATTTTCATAGAAGCATCAACCGGAAAAAATCAGCAAAAACTTCAAGCACTGATTCAGTTTAATTTCCCTAGTGCAACAGATTTTTACACAGACAGGTCTAAACTGATCCTTGCCATGCAACGGTTCTTCACATTATCGCAACAGTTTGTTTGAGGTGTTTCCGCCAGTTTTACCCAAACGAATGTCGAATAGAACACAAACTCGAGGAGATTTTCATTCCCCAATATATCCAGGTGTTAAATATCGTGCGGCCCCTGTATCTATTGTGGAATAAGCGTTCTGAATACGACGGCCTCCGAGTATAACCTCCAACAACCAACTTTTGTGGTAGTGATGGTGGAACAGTTCAAAGGAAAAAGGCTCTCAGAATGTTGGAATTACTGGCTGCTGACCAATGAGCTGTCAGAGGCGACTAGCACAGAATTAGCTCTTGGCGCCTGCATCCAAGGATGACTTAGAATTTCCTCTAAGGAAGGACGCTGGTGAGGGTCAAAGGTCAGGCAGTTCTGAATCAGATCTCGCACTTCTACAAACACAAAATGACATCAGAATTTAGATATTATAACTTTCAATACTGACTAATCACTGGTCAGCTACGAGTGTCTGTAATGTAATAATTTTCCATAAGAAGTGACCAGTTATGGCATAAACAGTTTTGAAAACAAGTTACTACATCCATCACAAACATAACTATATAAAAGCCGACATGCTGCATTTGATGGCCTTTCATCAATATCCAGGTCATGTTGTGAGCACATTCCAAACTTGAGAGTGGTTCCAAATTTGGTCATTTATCTGTAGTCATGTACAAACATTAATCACTGGCTGGACAAAGAATATATCGTGTGGATCTGAAGCTGCCAGTTGGATGTGTACGGAACATCACAGCGGCTAGGAGCTACATGCTGATCTCTCATTTATTTCAACTGACCATAGATCATCCTTCAGCCTCTGCCTCAATTTGTCTTTCCTTTGCCTACACTTTCTCGTTTGCCAAAAGGAGCCATAGGTACCTTCTCCAACGGGTCTAAGAATGTTCTGTTTATCCAGGAATGCGCGTTAAAACACTTCTGAGCAGATATCTTGAGAAGCACTACATATAAATCAACCATTACAATACATCACTTTAGTCTGATGCAATTAGTTCTACATGCTTACCAGAGGAGACTTGTTTACGGAAGGAGATGTTAGCCTTGATAATTTGGTCGTCTCTCTCAAAAGGAATGTCGCCACAGACCATATCGTACAGGAGCACACCAAGAGACCACACAGTGGCTGGAGCAGCATTGTATTCATGGTGAATTATCCATTCGGGTGGACTGTAAACTCGTGTACCTGCATAAAGTAAAACAGAATCACCGTTGAGTTTTGGTGTTTACGAGACCTATATTACTTAATACTTTAACGATGAGCATGTACTAAAAGTGACTGGGAGACCAATGCAGCTTGTCATTAGAGTGTTAAGCACTGCAATCCAGTTTCACTGATCAGACACATTTTCAGACTTTTCATTCACAACCTTCCAAAAGGAGACTGACCTATTTAGAAATACCAGTATCTCTAAGGTGGGCTATGCAAAGAGCTTCTGTGAAACCATTATCACAGCAGTCTGGTTATCAATTGCCTGGAGACTAGACACAGACTTATTACCAGAGGGGCTACTGCTTTAAAGTGCCTTTGTCTGTGCAGATTTCCAGATTCCATTTGCTCAATTACAGATACTTTCAGATTAAAGCTCCAAAGTATGAACAAGTATGCTCTTCAACTTCACCTTTGAAGTTGTGAATAGATAAAACATGTACACTGTCACTTAAACAAAATATATAACAATCAGACCAAGACTGAAGGCCAAATGGATAGACTTCACCTTAATCATACTAATCTTTCCTCAGAAATACTGTACATTAAGAGACAAATAATTCGAAGTTCCAAACACACAGATCCAAAATAAATACAGACTGCTGCATCGTTTAATCACTAGTGTTATTTAAATGATTATTTCTAACAAAAATACTGTTATTGTAAAGCTAGGCAGTGATTTAAACTGCTTTTCATGTGCCTGATCCTAAACTATCTGTGAAGAATGCCAACAATCGTTCTACCACACATACAAGGAAGCTACAGAAGAAATTTTTGAGACAAGAATAGTGTGAAAATGCATTAAAAGTCCAAACTAGAAAGCAAAATGTTTCAGCCTGTTGAGAAATTTTGGAGTGCATCACCATCAGATTTCAAGACTGAACGAAATCAAGGAACCGGGTAAAACCAGATGAAGACAGCTCAGTGAATGCTTTCACAGTAAAGGCAATAACAATCCAAGATCACGCTCAAACCCAAATGAACTCGATATTCGTCCTCGCAGCAAGGTCAAATGTTGCATTTGCAACCAGTTTTTGACATCTACAAGCGTCTAAGACAGACCACTAACCAATAAATCAGGCTGAGCAGTTTGTCAGGTGATTCACAAGGTGACATTTATCACGAGTTGACAAGGGAACCAAAGCAACTGTTTATGACGGCTGTATAAAAGGTCTGATAATTTGGTTTTTTCGCTTTCAACACAAAGAAATGAGCTTATTACACAACTGCAAATAAGTAAAGTCTGCATGTCCCCAGTGGAATGCAGAGAGGTGCTCAAACAATTTGCTCCGGGTCGTTACATGGAAGAATCGGCCTAGCAGGCGCAAACCTGCAACCAACCTTGTGATTACAGATCAAGCATGCTGACCAAATTAGACAATACCAAGGTTACAGAATGTTAAATGGAAATATAAGATGGTGGACAATAAAGCCATACTCCAGCAATATAAAACATAAAGTTCTCTAGCTGTTGCAGCACAGTATCAGGTTTTAACCCCATACGAGAAGAACCCTCTAAATCAACTCACACTATTTTCACCCATTATGGTTTTCGATGACTAGACGCAACTCTGAAGAAAAAAGTCCCTAGCTCAAGCAAATTTTTTTCAAAGCAAAAATCAATACTAAGCCATTGGTTATAGCAGGCTGGTCTTATGAATTTTCACCTAGGAAAACAAACGTTTCTCACCACCCACTTACAAAGACAGATAACACCTTGAAGTGACAACAATACAAAAAACATATTAGTTGGACAGAGACACTCTACTCCTGGTACAGCTGTGGTCATATCATCATGCCTATATGATCTTCAAGATCATCCATTTTTTTCTAAATGAACCAAGACAGCTACTGAACAGGCTTACAGCACTCGACACCCATGAGCTTTACCACAAGCCATACTAAAGCAACCTAACTGTCAGAATTAATTTTGCGCCAGTCTAGGTTTCATACAGGCTCTACAAGTACACATCAGTTCAATAGAGCAAGCCAAAAGTTCGCCTTTTAGAATAAGCGAATAAAATGAATTGGCCAAAAGAAAAAAGAAAACATGGTCTATAAAATTCAGTCAATACGCGGCCACTTGAAATAAAGAGGTCAGTGCCAAATAGGAAAGTGGCTGCTGCCAAGGAAGGAAGAACAAAGGCCCATAACAAAAAACCGGCAGCCAAACAAAAGCATCATTTGTACCTAAATCATAGGAACCATTGTAACACATAAACTAATCAAAACCAAGTGGATGTGGATCTTGCTTAGCTGGGCAACATAATATAAAGAATATTATAATCTGAAGAACCTAGCAGGTTTTAGATTTATCTTCCTTATCAATTAAGAAACAGTCCTGAAACAGGGTCTTATAAACTCCTGTATAGTCAAATAAACCGAACTAGTAGTATCTAGGCCACGCGTTCCCTTGACAGCCTAAATCAAGTCTAGACAGCAGACGGAGGGAGAGCAGAGCTAATCAACAAAACCAAGACACAACATAACAGAGATATAATGCAACAGCTGGTACAGCAAAGGCAATATGGCCATCAATAACTCAAGTCCCACTACCCAGTAATAACTACTGACAGCTGTCTGTCTGGTGGGTGGAGAGTACGTAGAAGCAAGTAGGTGGCATAGAAATTAAGCTCAAACAACAATCTGTTGCCATCAAGCTAGGAACTTTCTGCACTGGCGGTTGCATTGTTTCACAACAGAAATGGTGCACAAATGGTGGTAACCAAGTGAATGGATATGAATAATGTAAGTAAGTAATACGATCATAATTTGCTAAATGCCTCCACATGAAATCAGAAATTCTCCCAAAACTTCAAAATTACTCTGGAATAAGATGTGGATGTTTAGTGATGCACAGTCATAAAGGTTCCGTATTCAGCCAAAGTGCGCTAAACAGGTCAATCAACAATCCACTGTTTCTGGTGCCATTACCAAAGCAGAGACAAAAGTCTGAAAATTACATTTCTATGGTTCACCGTATGCTTCAAAATTTGATCAAGAAGTGCACACAAAATGTTGTACTGATTAAAAACATTAAGTGGGAGTTATTAATGCAGAAGAAAATGAACTGTCAGACAAGTGCAAAACAAATCAATAACAAACTCGCTCTTCAATTAAATCGTTGCCCACCACAACAATAACTATTCTATTTACCCCAACAGTTACATAAAAGATTCAGACAGCTTTGTACACATCTCAACTGCTCAAAGTGGAATATTCTTCTGGCAGGACCATTAAACTGCTCATAAACACGCATCGCATCGTATTCAGCAGCATTTGCATGCACCAACACCACAACAGCCCAGGGGCTCACAGAATAATGGAGACCCTATAGTCTTAATGTCACACAGTGTAATGACGTTTTCAGCCAGGACAACATTCAGCAAGAGCCAATCAGCCAGCTGCGAACGCTGAATTAAATGTTCAAAACAACTGATAAATGGAGTAGAGTTTCAAAACATTGTCCAGTTTTCTACCAGGCATGTCAACTGCGATGATAAACAACTTTAAATAGCAATGCCTACGGGCACATGGACAGTCAATTAATCAATATCAAAGGCAGGCATCCAAGAAACACACAGAACCAAATAGTACCTCAATCAAGCACCAGCACAATCAAAGTCAATCGTATTTGCGAAAACGACTGTTCAGAAAAAGCAAACAACTATGCTGGCAATAAGCTTCTTGGACACAACACTTCAGAAACAGGCCTCCAAAGGCATCAAAACTGATCTGTAGTCTAGCAAGGCCACCTGAGTTGGATTCATCAATGCTACATCACCGAAGTGAATGAAAGAATGCCATGCGAATGTTTAGATAAGCATAACACTAAAAGGACATCATGTTAGATAACATGTAAACTTTTCCTTCTCTTCTGCCATTTTCCGTGTAAGTTAAGTCAAGACAGGTTCCAACAACGAACAAACATGATGTGACGTTCAACCATCCAGGGATCATCCAATCAGAAAACACTTTAGCTCCACAGATAATTTCAAGAGCAATTTCACACCGATCATCATCATCACAGTAGTATTAGCAATACATAGCATTTCATGTGACAATATCATATAAAATTTTATAAAACTAATTTTAATTATTTCTACTACTGACGAAATATAACTTAAAAATTCAAAGGAAATTTAAGTATAAAATGAAAGTGAAAAGATTTTTTTACAGACGATGACAACAGAAAGACAGATTACTGTTCGCACACCAAAGAATTAACTCACCCTCAAATTCTGTGTAGGCTGTGTCTTTAAGTAGAGCAGAGGAACCAAAATCTATGACCTTCAG
Source organism: Allolobophora icterica (assembly GCA_963556255.1). Classification (NCBI taxonomy): domain Eukaryota; kingdom Metazoa; phylum Annelida; class Clitellata; order Crassiclitellata; family Lumbricidae; genus Allolobophora; species Allolobophora icterica. The sequence goes on along the minus strand of OY744608.1, from coordinate 38,343,888 downwards.
ACGCCTTGTTTCAAGGTCGATGAGGATGTTTTCATCTTTAATGTCTCTATGGACAACACCAGCCGCATGCAAGTCCATTGTCGTTAAGACAATCTGGCGTAGGAACTGTCTGGCCTCATTTTCGGACAGAGAGCCACGTTCAGTGATATAGTCAAAGAGATCTTGGACTTGACTCGGTCTTTCCATCACAAGTATGAAGCTATCGGGTCTTTCGTAGTAGTCCAGCAGCTGAATGACACCCTTCAAGTGGGAAACTTTCTGCATGAGGTGGATTTCAACAGGAATGAGGAAGCCATTCACCTGTGAACGCCAAACCACAGGATCATGGATTATGTAAATAAAGGTCTTCAGCTTAAGGCAACACCATCCACCATTATACAAGAAACATTATGTACTTCGTTCACATCATTATATTTTAAACTGTAGCAACCTTCATGGGAGAATAGCATTTATGAAGACTGTGTCAATAGGCATGACAGCACACTAGTTCACCCAAAGATTGGGAAGTAATAGTGGGCATCGGAAATTAGGAACAACGCCCAACTGCTTCTTGATATCAAAACTAGGACTCAGATCAATCCTTTGCAGAAAAACTAAGAGATTAGACTACACCATAATTATCAATTAATTTCAATTAAACAGAAATCTCACTAGGTCTCTGTTAGCACAATATCTGTTAGCGTCTAGCAAACAGATAAGCTGAAGAAGTCTTTTCACAAAAATGAAACTATCTTAGGTCAACAGCCATACATTGCTGCTTCAAAATAACCAGCAGCAATAACTAACAATTTCGCAAAGCGAAAGGAAAAGTGATAGAGGAAACAAGACTGTTTGTCAAACACTTCATCAAGTGCACCATAAAACCATCAGTTGATCAGTTTAACTTTTATGAAAAACCACTCATATATCAAACTGACTTTCAGTATGGTACCCTATTTTGGTATCCACCAAAATAGGGCATCACCACAACAGAAACTGTGCTTCAAATTGAACAATAATTTTACATAAACAGCACTTAAAACTTAAACTCGTTCCATCTGTAAATAGATACTGTTAAATAAACAAACTAAATAAATTATAATAAACATAACAATGAAGCCTTTTGCTGCATATATGATATTCTCTTGACTTCCAAATTTGGAAGCTGTCAAATATGCACTATATATAACATTTATTTTTAACCAATGTCCAATAGTTGATTCTAACCTGAATTTTGTCTGCCACTTTTGCCTTGTTTATGTGCTTTATGGCAACCTACAATTCAAATAAAACCCTTTGTTCCAATCACAACATATTAAATATTTAGCCCACTCATAATTATCATCCTCAGAACAAGCTCTGATGCTTCCAGGCACACCAGTCTCATAATCAGTAGCCACAACAGAAAATCTCATCCTCTCTCATCTGATTTCAGTAGGCAGTCACCATAATGTGCAAGGCATAATTGACCAATTAAATCTTACTTAGTTGGAGAAATCTAGTCATAACCAAACTGTTACAGAAACCAGAAGTTAGGCTGTATTTCAAGCAAGAGTTTAAATGCAAGAGTTTAAGGTTTATATATACTTAAACAAACAACATTTAAAGAACTATAAATTCATCAAAAATGCATATGTAAAATGTATCAAATTATTACTGGCAATTATCAATCTAACCAACAGAGCAGAACAACCTACCAGCTTTCCATCTGATTTTCTTGTGCCAGCATATACTGTCCCAAACCCGCCACTGCCAATCACATGCTCCACTGTGTAGACGTTTTCAAACAATTCTTTACTTTTTTTCTCTAAAACGTTAAAATATCAAAATTTTTTAGTAAGTAAGCACATACACAATTACACATATATGAGTGTGCTTTATATTTAATCAAGTACTTAATTAATCGAGTATGCTTTATTAATCAAGCTGTATATGATTAACTAAACTACTTGCACATGTCTTAAGAAGCACCGGCCTGTACTCAGCAGGCGAGTTTAACCATAGATGTTTGCTGCGACCCAAATATATCAGATTGACTTTAATCCATTTCTCTGTACAGAACCTGTTTTCCTATTCCATGCTGTGTAGCTCATTTCCAATTTTTTTCTACAACTGACTGAGAAGTACATTTGGCCAGGAATAATATAATAGCTAACAGCTTAAAATTTTAGAATGAAAAATCATAATTTTTTACATCACATAGATGCAACTTATTTAGTTCTGATAATCCATTTGCAAATTATTCATTAAATCCTGAATCCAATCAGTCATCCAATGCATTATATTTCCCTCACTGGGTTCTGATGTATGCACCGATCCCAGCATGACCTCACAGCCCAACAAAAGAATACATTTAAAACTCGTTCAAACATAAGCTTCAAAAGCATCACCACACTACTTTGGGCTCTCTCCACATGTCAAAGGAGTGATAGGCTTGTAGTATATTGCAAACATACTCCATTAACTCGCATAACAAGCCCAAACATCAAACACCGTGCCACATATGGCTTCTTTTTCTCTTGTTTCTGTAACATTTCTCGACATACTAAACCTGTGTAATGAAAATGATACATGCCTAAAGCTTACTGAAATAATGGCATGATGCTGTAACCCCTTTAACTTTTTACGTGAAACCAATAGGAAATCAAAGTACGACGAATAAACAAGTCGTATGACAGTACTTACTACAATTACTAACAATCACGTCACTTTTAGACTGCAGATTTTATTCGAGAAAAAACCCAAATATTTAGTACTGGACTACGCGGGTGCTTAACTCGCCAAAACAAACCGTACCGCCACGCGCAATCACTCACCTCCGCCTTTGTCCGGGTTGGACGAGTCCGATCGGTTTGTGGTGTTGTTACTTAGCCGAGCAATAGTTTGCGTCCACATTTTCGCCACAGATTTCTTATTCGTCGACGACGATGTACATACGGTGGACATAACCGATCCCGACAACAGCTTCGTTAACTCTCTCGAATGTCCGGAATTATCGACGTTTATCTGAAGAATATTACGACGATTTACGCAGCATACGTCCTTCTCACACGCCTGCTCAACAGTTACTAGCTTTACAAACAGTCGCACACAAACGGCTCCGTTGCCGCCGGGTTGCTAAGTGTAGACGTGGGCGGAGCCTAATCACGAATGCATCCGCTCGCCCCCATTATCAAAAGGGCGGCAAAAATCCTCTGCTAACAAATTCGTACAGAACGCTCGCTTCTGAAACCGATAACCTCTATAATGTTTGCGCAATTAAGAAAATTCGGTTAATACGTCGTTTTCGTTTTCCAATTTTGAATATGACCGGGCGCTATTTTCTGCTGCGCAGTGTCTGTGCGGTGTCTACTGCGTATGTTTTGGTTGTGCGTAGTTTCGTTGGCAGCGTGCCAGCAGCGCGGACGTTGGTTGGCAGCGTGCCAGAGAATGCTTGATTATGATGGAATGCTGGGTGAGTGTGTGAATCCGACATTCAAATGCGTCTTAGTAATGGATTACGCTTGTACGGCGTGCTGGCTGCTGGAGGGAGTTTATACTTGGGTGCAACCGGGTTTCGGGTGTCCTTAAGGACGTCTGAACGTGCGAATAACTGGGTCTTGAATCACTTCTGTAGACACAACTGCATCCGATTTATCACGCAGTGTTTATGAATCTGCGCATGTCTGAACCATCAGACGGCATCCTACCATGCCCAAAAATATCTGCATGCATAAGGAAGTGACGAATGTAGAACGAATAGTCCAACTCACCATGGGGAAATTTGTCTGCGCTCGTCGTGACGAAGATATTGCAGGTCATCTCAGCCGTGACTTAGGGACTTAGGCTACATTGAAGGTCCATATGTGGCACGTGAATATTCCAACCCCAGTAGGCCTACGCGTAGCCTTGTTGCAGAGTTCATGTCGAATAATTTACATTTTCTTAGGACTAGGCACAAAGACCTATTATTTATAAGCGCAGCTGTAGGAGCTTCATGAAAGTCTTCCGCAAACTTGGGACCAGTTCTTAGCCCTTTCGTACCGAGGTATGCAGTTTGCATAGAAGGGCGTCGGCAAGGTTTTGAAAGTGAGGGATCCTGACAAAGAGAGTAGACAAGGATTGGATTATATATTGCAAAAATCTTGACGACATTTGTGATCGTCAAGATGCTTAGCCGGAGCACCGTTCCAAGTCATCGAAGTTTCTGATGACCTTGTCTTTGCGATTTCCTTTAGGCCTATTTCACTGAGTTTTCCTTCCACCACTCACAGGTTTATCACAGAAAACGCATTTGTTTAGATCTGTTACATATTCATAGGTACAGCGCCTCTGTGAGTTACTAGAAATGTGCTATATAAAGTGTTCTCATAATACATACATACATACATACATACATACATACATACATACATACATACATACATACATACATACATACATACATACATACATACATACATACATACATACATACATACATACATACATACATACATACATACATACATGCATAGTTCCATACATACATACATACATACATGTATGAATGGGACTGTCTGCCGTGGTAACAGCCTGTGCCAGTGTTTACCACTTTACAGGCCTACGCATGCAGCCGCGCAATGTATGACTTCTGTATAATAGCCTATTGTATAGGCTACGCTTAGCCAGTGAACCGTGTCTCTTATTGTCCTACATATTCACATGGACTTCCTAGAAAGTTGAAGAAGAATGCATACCTTGGGTCAGTTATGGGCTTGAGCTAATATGTTAATCACGTAGGCCTTTCAGCTGCCTGTTTGGAGGTTTAGACCTACAAAAAGCTGCATGCACCTTGTAGGCTATTGCCCATGTACAAGTATTATCAAACGCTAAAGTGTTAAAATCTCACACTTCTGTAGCGTTTAGCCAAGGCAAAAGAACCAGTTTATTTATGAACAGTACACGTAATCATATCTCACTTGATAGGTGACGACATAATGTAGACTATAAAGTCTATAACTACTCTTAGTCTATTTGCACTCGCTTAACAATAAATTCAATAATATACCTAATAGACAATTTTATAGCGCCGTAGATCAGCCGAGGCCGAAAGAAATGGCGCTGTACATGAGTTCAAGCAATCGATGAAAAGCATATGATACTTTAAAAAGATAGGTCTTGAGCTGTGATTAGAATATCTCCAGAGATGTCGCATTCTTGACATGGTCGGGACTCGGGAAGACTGTGCCCTGCAGTGGGTCCAGCGACAGAGAAGGAACAGTCGCCAAACCTCGTTGAAGACCGTGGTACTTGTAGTTGATTTCTATATGAGGATCGTGGCCGACAATTGTTCCGGTTGTCTGCTAACGAATGCAGAAGTCAGAGATGTAGTCCGGCGTAAGGTCGTGCAGTGCTTTAATATATGCGATGAAGCACAGTTTGAAGGGAATCCGCTGACAACATGCAGCCAGTGACGTTGGTTGTCACACAGCAGATCGGTGACATGATCGGGTAGTATCCGGCCATATATGAGACGTGCAGCAGAGTTAAGTACCGACTGTCATACGCGTAATTTGTGGGGGTACGAAGGGTACCAGTACCCCCCCCACCACTTTTCGGACTGGAGGGTACCGTAACCCCCCCCCCCCCACTTAAAAAATGCCAATCAATATTTCTGTATTGAGCCTTCCCAGAGATCGTAGTTTCCGCCTTGCTTCGTGTATGTAAAAATTGGTACCCCCACTTTTTAGACCAAAATTACGCCCTTGCCGACTGTATCCGGTCTATAGCTGACCCGCCAGTAAGACTGTTGCAGTAGTCAACCCTGGAGACAGTGAAGCTGTTGATCAAGATGACGGCGATCGAGGTTGAAGTGAATCTGCGGATGGTTTTAATACGATGCAGTTGGTAAAGACAACCTTGAACGACTCAGGATGAATGCGGAAGGTGCATAAATATTGAAACTTATAAACGGATAGATGAATGGTTGGTGACTGGCTAGCTGGATAAATGGCTGCTCGTATGGGTGGGGAGCACCTTGGGTGAGTAGGTGAGAGGGTGGATGAATGGACGGATGGATGGACGGATAGATGGATGGATGGAGGGATGGATGGATGGACGGACGGACGGATGATGGATGGATGGATGGATGGATGGATGGATGGATGGATGGATGGATGGATGGATGGATGGATGGATGGATGGATGGATGGATGGATGGATGGATGGATGGATGGATGGATGGATAAGCAAGTAGGTAGGCAGATAAACAATAATTTTCCAGTAACTGTTAATAGGCAATGATCAAATAAGAGTCTTTCGATAGACTTTGAAATTCAACTAACTAAATTAGAGTTTAATTGTATACTGCAGACAGAAAACGATGATCAGGACGTGATCGTGATCGTGACGTTGAAGACGCAAATGAATTCCTAACTAATGCATTTACCGCCAACGGGCTTTAAAGCGTCTGTAGGCCTATACTTGGTGGTGCTTGATAGTGTAGTGGTTAGCGTGCTGGAATGTCAATCGAGAGGTCAGGGGTTCAAATCCCCGCCAGGGCAGAAATTTCTGCTCCACCCACACCCCTTAGCCAACTCAGCTATTAGGTTCTAATAAGTACACTGACCGTACACTGTCGGTGGAAAGATGAGACGGCGAGGGAGAGGAATGGCCACCCGCCCTCATACGCTGAGGCTAGGAAAATGAAGTCGCTAACACTTCATACCCATGGCTGATTCAGGGCTAACTTAGGGAATTGATAAAAATGGAAAAAATACGGCTGTGGTAACTGATGGCGATGATGACGACGACGATGATGATAATAATGATAATGACGATGATGACACAAACAAATGTTTTGTATAGGCCTACGTGTTTGTATTAAATCCGACGGTATGTAGTATGACTTGTAGAGCTGTGAGTGTCTGTATTCATCGACAAATTATAGGGATCACTAATACTGCATGCCTTCCAACCAGAGCCAAACTAATACTGCATGCCCTTTAACCACAGCCGAAATGTTACTGATCAAAATGGCGTATACTCACCAATCTGCTATTTTCCGAAATCGTATTTAGGCTACTTCAAATTCGAGAGATAGTCATCAACTGAGTAAATATGACGCAGGCTCACGTAGCATAATAATACTATTACTATCGTGTTATGTACGATGACTAAGCAAAACATGAGACAATTTCCTATTACCATACCATTTCCCCAGTGGCGTAGCCAGGTTTTAACACCAGGGGGAGCGAACACATCAAAAAAGGCCCCGATTACCAAAATAAATAATTTCAATTAATTACATACATTATGGTTATTTTTGTAGTTTAAATAGAAACACTGCAATACCCAAAAGGTGCTAAAAGCAATATGTATAGTAAATGAGTAATAGTATATACAATATAGTATACTGTAACATAACAGTACAAACATAAACCAAATGCACAAGCCTTTTTCGTATAGGTTTAATTTTAGCACAGTTATCAGTAACTTCGTTAAAATCCACTTCACTAGCGAACTGTCTTTCGATCATAATCAAGGCTAAGCCAGACAATCTGCCCTCGCCCACTGTATAGCCTACTATAGAACTATGTTGCATAAATAGCATGGGTGGCGATCTAGGGGGTTCGAGGGGGACATGACCCCACACCTTTAATGTAATGTAATTAGTAACTTCTATTGCGCCGGTGTACGTCTAATGCACAAGGCATCAACCGATGGCACACCAAAACCAAGTGGTAATCAGGTCAAAATCCGGAAGGATTAACAGTGGGGGGGGGGACGCCATACATTTCTGTCCCGCCAAATTTTGAAGAAACACCAAAAATGCCAAGAAATGTAATTGCGCGTGAGGGTTTTCACTGCCTTTTTGACCAGATGAGGTAGAAATTTTTTTAGCAGAAGTGTCCCCCCGAAAATTCTGAGAAAAAGAAGAAGGAATTTTCTAGACAAATTGAAAAGTTGTAAAAGGAAAAAAATTTTAGACAAAGGTAATCACACATTATAGGTGGGAGACCCGGAAAAAGTTCTAAGACGAAGGTAATCACACATTATAGGAGACCCAGAAAAAGTTCTAAAAAGAGGTGAATGACTAAAAAAAACTTTTTTTGGAGATGCATTCGTAGAAAAGTTAAGTTCCTAAAAAAGGTCATCGATCAGACCATTGCCGACTTTGTCCCCTCCCCCCACCTCTCAGACAAGATCGCCGCAACTGATAAATAGTCTTTCAAACAGAAAGAAATTCAATGAGGATATGTCAGTGGATGATGGAGTATCCGATTCCAGAAAAATTCATTGTTGAAACCTACACAAAGTCACTAGATTGTGTCACAAATAGCATAACTAAAAGATTTGAGCATTTTACAAAGAAATTTTGCTTCCAAATTTAGTTGTTTAGATCTAAAGCATTTTTGCAATGTGAATGCCGATAATATGACCACATTAGAATCTTTGGCAGACCACATAATACAGAGATGTCATCGAAAGTCTATAGCAGTAGTAATATCACATTTTGATCCATGCTTTTCATATCGTTTTCAAATAGTTGAATCAAATATGAAGCAGCTGCAGTTACCAAATCAACTCTAGGCCTACTTCTCTGTAAATATGTGGACAAACTGAAAGCTTTTTCCAGCAGTTTTTTCCAGAATATTAGAAGAACTAAGAATTCGAACATATCAAGTGTTCCAAGAATACCCTTTGCTTCAGTTGATCAACTGTTTAGTAGAGGAGCTTTTAATCTCACCATCCACGATTCTTTGCAGGGCACCTATTAGTGCTGGTAAATTCTGCAAGAGTGCATCTATTGCCAGGATCGCATTAAGGCTAGTGCGGGCCAGGGTGCTGTGATTACCTATGTAGCCATCAGCGCAGGGCCCAACTGCAAGTACGATAAAAAAATTAATATACTTCCGAAAATGCGGGCCTCTCAAACCTTCGGGCCCGGGTGCTGCACCACTTTCAGCACCCCTTAATGCAGGCCTGTCTGCTGCTGATTTCCTGGATGCCCAACTGGCATCGCAGTCTTGTTAGAGTCAACGCGAAAGCTTCTATACGTTTGCACTGTTCTTCTTTTTATATTGAAAAACGAGGTTTACCGTTGAAGGACAAGGTGACATAATTTTTTATGTCATTCGAACGATTGGAATAAATAAATTTCTAACAATTGGAATTAATAAATTGTGAAAAGGCCCCATATTCTGGAAAATGGTCTCAGGGGGAGCGGTCGCTCCCCCTGCTCCCCCCCTAGCTACGCCTCTGCATTTCCCCTACCCTAGACACCCACCAACGGCAGGGCAGATCGTGCGGCAGTGTGTAACCTTTGCAAATAGGGGAAATTACATTCCCATATTTTGTTTACGACGTCTATTCGCTCTACCAGTCTTACGCGTATTCTGTTTGGAAATATTCTTTTCCATCGGCATACATGTAAGACCTTATCAACTTCCTTGTGGCTTTTCTGCTACTAAATCCTATCATGGGCTATTACTCTCGATTTATAATTATATATCCATGTATATAGGTCCCTATGTGTATACTCTTCAAGTTGTCTACCCCAGGCAGGTTCAAACGTCCAATGGTAGTGGGAAAGCCTGTCGATGCTGGCTTTCTTTCCTCGGTTTACAATATCCAGCAACCATCATCCAGTCCATCAGCACCCGCCTAGGCCTTCCTCTCATTTTTCCTCCATTGTTCTAACATTCCACGTCCCTACGCTGATCTTTTTACAAGGATTTTGCTGGACGACGACCGAAGAGGCACTGGCGGCGATCTTGTTTGACAGGTTGGGGGGGGGGGGAAATTTAGAACTGATCTACTCAAAATAGAGGTAAAAAACTGTTGACCTTTTTTGGTGTTTCTTTAAAATGTGGGGGGGGGGCAAATGTATGGTGTGTCCCCCACTCTTAAAGGTGGGGGGTCTTGTTCCCCTTGACCCCCGGGATCGCCGCCCATACGAAGAGGCATTGAGGGATGAAAGGGCCTTGAGGGCTGAATGGGCCTTGAGGGTTGACTGGGCCTTGAGGGATGAATGGGGCTTGAGGGTTGAAGAGGTATTGAGGGCTGAAGGGGCCTTGAGGGCTGAAGGGGCCTTGAGGGCCGAAAAGGCCTTGAGAGCCGAAGGGGCCTCGAGGGCTGAAGAGGCCTTGAAGACTGAAGGGTCTCGAGGGCTGAAGAGGTTTGAAAGCTGAAGGAACTTTGAGGGCCTGGAGGGCTGAAGGGGCCTTGAGGGCTGAAGGGACTTTGAGGACCTGGAAGGCTGAAGGGACCTTGAGGACTGAAGTGTCCTTGAGGACTGAAGTGTCCTTGAGGACTGAAGTGTCCTTGAGGACTGAAGTGTCCTTGAGGACTGAAGGGACCTTGAGGACTGAAGTGTCCTTGAGGACTGAAGTGGCCTTGAGGACTGAAGTGGCCTTGAGGACTGAAGAGTCTTGGTCCCTCTTCTGCCAAACGCGACTCTTTCCACCGATATCTGGATCGAATTGTTCACGTTGTTGTCTCGAATCCTGTTCTGGGCCTTCCTCAGTAATCCTTGTGAATCGTCAGATGGCTGGTTTCCCGTTGTCTATATAATCGATAAGGTGAGTCTTTGTCCCACAAGGCGTTGTTGTTCAGAGGATCAGGTGTTAATGAAGAGGCTGTTGGCGACCTTGTCCATTATAGCGGATATACAGCCTCTCACAAATACTATAAGTATATATAATAATTAGAAGCTATCAAATCAATTGCCCTCGTCCTAATTTATGCGAATATCAGATTTCAAGCAGGGCCTATTGATATACAAGAGGCCAATCAGTAAGATTATCTATGTGCTGATATGTAGTCTATGTCGATCAGTTGCGCTGTGGGTGGTGTACAACGATGAACTCGATTGAAAGTGTCCCATATGCGTATCATTGAGACACAATGAACGCGTGCGAATTTGATGTATGGGGCATTGAAATGTTCAATCAGATGAAGTAGGCTACATAGTATAAGTATACAGTATCTTATATCAATATACGCTACTGAGAGAGGAGGGCAGGGCACCCGCGGCTGCAAGGCGGTTGAAGATCATTGCAATCAGTGTTCTTTTTAGCAATGCCAATTATACGACAAGAATACCGATAGCTGCGATCTGTATACACAGAAAACTATAGACCTTTGTTGTTTTGCATACGCCTAAACAGGTGGATCATTCAGCCTTGAATGTGATTATTGTAGACCTATTGATAGGACCCATTGTTTGCAACTGCGCATATGATATGCATAGTTATAAAAAAAAGATTACGTGAACGTGAAAATAGGTGAAGTAAAATATTTAATCACTTTGACATGTCCACGGTCATAGAACCTTGCGGACATCAAGAAGGGACTGTCCATTCCCAGACTTGTATACCGGGTTCTCCAGCAGGATGGTGCTGGATCGAATGAGGGAACGGATTAGGTCTATTTGAAAAACTGCGTTTCCTCTCTGGAATGGAACTCCCAGGAGAGAGGGCAAGCGGGGAAGAGCTGATATTTACAGGTGAAAATGAACGATTCGCGAATTGAGGAAAGTCTTTCGCTTCAAGAGAGCTGAACCATGCAGCACACATTAGGCTAATAAGGAGCAGTTGCAGAATTTGCAAGAGAATGAGATTAACGACCGGTAGGGTATGAGGAAGCACGAACAGATCTGGGCGGTTGGATATAGTAAATAGCTGGAAAGTGTAAGAAGGTTAAAAGTTTGAAAGTCATTGTCGGTAAGAGATAAAATTTTGTTGTAGATGGGTTGTTCTGTTCTGTTTCTCAGCCATCCTCGAAGCGAAGGTTGGCCGCGTCATGCACAATCCTTCTCCATTATTGTCTGTTTCAACCTTCCTTATCAGTTGCTCAACTGAGAGTTTAGTCCATGTTCTGATGTTATCCATCCAGTTCGAGATGCGTTGAGAGACCTTTATTCAATTGGATGATTTAGTTATGTGATGGTGTTCGGGAGTTTGGTACTGCGCGGACAGAAGCATCAATGGCAACAGTTACTTAAATTATCTAAAATTATCTAGCCATTAAATTATCTAAACATTTATCTCCAGTTCATGAAGTAAGATAAATCAATTAACATATTTATGCATATTGCATAACCATACATTATTGGTTATTGATTCAACTCAATAGGCCTATGCATGTAGGTCTAAATGTCAAGGCCTGTTTTAGGCTGTCTTGTCCAACAGGCTAACTATAATTGAAACCAGGTTTTATCTAACTGTGCCTATATATAGTCTTGTTTTCTGGATGTTTGTATAAACCATGCTGGGTTAAGTAATTCCGCATTTAACAACGCTTTCTTCCTGGTTGATGGCCATATAATGGGTTTATATAGATACTGTTGCTCTTTGCCCACAATTTCCAGTAGCAAAATCTTTTGGTAGATTGCTACAGTCTGTGAGTACGGTGAGTCACCTATACGGTCTGAAGCCCGTAGATGACTCACTGAAACATAAATTGACACACTAGAAACACAATTTCTTTTGTCTGCTGTTAAATAAAGAACTCTTCTTCAAAAACTGAGGACGTGTTCTCCCTGTGAGGCTGTGACTCATCTATATGTAATAAGTAGGTTTAACTTTCTACATACACCAACAAAGCCCTTATTCAATACTTTAACAGTCAGGCTTATATAACAGATTGCGGTTCAGTGAGTTTGATTCAAAAGAACTTGTTCCTGCCTATCTGTGATAATTTAAACACGGTTTACTTTATTGACGCCAGGCGTGTCCTTTAACTACATGTATATGTGAACGACTATCGGACTATAATTATACACGACTTCAGTCGTGGCCATGAAAGAACGGTCACACAATCCAAGGAAGTTGTGCCAACAAGAATGCAACCCCGCTATATATATGATCTTGACAAACCCTTGTTTCCTATCCCGAGAAGTTCTAACTTTTATTCGGAAGAGGTTCTGACCGTTCTGTGAAAACAAAATAGAAATTAGAGAAATTCCAGCGGAAGGATCTATAGACATGTGCGTGATGCTGGCACCGCGGGCATACTCAATTTAGGCCACAATCAATTTCCGATGGAACTAACTCGACCACGACTAAAGTCCAACAACGGTAGTTCCACTCTCGATACTGGATCGAGTGGACAGACAGACAGACAGACAGACAGACAGACAGACAGACAGACAGACAGACAGACAGACAGACAGACAGACAGACAGACAGACAGAAGGACGGACGGAGAGAGAGAGACAGATCGAGAACAGTCCGTTTAGTTAGCCTTGGGGCATCCATGGGTATGAAGTGTTAGCGACTTCATATTTCTTAGCCTCGGCATTTGAAACCGGGTGGCCAGTCCTCTCCCTCGCCACAGTGTGGTGTGCGGTCAGATTAGCCTACTGATTATAGCTGAGTTGGCTAGGGGGCGCAGGAGCAGCAGAAATCTCGACAAAACTTTCTGCCCTGGTGAGGATTTGAACCCCTTACCTCTCGTTTAACAGTCCAGCACGCTATCCACTAGACTATCGAGCACCCCCGAATTCAATGTGATGGTCCAGTAAAACCAAATAAAGCAATTTATGTGTTTATCTGCATCGGATATCACACTGAGGCCGACCGCAGCAGTGGAAACGAAGGCCCGGTGCCTGGAAATGCATTCCACTTGACCTCCTTTATAAAGCTGATACCTGAAAGTTTCCTATGCACTGGAAACACTGGATGCTATCCATTAATTGTCCGATTAGGAGACAGGAAGCAATGGATCAGCTTTCTCGGCGCGCATCCCGTCAGTACCTGGCTAAGGCCAGGGAAACTGAGAAACTAATAAGCCAACCAGAGGACCGAGGAATCCAGGTCACGTGCCACCAACGTCGGTCACATCAGCAGATCCGAACGTGCTGCTGTCCTCTGACTTCAAGCCATAGGATCGGTCCTGAAGATTTTTCAACTCAATTTGATAAATGCGAAATTATCAGCACCATCGCAACTGGCCATGCACGCACCGCATTCGCAGGAAGGAGCCCCCCGGAGAATTATGCAGAGCACCTAATGACGGCATCACCAACGTTGCAACCTACCGGCGCACAACGCAGGTCTCTGCCGCAGAAGAAGACAATGCAGGCAAGGGGAGGGGGCCGGGGACTGGGGGCTCGGTCTGTTAGGGCAATTCTCACGCAGCAAGATCGAGCTCGACTACTGCATTGCTTCCCGAGCTATGAGAGGAAGAGGTTCGAATGATACGAAATTCGTTGCTGTAATTGCAATTTGCAATTGAATGGAACATTTGTTTTTATTATAATTATTATTTTTTCTTTGTTTTATTATTATTACCATCATCATCATCATCATCATCATCATCATCATCATCATCATCATCATCATCATCATCATCATCATCATCATCATCGTCATCGTCATCGTCATCGTCATCGTCATCATCATCATCATCATCATCATCATCATCATCATCATCATCGTCATCATCATCATCATCATCATCATCATCATCATCGTCGTCGTCGTCGTCGTCGTCATTATTGTTCTTGTTGTTATTGTTATTATTAATATTGTTGTTGTCGTCGTTTTTGTTATTGTTGTTGTTCAGTAATTGCCACTGCCTAATGACCGAGCATCAATCGATGGCGCTGAGTATGTTTGAGTGAAGGACTTGTTCAAAGTCTCTGCACCGTAATCGTCTCAGTGAAGGTTTGAACCCCCGTACCCTCCGCGTACAAGGCGAGCGCTGAACCAATCGGATAATTGTGTCGATGGCAGCTGATAGACCTGTTAGAAATGAGTCCTTCCTTGAAGTAAGAGCAGACTTTACTTTGACGAATGCCAGCCAGATCGCAGTATGCATGAGCATACGTCGTGGCTCCTTCATAGCAGAGGATCGGCGAATAGTCGAGCCTTTTAGCCTCGTATATACCCATAAGCTTAAATAATAATAACAATAATGATAATAATAATAATAATAATAATAATAATAATACACGCGCGATATATATATATATATATATATGTATATATATATATATATATTATATGTATAATATATATTGTATTGGGACATTTCTAAAGCGAGCGCTTCTACCGGGAGAGCCATTCAGAAGCATTCCCGGTGCGAGAGACCCCGAGTAAAAGCAAGTTTGAAGAAAGACAAAGGAGGAAGAGACGTTACCAGAGAGAATAGAGGAATGAACAGACGGAGGAAGCTCATTCTAAACAGCAGAGCCAATGGAAGCAACAGACCTGGATTGAGCCAGTGAAGTCCTGACACGGGGAACCATGAAGGTCAGACAGTCAGAGGAACGAAGAAGACGGAGAGAAGCAGCAGAGTGAAAGCGACGAATTAAATCACATAAATATTTCGGAGAAGACAACATTAGCCTTAAAGACAAGAATGAGGACTTTGAATTGGATGCGGGCAGAAAGCGGGAGCCACTGACGTTTTTCAGCCATACAGATCACTATTTTACAGAACCGAGGAAGACGGGCAAACAGTCTATCATTGAGTACAGACTGAAGAGGAGCATGCAAGATGGACCTTGGGAAGACCGATGAGGAGAGAATTGCAGTAGTCAAGTCGAGAGCAGACAAATGCATGAACAATTGAAGTGAAAATCGGAGACAGAGCGACGAATGGCCCTAAGGTGCCTTAGGTGGAAGTGTACGAAGAGCGGGTGATTGTGGAAATATGTTCAGTAAAGGTGAGAGAGCTGTCAAGAGTCACACCTAGATCGCGAACGCCATATGCACGTGTGTGTGCTTGCGTATGTGGTGTGTATGTGTGTATATAGGTGTATGTGTGTGTTTTGTGTCTGTTTAGGCATGTGTGTGTTTAGGTGTGTGTTTCGTCGTGTTTGCTTATATATATATATATATATATATATATATATAAGCAAATATATATATATATATATGTATTTTATATATATATAAGCATATATATATATATGTATATATATATATATATATACATTATATATATGAAAGTACATATATAAAGCATATTACTTCCGGTTATATATATTTATTTATGATATACATATGTATATTTTGAATGTACTATATGTGTTGTATATGATCATCTACATCGTACATGTATTATGCATGCTGCAGTTGACAACCGACTGCATGCGATGAAGCATTCATTAATGTAACCATGGTAACGCAATCATTTCGTCGTGTTAATTATGCCTATTGATTAGACATCAACGCATTTATATAGCACCAGGGTGTTTATCCTGCTCTGCATGCTTACAGGCACATAAATGCGTGGGCGTATATATATATTTATAAAATTATACGTATATAATGTATAGGCTTATTTTGCCAACACATTATTTAATCGATTGTCAGCGCCATTTAAATGATATACGTGTAGGTTTACGTACCTTCGTGTGCTGGAGGCGCTATAGAAGTTGTAAACCAAAGTAAACATTTTTCTGGTCATATTAGGACAATCATGGACAGGTGAGCTATGCGCACGGGAACAAGTGCATGGTTGCTTAAAGATGGAGCCAACATTTTCCAGCAGGGTCCATACAAAGGACCATTTCAATTGTAGTGGTCATATACCTATATTTTATGTATGTATGATTAGGTCAATATATGTATTACGGCTAAATTTATGTTTACAGGTATAATATAGACCAAAAATTATATATATATATATATATACAATTATTAATTTAAAATATATAGATATATAATATTACGACCATATTTAATTACATTTTATTTAATAATTGCCTATGTATGTAGTGGGTGCTCGATAGTGCAGTGGTTAGCGTGCTAGACTATCAATCGAGAGGTCGGGGGTTCAAATCACCTATCGGGCTCAAATCCCTGCCAAGACAGAAATTTGGTTCGAGATTTTTGCTTACCTATGCCTCCTAACCAACTCAGCTACAATGAGTACACTGACCGTAAACTGTCTATGGGAAGATGATACGGCTAGGGAGAGGACTGGCTATCCGCCCTCATATGGCGAGGCTCAGAAAATGAAGTCGCTAACACTTCACACCCATGTGTATACCTCAGGGCTAGCTTAAGGGTCTGCTCTTCTTCTTCTGTATATATGCATGTATATAGTGTATGTATGTATGTATGTATGTATGTATGTATGTATGTATGTATGTATGTATGTATGAATATATGTATGTATGTATGTATGTATGTATGTATGTATGTATGTATGTATGTATGTATGTATGTATGTATGTATGTATGTATGTATGTATGTATGTATGTATGTATGTATGTATGTATGTATGTATGTCTACAACTGTTATATCGTGCACTGTAAGTTTTAAATACTTTAAAAAAATGCTGCACGCATGACCTACTGTCTGACTCAGACAAATAAATGCGTTCCAAGACATTCTGACAATGTTTGTTATGTGGACTATGCCATGGCAGAGATCGTACTTCCTGGTACAAGTATACGGACATCTTTACCTGTATAGACTGGTGAAAGTAGGTCTATTATATGTGCATGCAGTAAAACTGTATACTTGACACAGATAGGAACTGCCACAATGGCAACTTGACATTGAAACATCGACACATACACTGACAACAGCAACAGCACGGACAAGCAAAGACACAGACAGGCACAGACAATGACGCTTCATGGGTACAGGCAGACATTTTCATAAGGGGTAAACCACGTAACACAAAAGGCACGCGCAGCTCATATCTCGGGAAAGTTAAAGCTACAGTTGATGTTTAAAGCCAGCGTGGTTTGAAGTCATAGCAGAAGTAATAAGCCCCCCCCCCCATTTGTTACACGTGTCCATGCATTGTGCATGCCATGAATCATACGTCTGAATAGACATTCTTTCTATAAGTCAGTAAGCAAGCAAACCAGATGTTGGCAAAACATGACTTAATTGTTTTAATTAATAATATTTTACATATATTTCTATTGCAAATCATCCACGGGGGACACTTGTGCCCCTTTGCCCACAACGTGTGGTCGCCAGTGATTGGTGTTGACGTTAAGAACCGAAGGCTTTCTGCGCAGCATTTGCCATCTGAATAGGCGGAATCTGAGACACACGTCAATGCAGCATCACGTAGATATCGTAGTATATATATATATTATATATATGCACGGAGATATATATGTATATATTGCGCAAGATTCTCCAAGTAACGACGCAGTTTCGGTGACGTGTCCGGGCACATGGCAGAGATAGGGAGGGGGTCGAAAGACACAGCGGAGGATTGGCGGGAACTGGAGCGTGGGCGGGTGAGTGAGTGGGTCGGTGGGTGCTATGCAAGTGCGGCGGTGGCGGGCTACGATACGGCGAAGGGTTCTGTTTACGAATGGAGGGAGACGCGTAGAAACATAATAATCCGATAGTGCTTGGGCCTCCTCCGTCAATGCTTGGAACCAGCGTTCTTTATGAGCGACGGCGGGCTTTACACTGAGCCCGCGCGCGCGCGAGTCTGTGCGCGTTGACGGGCCGTCATGAATGCAGGTGCGCGCGGGAACAGGCCATGCATGCACCGACCAGTTACGACAGGATTATGGGTGAGGTGATTGTTCCACGAAACGATAGCCAATCCAAGTATCTACAACGAAACCGACAACAGTCCTGTAATGAGTACAGGCGCACGACCACGCAGACACTATGATTATATAGCGCCATAGTATGGCACTAAAGCATGCACTCTGCTGACATTCTATTAACGGGCATTTTCGCGGTAATATCTCCTGTATTCTCTGTGGTATATAATACTTCGATATACAATATAGTTTTATAATTATATGGGGTGCTCGGTAGTGTAGTGGTTAGCGTGCTGGACTATCAATCGATAGGTCGGGGATTCAAATCCCTTCCAGTGCAGAAATTTGGCCAATTCAGGTATAATGAGATTAATGAGTACACTGACTGACCGAACACCGTCATATGCCGAGATTAAGATAACGAAGTCGCTGTATACCACTTCGTATACCCATGTCCTCTGTGTTTATGAATGGATACTTGAAACTGCTGGTGTAGAGAAAAATCTTCTCAAATCTGTAAAGGAAATGAAATTGGCAAACTACGGCCACATCATGAGGAAAGAAGAGAGATGTATGGAGAAGATCATCCAGGGCACAATGCCAGGCTCTCGTCCCCGTGGAAGACCAAAAATGAACTGGATGGATAACACCAGAACCTGGACTGAACGCTCAATTGAGCAACTGTTAAGAAAGGTTGAGAACAGACAACAATGGGGAAGGATTGTGCATGACGCGGCCAACCCTCGCTTCGAGGATGGTTGAGAACAGAACAACTATGTAAACATAGTTGTTCTCTTCTCATAGTTGTTCTCTATACATAATGTATAAACTATGACGCATATCCGTTCTAAACAGCAATGGAGGGATATATACGTCTTTCCGAAACTCTCTTTGGCGATAGGACATTTGATGGCTACTATAGTGACGATGACAAGATTTCTGTCCCAGGTGGATCAAAGACGTCTAATGACAGATTTGGACGAAACAACAACAAGAATGGTTTTGGAATTTTAAATGTCATAATATCATAATATTGTTGTACTTGCAGCAGACAACTCCACGACCCTTTTAATTTGAAGTAGGCCTGTGACGACCGCGGCGCAGTTGGGAAATTCAATCACATCAAAGGCTGTTGACGTATACAGAATTCTCTTCAACGACCGGAGTGGTAACAAGTGGGTCTGTCCGACTGATAAACACCGGACATTCCGTTTGACGGACGTCAACAACGATGACAACAGCTCTACAGCTGCACGGAACAACCTGCGTGCAACGAGGCCAGAGGACACCGTCACAAACACCTGAACACGTCGATCGCTAATTGAACTGTATTAAATACACAGCCAAATACGATAACACGTGCATATAAATGAATTAAACACGTGTGTGCGTGTGTGCGTGTGTATGTGTGTGCTGGTGTGTGTGTGTGTGTGTGTGTGTGCGTGCGTGTGTGTATGTGTGTGTGCTGGTGTGTGTGTGTGTGCGTGTGTGTGTGTGTGTGTGCGCGCGCGTGTGCGTGTGTGTAGGTGTGTGTATGTGTGTGTCTGTGCGCGCGCGCGTGTGTGTGTGCGTGTGTGTGTGCTGGTGTGTGTGTGTGTGTTTGCGTGTGTAGGTGCTATAGGTGCGCGCGCGTGCGTGTTTTCTTTAAGACGGGAATTCCTCACAGAGCAATGAACCCTTTCCATTTCCACCGAGTCATCCGATGACAATTATGATGCTCCTGCGTGTGGTCTTCTTCCTCCGGCTCTGCGCCCTGCATGTCGTCATGGCCGACCCACCGAGTTACACAAGAAGACTGGGCCTGCATGTGATTGCTCGGAGGAAACAGGAATGCTGAGGAATACTCATGATGGCAGCCTATGAGATAATAAGCGCGTGTCTCCAAGACGGATACGACCCCTCAAGATTGAGTACATAGTCGCGTTGGATGCATACTGTGCACAGACATTGGCTGTAGCTGAGCTAATTATAATTATAGGCATTTATGCTTTCCGTTTAGGTGTAGAGTATGACTAAGAGAGAGAGAGATCATTGACCATGCACGAGCATCGACCGTTTGTCTTGCACTTTCTAGATCTAGACCATTGATGTATACACTATTACCACGATATGTGCAGATAGACAAACAGACAGGCAGGCATACAGACAGACAGACAGACAGACAGGCAGGCAGGCAGGCAGGCAGGCAGGCAGGCAGGCAGGCAGGCAGGCAGGCAGGCAGGCAGGCAGCATAGAAGAAATATATGTATATTTATAGTTATATCCATATCGTGGTAATAGTATATCCAATATCCATGAAGCTTAACCCAAACACGTTTTACGCATCATATACACTAGTAGGCCTTTTTGTACACACACACACACACACACACACACACACACACACACACACACACACACACACACACACACACACACACACACACACACACACACACACACACACACACACACACACACACACACACACACACACACACACACACACACACACACACACACACACACACACACACACACACACACACACACACACACACACACACACACACACACACACACACACACACACACACACACACACACACACACACACACACACACACACACACACACACACACACACACACACACACACACACACACACACACACACACACACACACACACACACACACACACACACACACACACACACACATACGTACAGAAGTATTTGTTTCGTGCACATACATATATATATATATATATCATTACGATCTTTTACATGAAGGTATTAGCGTTTCAGTCCGTTTGTTGTTGCACCCAGAATGTTGTCCGACATACCGAAGTTTCTGCACGTGGCATCTGGGCCTTAGAACGTCGACACTAAGCGTCCAACGCCGTCCATCCCTCCCGCTGTTCGTCCACCCGTTCGTCCTGTAAATGAGGCGGCAAACACGCGTATCCTATATGTACGAAAATACTGTTAATTAAATCCACAGAAGGCCTACTTCGACCCACTGTATATTTCTCAGACATCGCGATGTCTCTGCAAAGCGATCTGAAAAGCATGTAGATTGTGTAACAGTTATATTGTCTATTTATCAGGACATTAGATTGTATGTCTGTACACAAAGGCGCGATTGACTCGATTTGACCCATGTCCTGTACTGTAGTCGTGCTATAACAAGTTTTGATGCATAGAAATCGTAATAAATCAAAAGAAAGTTTAAGCACTATTTATATCTATATTAAATTGCTATATATATATATAGTAGATATTCTTTTCACTATGCTTGAACCGTTAATCAGGTTCTTACCAACTACCAGTTGCAATTCTATAAGCCATACATGGTCGTCATGGTCTATAAGCCATACATGGGACCATGACCATAGACCATGACGACAAGGGGACCAGTCTCTGAATTGGGTTTCCAAACCGGTTTCGGTGATTGATTCTGCCAGAACTGTAACGTAGACCAAAATAGGCTGTGATAAAACTGGTAGAGGAAATAAAAAGGAAAATAGAAAAACATGACAAGTGACGAAAACTGTGCGAAATTGAGAACAGAACTGAAGTGAATAAAACAGGAAAGTGGAGTCCGGGAAGACGAGCAAACAGAAAAACGAGTCAGAAAAGTCGATGAAAGCGAATGACTCTCAAACGGAAACGATCTCGTGCTTGCGTGCTGATTAAATCGGATTTTCACGAACTCATTTGTGATGCGAGCGTTGCAGGGTGCGGTTCAAATCCTGATTCACTTCTGACCTCGCTATGGATCGAGTCAAAAATGACATTAAAATCCATTGCGTGATTATATTCGCTGTCTGTGTGTGTGTGTCTGTGTGTGTCTGTGTGTGTGTTTGTGTGTTTGTCTGTGTGTCTGTCTGTGTGTCTGTCTCTGTGTTTGTGTGTGTGTCTGTCTGTGTGTCTGTTTGTCTGTGTGTCTGTTTGTCTGTGTGTCTGTGTGTGTGTGTGTGTGTGTGTGTGTCTGTCTGTCTGTCTGTCTGTCTGTATGTCTGTCTGTCTGTCTGTCTGTCTGTGTAATCGGACCAGCGTTCGAATCAAGGACAGATAGAGCAGTGCCCTCGTGTGATCGGACGACGATTTACGATTGGCGTCGAAGGAAAACGGTCGTAAAGGGCGATCGAGAGCGGCTTCGGAGAAAACCTTTATGACGGCAATTCGGGCGCCGCTAGGAGGCGCCCCCTCCCTGGAACCGCCAAATAAAGACCATTGTTCCCCCAGTAGGGGCTAGTCGTGCATTTAGGCCATGCAAGAAGACAGCAGCTCTTGGGTGTCCACCGACAGGCCGTGCGAAGAACGCACAACCCTCGCATCCCATCGTAAACTCTTGTGCGGGAGTAGGAGAGCTCCGTATTCTCGGACCTCAAGCAGAACTGACAGGTTTACGACGGGATCCGAGGGTTGTGCGGTGCAGTTCCGTTCTCCAGGAACAGGCGTCTGCAGCGCACGTGGTTCTTTATAGTATACTGTTGTGCGCTGGCATCGGACGCTGCAGGCGGCTTGTGCCTGCGTTCTGGAACTAAGAACAACAACAAGCACGCCGAGTCATCGCGGACATTGTAAACACGGGTCGGCGAACGAAGCCTAAGGAGTGTAATCTATAATGGAATTAGAGCTGTTGACGAAATATTTAAGACGCTGCCGAGACCAAGACCAAAGCATTTGGGGCTGGTCTCAAGAGTTTTGTCGCTACGTGCTCTTGAGCTGAAGACCCAAGTCGTGCAATTTCTGTCCATGCATTCGCATCTAAACGAGATCAACAAAGACTCGAGTCAATAGTCGCACTCAGATGTAACGTTTACCATTATGTTGTCAGTCGAACACACAATTGTATTGAAGTACTCATTCATTACTTGATGTGCTCTTTTAAGACAAGTACCGTCTAATTGTTCTTCAGTGCGAGAGTAGGCCCTAGTAAGTAGACTCGTGGACTGATTTGAAATGGTTTGGATGGTAGTCGTGTCGCCCAGTCCAGCAATAATAATAATAATAATAATAATAATAATAATAATAATAATAATAATAATAATAATAATAATAATAATAATAATAATAATAATAATAATAATAATAATAATAATAATAATAATAATAATAATAATAATAATAATAATAACAATAATAATAATAATAATAATAATAATCTTCGTTTATTAATTCAAACTGACAAGTACGCAGTAAGATTACATGATATAATAGTAACAGACGATAACAAGTTTAGCAGGAGTCGAATTTTACAGTAAAGCAGCCATGCAAGGCGCCCATCTGTACTACTGCTCATTTTACAATCGCCACCTAGGGAATGAAGGCTGAGTTAACCTTGTGGGGCTAGCGGGTATCGAACCTGCATCCTTCTGATCTTCGTGCCAGCGTGTTTCCATTTAACCATCTCGCCAGCAACGAGTAGATGATGGCGTTGTTGGCCATTCCGTCGACATCTCAATTCTGTTATCAATTTATTTGGAAAGCCTGGAGTCTGTGCCCTTCCGTGCTTCCGTCAGTGCTTTTCCAGACTCCGTGCCATTCCGTTCTTCCGTCATTGCTTTTCTTCCGTTATTGTTTAGTTTCTGCTTAACGACGATGTGTCATAACAAAGATGAATAGCGTCGCCCTCCCTCTTTCTCCAGGCTTGGACTGGCACTGCCAGAGTACGTACGGACAGTGGCCGAGTTTTTCCTCCGTTGTAGTAGTTTCAGTTTAACGACACTGTGTGATAACAAAGATCACTAGCGTTGCCCTCCTCCTTTATCCAGGCTTGTTACTGGCACTACCAGAGTACGTATGGGCAGTGGCCGAGTTTTTCTTCCGCTATGCCTTTAGCGTATTTACATACCGTCAAGAGACGTACTAGCTCGTAACTCGGGCCATCTGTGTCACCTGGCCTAGCCAGCCCACTGCGTGGCTCGCGCTACAGCGTGTCACCGCTGGCTGAGCCAAACTACGTGATGCGCGGGAAAATGGTCTTAGTCAGTTGGACGCTTGTCAAATGCTCCACAGAAGCTGGGAGTAATTGACTATCAAGCATTGCGGGTAATTTGAATTGGGTCTAACACCGATTAAAATATATTCTGAACCACTTAGGCCTAAATCCCACGTTACGCTATGTTATGTTATGTTGTGCTCATGTGTTGTTAACTTGTGTTTCATTGTTATGTTACTCTATCAAGGCCTAATGTTGGCTTTTCAGTTTCACATGGTTACAAAAAATATCCTATTTATTAAGGAGATTCGGGTTTTCTACAAAGCAAGTGCTTGTTCAAACATGTCAGAGATCGATATTAGGCCTATTCAAAACGTGTTACTTTATGTCACTGTTTATCGCTGCTCTGACTCGTTCTCACGCCACTCGTTCTCACCCCCACATACATGCATGACGCTGACCAGAAATGGACATCAACACATCACGTGCAAAAGTTATGCATTCGTTTTCCTCCGATCTGTACTCTAATCGTCAGTAATGTCCGTCGTTGACAGTTATTCATCAACGCTTCTTGGCATATCAATTAGATAGTGAACCACAAACCTCAACTACTTTGACATCTAATTAATAAAGCATAGTCTACGTATATAACTGTTTGACAGGAGACCACACAGCGTTTCTGAATATTCATGAGACAACAGATGATGTCCGTCTAAGAATAGGTAGGCCTATAGGGGAGATGTCCGTTGTCAACAGAGCTTAGAAATCTAGGAAAACGTCATTTTCAAGTTGAATTTCCGGCAGATGTACGTTCGGTATATGTCGTCTCCAACAAATGACGTCATTCGTCAAACAGAGTCTCTTCCTGCGATAAGGATTTTATTTCGCAGCGCCATCTGCTGACGGTACACATTTTAGATTGAACGACGGTGACGGCAGATGGTCATCATCGATTCATCCGCTTGTTTCTTCCTATTGTTGCCTTTGTGACGGCGTGTAGAAATAGAAGCGAATACATAGTTTATTACATGATATACTGTAGTTTATATAGTTCAACTATATGTAACATATATGGCGATACGCTTCTGCCATTGTAGACTTCTGCTGAAGTCCATATAAGAAGTACTGAACGATATTCAAATGAATGATGACGAGATTAAAGGAAACAGTTTGCCGATCTGTGTGTCTGTTTGTCTGTCTATGTATACGGTTCCTGTGTCTGTCTTTGTGCCTGTCCGTATAGGAGGCGATGATCCAGATGATCAAAGATCTTAGATGGAAGTAAATTTAAAACGTACATGTTTTTACTTAGCAACCGTATGATCTCGCCGTGTTCATTTGCAATGAATCGATCCGTTAGGTCGCTGCCCGTTTGAAGGTTCACGTGTACGGACAATATAGTCCGAGGTTCAAATCTCTAAAATAAGCCACGCTCAGTGAATGAACCCACATCCCCCTCAGGCGTCTTGATCTAAACAAACGAGTTTCTTACAAATGGCCTAATTGTAAGAAACTCGTAGACCGTTGCCATATTATGTCTGCGTTTTTGTTGGTGACAACCTGTTGTAGCATCTCAGCGAACAAAATAACCAGATCTGCAAAAAGCAGCTGTCATCATCATTACTGGATTACTGGACCCAGTATAGATATCGTGCGAAACAGAAACAGACAAATATAAGACAGACAGACAGACAGACAGACAGACAGACAGACAGACAGACAGACAGACAGACAGACAGACAGACAGACATACAGACAGACAGACAGACAGACAGACAGAGAAAGAGACAGCGACAGACAGACAGACAGAGACATGCAGAGAGAAAGAATGAAAGAAAGAGAGAGTGAGAGGCATATAACATAATGGACGATTGTTAATAATAAAGGATTGTTAAAAGTATATTGAACTCTCGCTCTCGTCTCCAAACTCGCATCGACTTGCCCATCCAAGGTTGGCTGCGACGAGGTCGGTTGGTACTGCAGGCCTCGTGTTGTTGTCCTCTGAGCGCCGTCCATATATGGTCGTTATCTCCAACTCCTCTGCCGCCAAAATCGATCGATCGTTTGCTGGGCTTCAAGGCAATTGATTGCTTTCCTGACATTTCTGCGCTGGACATCATGATCTCCAAGGCAACCGACGCAGCGTCCTTGGCAATCGTCCAAGTCACGCCTCTTAGCCGCCTCGCCGGGGTCTTATCAGGCTAGCTGACCTTGTCTGGCCTGGCAGAGGAAGTAGACCCAGGTCGCTAGACGACGCAGTTTCCAGGACAACGCTCCCGTCGGGGTGCCTGGCGTCTGCAACTGTTCCGGCCTTGGTTGAAAAAGTAGTCCGGCCATGGCCGATTTTACAATTGCGCGCCGCTTAGAACAGCATAGTTCAATGGCACTCATCTCGTAGAAAGCGGGCTTGTAAAACGGGCTTGTAAAACGCTAACAGCTAAACCGCACCTGGTTTGATAAGAATAATTATTTCAAAAATCTGAAGAACGTCGGTGCCGCCCTCTTCTTATCAATAGCTTCAAGCTTAATTCTTGGGTTAGTATAGCCTAGCAATCCACGATAGCCTTCGCAAGCTTCTAATGTGTGGCTTCTTCAAAGTGAAGCACAAAACCTGTTGCGTTCAAGGCTTCTCTATGGCAAGCTCTGCATTTGCAAAGTCCTGAAGAGTTGGTTACAAGGTCTACCAGCTATATCGCAAGATAACTGCGTTATGGTCACCGACCTTATAAGCATTGACAGTTACCTATAGGTGAGGCGTTGGCATTGAACCTATGTCTAATAGGATGGCAGATTAGATCTCGATCAAGTAATCTCGCCAACGCCGTGCCCGGGTAGTGCCAGTCCACAGGGGCGTCTACACATAGAAACCTTGGAGCAAATGCTCCATCCACGAAATAGGGGGGAGATCTGTCAATGTGTGTGCCACCATTTTAGGGGGGAGGAAGAGGGGGAAGGGGAAGTTGCTCCAATGACATAGAGGGGGATAGACGCCCCTGCCAGTCCAAAGTAAGGATACGGTATTAGGACGACACAAATCTTTGTTGAGACAGCGTCGTTAATTAGAAATCACCATCACGACACGATTACGATGTGTTATTTATAGACCTACATACATCTATTTATATCTTATTTTTATTTCGGACAGCAGACAGTGACCTAAAACGGTTGTGTGCGGCTTCAAAATATGGTTATGTATACATAAGACAGACAGAGAGACAGACATACAGATACGCGCAGGCGGACCGAGGGCGGACACATACACAGAGGTACAGATGTACAGACATAAAATAATAAAATCATAGAAAGCTGTGCATGGACCGTGTACGTATACGAATGTATACATGACCCAGACAAACACACACGTAAACACACACACACACTCACACACAGACATACATGCACAGATATTTAGCCTGTTAATATCATGAACCTCGCAGTCAACCCACGCATCACTACCGACTTCCTTTGTGGACCGAATCTTCCCGCCACTCTGCAGGGTATACAGCCTGCTGCAGTACGATCTACAGCAGTAGTACAACTCCGTGCATGGCCTTGCAATGGGAATTAGCAGAGCCAGGTGGTGTAGATAATACGACTACCAGAGTAACCAGACTCTGTAAACTAATGCTGACCTAGTTGCCTTAATCGTGACTATATAGGAAACGCTAGCCATCCGGTCACGTACTTCGAAGCCGTTAAAAGAATCAAAGAAAAAACGTTTAATACGAATCTCAACCGTATCCAGTGACTGCAGTTAGCGGAACTTGATTATAAAGTTGTTTTTTGCCGATCTCCCTCTTCTTTCTGCTTAGAATATATATATATATATATATATATATATATATATATATATATATATATATATATATATATATATATATATGAAATGCATAGCCTCGAACCTCGCCTGTTATGTTGCCTAGAAACTGTCTCTACTATGCACGAACCTGTTATCACGTGAGCAGATGGATAGCATATATATATATATATATATATATATATATATATATATATATATATATATATATATATATATATATATATATAAGCTATCAGTACTGCCCACGTGATAATTCTTAAATGCCTGCTTTCAGTGGAATAATGGTAGCTGCGTGGTTCGTGGAAGTCAAATGGATATATATGTTGAGAGCTGAGTCGTCGTCGTCGTCATAGTCATCGTCGTCGTTGCTTATTCACCAGTGGCTTATCATCATCATCATCATCATCATCATCATCATCATCATCATCATCATCATCATCATCATCATCATCATCATCATCATCATCATCATCATCACCACCACCACCACCACCACCACCACCACCACCACCATCATCATCATCATCATCATCATCATCATCATCATCATCATCATCATCATCATCATCATCATCATCATCATCATCACGACCTCGTGATAAAGCAGCAACAGCTCGAACCATCGTCGTATGAATCGTTTCCTGGAATGACCTTCCTTCCATCTAATTCCATCGTTCGCTCTCCACTGCATCGAGTCATCGAACGATGAATGTGCCTCCGCTAAACCAAACGAGACTGCATGGTGGAACAAAGCCAAGCCACATACGGCTGTCGTCCGTATGTCCGTCCGTCTGTCCATCGTTCGAAGAAGGGGGAGGAGCTGTTGGAGGGGGAGTGGAGGGTGAAGGGAGGGGGAGGACTGAGGTAGAGATGGAAGAGCGCTGCCCTCTCCGTTGTCATAATACTTGAACGGAGACGGGCTACGTCACGTCTTTTATGACGCACTTCGCCGAAAATAGGCTATCGCCCGCTTCTATTTCCATTTCGGGGTAACCGATGTTTGCCAAATGAACATGGATCCTTGGTTTATTTTTAAAACCTGTAACGCATTTTGCGTATAGCAACATCGAAACTAGTCTTTTGTTCCCCGTAAATTGCAACACCCGTTTCTTTGTTTAGTTTTCTATAGTCATGTGCTTCTGAGTCGATATTTGTGTTTACCGGAAACTGGTTTTGTCCTTCGTAGATGTCGATTATTCTAGCGCCTTTTTAATAGGAAAACCGGATGTTGACTCCTGCGGTTGAAGGCCGTCTGCTTTTAGCGCTGATCGCTGCGTGTGTAACAGTTTGCCATGTATCGCATGATCATTGGGCTTTTGTTTCACGAGTTTCATCGACCTCGGGGTCGATGAAACTCGCCTTGTTTCTCGTTGGCAAATATAATGCTTTCATTGCGTGCTTGGTTTTGTTTCGACTACCAGTATCTGTATGTATCATTATGACATACAGGGGCAACGACATCTGAACGTTTCTATACCTGTCTCTCTGCTGATCAGACAGTGGTAGACATACAGACAGACAGACAGACAGACAGACAGACAGACAGACAGACAGACAGACAGACAGACAGACAGACAGACAGACAGACAGACAAACAAACAAACAAACAAACAAACGGACGAATGGTTCGGCAGACAAACGTCTTTGTGCGTCTACCTCTCTTTCTGTGTTCCTGTATGTCTATCTGGCTTTCAGTCAAGCTGTATATCGGAATGTCTGTGTACGACTGTCTCCACTCTGTCCTTTCTCCGTCCTTGTATCTGTTTGCATGCCTGTGGCAAGTAATGATGCTTTTTAACCGCGCTGTATGCAATGATTGTCTTTCTCTCTGTTGCTTTTCTTAAAATAGCCCATCTCATGCGTATAGTGTTCATCACCGTCCGTGTGCGCAACCTTCCTCCCGTATCTCTTCCGAGAGCATACAAGGACAGCAACCGCCAGTGTATCTGTATGCATAATGGGATGTGATGCTTGTAGCCGGGCTCATCCAAGGACGGTTCAGTCTCCGATCAAACACGAGACTACTGCAGCGAATCAGATCACACAAGGTCGTAATGTGTTCACAGTGATAATATAAGGTCGTAACCTCAGACATATGATACTGTGCATCATAGCTACTAATTACTCTCTACATCGTGGTCTCACCTCTGCTCTGTTCTGCTCTACTCTCATACACTACAGAAAAAGAGAAAATAGTTTATAATTGTTAGCATATCTACGATAGAGCTTTCCCTTTCTAACGCCCGTGATCTAATCAGTATTACCAAGAGCAGTTCATTTCGATGTGTAGGGCCTATTTTAACGCTTATAATATGCGCAGTTTTGGTTTACAAATCGGAAGTTCATAAAGGCGTGTATTAAATGTGTTATATAGGCCTTCTATTCTAAATTCTCGCTTAATCTAAAGCAATCCCATTGGTTGAACCACTGCAAGGCTCTCATCCACTGCAAGATTCCTCGTCTTCTGATTCTTTCATTTTCCTGAATAATGGCCGTGCGGCTAAAGCATCGGATTCGAATCCCAGGCTCGTAATGGATATCATTGTCGACCTGTGCCTAACTTTATAGAGACCATCGTCTTCAAATGTGGGTGCTTCCTTAAATATGTCCTTTTCCTTCGTCTTTGTCGTCGTCGTCATCATCATCATCATCATCATCATCATCACCATCACCATCATCATATTGAACATGGGTTAGCTGGCGTTGTATGATATAGGCGATGAGTGAGTGTGCTTTTGGAGGTGACAGTCATCATCATCATCATCATCATCATCATCATCATCATCATCATCATCATCATCATCATCATCATCATCAGCATCAGCATCAGCATCAGCATCAGCATCAGCAGCATCACTACCACCACCACCACCACCACCACCACCACCACCACCACCACCACCACCACCACCACCACCACCACCACCACCACCACCACCACCACCACCACCACCACCACCACCACCACCACCACCACCACCACCAAAATCTTATTTCTCTTCATCCACAGCCTCCTCCTCCTCCTCCTCCTCCTCCTCCTCCTCCTCCTCCTCCTCCTCCTCCTCCTCCTCCTCCTCCTCCTGAACGTCGTCTTATAATCTTCCTCTTCCTACCCTCCCTCCATCCCTCTCGTCTTGTCGGCGTCTCCTCTTCTACAAACGGAGAGAATCGGTCAGTGTCCACTTCAGTGGAAGACCTATCCGTCAGCCTGGAGCGGACATTGTCAGCGATCCGTCTTTGCACTTCTCTTCCGCTGTTTGGGCTGCAGACGCTAGTTAGCATCAGCATCGTGGCCCGCTTCCGGATTGGATATCAGCCGATGGAACAGCTTACCTGTCCAAAACCCTGGAAGCCCTGGAGCAGTCGCCCACCTCTTTCTCATATACCCATCATCCGGGAATTTTACGATTTGATCGAACCAAGCATAATTAAGGATATTCATCTTCAAAGATGTTAGTGGTGGTGGTAGTAGCAGGGGTTCCGTTAGATCCCAAAAAGAGGACGTATTTACATTCTGACCTAGAAGTTTGGACGTAGCTCATTTCTAACGGCGATCACACCGGGCGTATAATGACACAACAGAATACACAATCACACACTTTATTATCAATATTTAAGACAGCCTTTTCAAGTTCCAACTAAAGTTTGTATAGGCCTACGACAAAAAAAACAATAGTAAACCTTACTAATGCATAAACAAACAGAAAAATGTAAGAATGTCGGTCACTAAATCACTGTAACTTTAGGTTTTTGCCGTGTATAGGACGTCCGACGATAAACAAATAGACGTATGCAAATCACTACTGGAATTTTACTTACGCATTGCCCGAAAAATTTGGACGTTTGGGACATTTGTTACGGACGTAAAAACGGGCATTTGGGCGTGAACGGAAACACTGGGTAGTAGTTATCTTTGGAGCGGTGGTGGTGATGGTGGTGGTGGTGGGCTACGTTAAATATGTGATAGAAAGCAGAGGTAGTCCAACTGATGTAATCTGGCAATGGCTTGGTCAAACAATTCCACATCTTTCTTAATGACCAATGCAACTACGCAGTTAGAATCGCTTGCGTTGATATATAATTAGAGACGCATAGCCACCTATCGAAGAAATAGCTCTCTAAAACACATGTTTTACGTATTCGCCAGATGGCGATGCGTTCCGTCGAACCTATTATAAACGCCACAGCAGCGTTTTATGAAATGTAGGAGCTGTAATATGCCAAAAATAATTTCTGTCGACGTCAACAGCCTTTGTTGCTATTGGCTGTCGTTAAATTCTGAATCCATAGGAAATGCGTAGAGTCGGAGGCGACAAAGGGAAGGCGATGTTGAGTGACGCTGAACTGCAAATTGCAATGCCTTTGAACTATAGGTGGCTTGTAAGAGCGTATTGTCTTAGAAGAGGTAGGGTACTAGTATACAAGATGAAAGTAACCGAAGTTTTGTACAGTCTACCATGAGAATATAATTGAAGCTCACTATACAATTTAAGAATAAAAATTCCACGCATTCTTGTGTAGTATAGGTCTATATGTCTTCATACGTCCACACACACACACACACACACACACACACACACACACACACACACACACACACACACACACACACACACACACACACACACACACACACACACACACACACACACACACACACACACACACACACACACACACACACACACACACACACACACACACACACACACACACACACACACACACACACACACACACACACACACACACACACACACACACACACACACACACACACACACACACACACACACACACACACACACACACACACACACACACACACACACACACACACACACACACACACACACACACACACACACACACACACACACACACACACGCACACACGCACGCACGCACGCACGCACGCACGCACGCACGCACTCACACGCACATAATATACACATGTGTGTGCTACGCGCTTGCATACTCACTTACTCACTGACGTACTTGATTGCTTAAATGCACTTTTGTTGCAAGACAGTGCCTACAATCTACTAATTACAGGCATGGCCTGATTAACCAGTATGCTCAGTATACTTTAGCATGGGGCATCATGCTTACAAGGTGCCCTCTCCCCCAGTGTAGGCCTAGGCCTAGTCGGAATACTGCAGGACAAGCACATAATTTATTACATCAAGTAATTATATTTATTTGTATGCAAGAAAGAGTTTAATTTTATTAGTTTCAGTTTATGCAAGAATTTGAACTATCCATATTATAAAATTTGAAACGTCAGCCGTGCAACCAACTGCTGTGTAGGACTATATATGCGTTCCTTTGGCTCAACTTCTTTCAGTCAATATCTAACCTGTGCTGAAGCCACTTTTGTTTCTATTCCGACGCGATTTGTTTCCTTGCATGCACGTAGCAGCAATCTCATCTTGTTAGAGGCATGTTCGTGCTGAAGCTTATTTGGTTATTGTAGACAGGTTGTTGACGCAGCTAAGGCAGAGAATTCACGCTTACAATGAAGTTCAGTACGTAGTCCAAGTTGTAACAGATTTTTAAAAATTTTAGCCTGACAAGTTTTGACAATTTTCCATCAGACTGGCCACGAGATACATCCAGGAGACTTTCAGTCTGACACATTCTCTGACGAAATGGTCCAACTCGCTAATTCTGAAAAGACAAGAAGTTGTGTCACTCCTGCCACTTTAGCTCTGATACTGTTCACCGAGAACCTTCTGGAAACATCGACTGCTTTATCACTCTGCGTATGTACAAGTCATTGATGAGATTGATGTGCTAAACTTGATTTCATTTAAGACCAGACTCAAAACACACTACTTCAAGGCTCAAGCTGGCTTATGGGCCGTGTTGAACTTGTCAAAGCGCCCTTGTAACGGCATATGTCGTGTTACGGCGCTGTAGAAATCGTCGTATTCATCATCATCATCATCATCATCATCATCATCATCATCATCATCATCATCATCATCATCATCATCATCATCATCATCATCATCATCCAACTGTTCAGGCGAACGCTGTTTAAGTAAGATGGGACTTATTAAAAATAAACCGAGAACTTCTGTGACCCACAAACGTCGAAACTACAATGGAACTTCTTTGCGTTGAGATTGATGTGCTTAACTTGATTTCATTCGATGACATCATTACACAGTTTTTCAGCTGCTAAGCGTCGCAAATGTTTCTTAGCTGTTACAAATGAAGAGAACAGAATCGCATTTGGATTATAATTCTACGCTAACTGTATGTTGTCAGTATACTGTGACAAACATTTGAAACAATCTTAGACAATTCCAAAATGAAAAGCCTTAAAGTTGTGTTATATGCATTGACCACTAATTTAAGCTGCACGGCACACAGCATTGACCTTTTTACTGCAAGTTGATTATCATGTTTTACGGCATCCCATCATTCCATGCTTAGTACGATAAGGCCCCCATGTGTAATTAGCATGGACCTCCGAGTAGTTAATCCGGCCCTGATTACAGGATTGACGTGCGGGTCGCATCTGTTCAAAAAAAACTACCAGCCGCTTGTGACCTCGACGATTCATTTATGTAAACTGACGCCACAGAATCAAATACTACGTGGTACATACATAACACATGCACAATACATACATATTATGCGTGCATACATACATACATACATATATACACATTTACACACATACGTACAGACATATTTACACACATATGCACAGGTACATACATACACACATACATATTACATACACATTTAGATACATACATACATGCATACACATTTAAACACATACATAATACATACACACATACATACATACATATACATACATATTCATACATACATACACATTTAGATACATACATACATACATACATACATACATACATACATACATACTTACATACACATTTACACACATACACACACATACGCACATACATACATACATACATACATACATACATACATACATACAAACATACATAAATAAATACATACATACATGCAAACATACATACCTACATATATACATACATACAAACATACATACATACATACATACATACATACATACATACATACATACATACATACATACATACATACATACATACATACATACATACATACATACATACATACATACATACATACATACATACATACATACATACATACATACATACATACATACATACATACATACATACATACATACATACATACATACAGTCATACATACATACATCCGAAGTTACGAACACATTCAGAATCGTGTCACTTTTTCGGTTAGCTGGGCTTTGTCGAAGTTATTCGATTAGACGACGTTGTCGGAGAGCCTGGGCTTCATAGAGCGTGGTCAAACTGGTCATTTGGACAGACGGACGGGTAGACTGGACCTCTGTCCATCACTCTCTCACAGGGTCTCACGCGCTGACAGCTCGTTACTTGCGACTGATCCTTGGGCGATTTTCCAGGCGCACCTGCAGCACTGGCGGTAAAACTCATTTGTCATCATCAGAAGACCTAAGTGGTCTAATTATAGGCGATTCTGCCGCTGCTTTCATCACGATGCACAAGTCAAGTAAGTAAGGCAAAGGTCTCGTCCTGTCTATGCCTTAAGCCGACACTTGATAATAATGCATATATTATATATGTATGCATAGATGCATGTAAGTATAAGCTTAGAACTATACATACATACAGAGAGAATATGCAAATATGAGGAACAACAGATTTTTTTATTTTTGGAGCAAATCTAAGAAAACAATAAAAAAATAATTTGATCTCTCTACAGGAGAAAATCGTATCTGAATTTTATTGTGAATTATTTTCCAGCATTCTATAACAATCGACAACAGGTTATTTTAGAAGCATATCCAAGCATTGCGGGCAATAGAATTTTAATTATTTAGGCATGACTCTGAAACGTTAGCCTAAGTCTAAGAGCTAAGAATTTGGTTCAACTGTATTATTATAGGAGAAACAATAGATATGGACACTTTAAGACTCATGATTGTGATGCAATAAACTGCTATCGTATACACCATAGCCTACTGTAGACTTTTCAATGCACTTTACTTTTTACTTACGGATTATAAGCAGTAGTATTAGCAGTTGTAGTACTAGTAGTCGTCGCAGTAGTAGCGGTAGCAACAATAGTAGTAGTTAGTAAGCTGGCAAGCGCCAGTAATAGTAAAATTACGATGATGATGATGATGATGATGATGATGATGATGATGATGATGATGATGATGATGATGATGATGATGATGATGATGATGATGATGATGATGATGATGATGATGATGATGACGATAATAATAATAATAATAATAATAATAATAATAATAATTACACAATTGACAGGTGAAGATGACCGTTAACTCCAGAACAACAAAGCTCTTCAGATAGTTTCTAAGAACCTGAGGGATTATTTTTACCCCGGGCGACAAAAGAAAAGTAATAATAATAATAATAAAAATAATAATAATAATAATAATAATAATAATAATAATAATAATAAAATTCGGACAAATCTACTCTGTAAATAATGTTGAAGTCCCTGAGGGATCCTGTATAACTCGGGGCAAAAAAAAAATAATAATAATAATAACAATAATAATAATAATGATAATAATAATAATGATGATGATGATGATGATGATGATGATGATGATGATGACGATAATAATAATAATAATAATAATAATAATAATAATAATAATAATAATAATAATAATAATAATAATAATAATAATAATAATAATAATAATAATAATGATGATGATGATGATGATGATGATGATGCGGTTGATCATGCGGTTGATCGGTTGGCGGCATCAGTCGAGGTTTTCAAACGTTGCGCAATTTATGTGAATTCTTCGGCTTGCGTCGGCGTCACAGTTGGATTTTTATATATATTATTAAGTTAACATCTCGTGACTTCGGATACTTTGTCTGTCGAGGTCGAGTCGCTCAGGATTTGGAATGGTTCGGTTTGAAAACTTTGTTATTACCATCAGCGATCATCGCAAACTTCAAATTTCGCCAAATCGTGTTTAAATGGCCGGCGACGTCATCATTGCCATGGCAACACATTATCTTTTGAAGGAAGAGCCTAACTGTTTACTTTAGTTTCGTTTGAATAAATTCTTATCCCTTGAGACATAACATGAATGTGAAGCCCGCTAAGGGAAAAGGGTCATGCCGCATATGCTGGGCAAAATTTAAAACACATTCATCGGATGGGACCATTCATCTTCATGGGCCTAGGTCTTCTCCCTGCCCCGGATCCAACCAGCCACCGGCAGAGATACTAGCCCACAGCAGCACGAATTTGTCACCCCCCTCTACAGCAGACAATGAAAATCACATACCCATCCAAACACAGCCAGATTCTGACAGACAACCCTTTCCTGTACCTTCAGTATCAAACCTTTTGCACCCTGTCGTAAGAGGCGCGCTCGTCAAAAGAATTCCTCGATCAGCAAGAGCATCATGCGCCGCCCTTTTGGGTGAACTCGTAGAGGCCGTCGTAAGGAAGCCAGATGACACTGGGAAATGGTCGGACCTCTTAGCCTTTGGAGGATGTATTTTGACCAAGCCAAAAAGAGGGGGAATCAAACGAAAGCTAACGCGGACAATTATCACCAGAATAACGAACTGGCGTTCGAAAGGACCGGCATTCGATTCAGACGACGATGAAAATAAGCCAACTGCAGTTCGTCGCACAGCTCCGAGGGAACGTGACTTGGCAAAATACATTGCATCAGCAGTAGCCAGCAAGTTGGAAGATGGTAACTACAAGGCTGCCATCCGCCTTATCTGCAGCGATGACGAACCAGCTCCCGACACTCCTGAGACGTTGGCTGGACTAAAGGCGAAGCACCCGCCAGCTCCGTCGGACAGGAGACCAATCTGTGATCCAAAGCTTTCTGATCGGTTTGCTCCGTTGAGGATCTCAGAGCAATCGATCGTCAAGGCCATCTCCTCGTTTCCAGCAGGCTCGGCAGCTGGTCCAGACGGCATCACTCCACAACACCTCAAAGACTTAACTTCGGTTGGAGGCGATTGTAACCTCATCCACCAGCTGAGCGAGTTGGTCAATCTGATGTTGGAAGGCAGCTTACCGATCGAAGTTAACGAAATTATATACGGGGCCAATCTGATTGCTCTGAAGAAGAAAGACGGAGGCATCAGACCAATCGCGGTCGGATACACGTTGCGACGCCTAGCAGCTAAATGCGCGAACACCCACGCTGTTACGAGATTGTCTCCTCTGCTCGGCCCTATCCAACTGGGGGTTGGCATACCAGGAGGCGCAGAAGCAGCAGTACACGCAACCCGCCGCTGGGTTACCTCGATGCCAACAGGTGGAGTTCTGGTAAAACTAGATTTTGTCAACGCATTTAACACTCTTCGCAGGGACTCTCTCCTGGAAGCGGTCGCAAGAGACATACCAGAACTTTACCGTTTCGCACATGCCGCATATTCCTGCAAACCTTTGTTACGACATGGATCAAATATTATTCGATCAGAAGAAGGAACTCAGCAGGGTGATCCGATGGGTCCCCTAGAATTCTGCCTCACAGTACAGCCGATCCTGTTAAAGCTGATATCGGAGTTGAGAGTGGCCTTCCTTGACGATCTGACACTGGGAGGCAAGTTGGACGAGGTGGCCCAAGATATTCAGTTGATCGCTCAGGAGTCAGCTAAGATTGGGCTTCAACTAAACCGCGCGAAATGCGAAATAGTCTTTCAGAATCATGAAAATAAAATCGATGATCCCTCGTTCCACGGCTTCACACACATACCATTAGGAGAGACAACGCTGTTGGGCTCACCTCTGATGCCTGGACCAACCGTCGACAAGGTGATAAACAAGAAGGCGGATGACCTGGAACGAGCTGTAGGGAGACTCTCCATGCTTCACTCGCATGACGCTCTAATCCTGTTACGAAATGGATTGAGCGTGCCAAAGCTCCTTTACACAATGCGCACAGCCTTATGCTTCGACTGTCCTAGTCTAACAAGATTTGACTCTTTGTTACGAAATGGATTGTCGAAAATTTTGAACGTGGAACTGTCGGACGAGAATTGGCTTCAGGCATCCCTTCCGGTGAAGGATGGTGGCCTTGGGATACGCTGTGCTGCTACGCTGGCACTTTCTGCCTTCTTGGCTTCTGCTGCGAGCACAGGCGAACTCCAAGCACACATGCTGCCACCAGAACTAGCTGATGCCTCAGACGATCTTGTAACCACAGCACTGAAAGCATGGACAACGCTCACGAGTGCGGATCCACCAACCGGATCTACAGCTCATCGTCAAAGAGAATGGGACAGCCGCTGGATAAATAAGGCGTGGACAACTTTGCACGAGTCTGCGAACAATGCACTGGACCGGGCTCGTCTCTTAGCTTCTCGGGCACCACACGCGGGAGACTGGTTGCTAGCTCCTCCGGTCACTGCATTGGGCCTCCGCTTGTCCGATGAAGTGATACGGATCGCGGTTGGAATTAGACTTGGAACGACTCTGTGCGAACCACATTTGTGTCAGTGTGGCGAGAGAGTTGACGCCAGAGGACTCCACGGTCTTGTCTGCAGAAAAAACGCTGGCAGACATCAACGGCACAACATGCTCAACGATGTCATATGGAGATCGTTTGGAAGAGCAAATATCCCTTCTCAGAAGGAACCGTTGGGCCTCACCAGAGAGGACGGCAAGCGACCTGACGGCGTGACGCTTATCCCGTGGTCATGCGGAAGGTGCCTCACTTGGGATGTGACCGTTTCGAACACATATGCAGCGTCACATCTGGCTGCAACATCAACCGGAGCAGGTGAGGCCGCAAACCGGGCAGCCGCCGCCAAAAGATCCAAATACGACACAATCACCCGAACGCACGCTTTTGTAGCGGTTGCAGTGGAGACGAGTGGTGCATGGAGTTCCGAAGGATTGGATTTTGTGTTGGAACTAGGACATAGGCTGACGGATTCAACTCAGGACACGCTTGAGACAAGCTACCTGTTTCAGAGACTGTCGATAGCTGTCCAACGCGGGAATGCCATCTGCTTCTCATCGACATTTTCACGATAAATTGTTCACTGAGTGACGCTGAGATGGCGCTTCAGATTATTTAATCATTATTGTTGAATAATAATAATAATAATAATAATAATAATAATAATAATAATAATAATAATAATAATAATAATTACACAATTGACAGGTGAAGATGAGACCGTGCAGCCAGGACTGAATGTCGGTCTATAGCTTAGAATCCCTAGATACAGTTAGCAATTCGTCTGCATATGAGTTTGTTGGTTATAATAATAATAATAATAATAATAATAATAATAATAATAATAATAATAATAATAATAATAATAAT
Organism: Allolobophora icterica; assembly: GCA_963556255.1. Lineage (NCBI taxonomy): Eukaryota > Metazoa > Annelida > Clitellata > Crassiclitellata > Lumbricidae > Allolobophora > Allolobophora icterica. The sequence goes on along the minus strand of OY744608.1, from coordinate 38,303,308 downwards.
AATAATAATAATAATAATAATAATAATAATAATATTATTGTCATTATTATTATTATTTTTTTTTTGCCCCGAGGTATACAGGATCCCTCAGGGACTTCAACATTATTTACAGAGTAGATTTGTCCGAATTTTATTATTATTATTATTATCTCTGTTCTAGGCACCTCGGATTTGAACAACAAGGAGACCGTGCAGCCAGGACTGAATGTCGGTCTATAGCTTAGAATCCCTAGATACAGTTAGCAATTCGTCTGCATATGAGTTTGTTGGTTATAATAATAATAATAATAATAATAATAATAATAATAATAATAATAATAATAATAATAATAATAATAATAATAATAATAATAATAATAATAATAATAATAATAATAATAATAATAATAATAATAATAATAATAATAATAATAATAATAATAATGATAATAATAATAATAATAATTACGCAAGTCACCGAGGACGAAGACAGCTAACTACAGTGTGGGGACGTATTAAGGGATAGTTTCTAAGAGCCTGAGGGATTCTTTTTACCTCGGGCGACAAAAGAAAAAGTAATAATAATAATAATAATAATAATAATAATAATAATAATAATAATAATAATAATAATAATAATAATAATAATAATAATAATAATAATAATAATAATAATAATAATAGTAATAATAATAGAGTAGTGATAGTAATAAGATTTTCATCAGAATAAGTGATCGTATAGGTGACTGGAAATAACAGAGGCGTTTGGTCGGTCGGTCGGTCGTTGTAATTTCTTCAGCGTCCGATGCTACGTTAAGAGTTGATCGAAGTTTTCTTCTGACGACGAAATCGATTTCGTCATTTCGTTGCTACTGTATTAGAAATTCGTTCAGATTTAGATTATGTTTCGAAATGACGACGAAAGCGAAGGAAGAGGATGAGAAGGAGGATGAGGAGGAGGAGGATGAAGAGGAGGCGCATAGGATGAGGACGAACATATAAGAAGGAGGATGAGGAGGATGAAGAGGAGGCGAATAGGATGACGATGAGCATATAAGGAGGAGGAGGAGGAGGATGAAGAGGAGGAGGAGGATGAAGAGGAGGCGAATAGGATGAGGATGAGCATATAGGAAGGAGCAAGAGGAGGATGAGGAGGATAAAGAGGAGGCGAAAAGGATGAGGATGAACATAGAAGAAGGAGGAGAAGGAGGATGAGGAGGATAAAGAGGAGACGCATAGGATGAGGATGAGTATATAAGAAAGAGAAGAAGGAGTATGAGGAGGATGAAGAGGAGGCGAATAGGACGAGGATGAACACATAAGAAAGAGGATGAGGAGGATAAGATGAGGCGAATGGGATGAGGATGAGCACATAAGAAAGAGGAGGAGGAGGATGCAGAGGAGGCGAATAGGATGAGGATGGACATATAAGAAGGAGGATGAGGAGGATGAGGAGGATGAAGAGGAGGAGACAACTTCGTAAAGCTCTAATTCCGCCAATAATCCGATTGTCGTTCGTCGCTAGATTTCCATCTCTTAATCTCATGCGGAACACGTCTACGGTCGCCGCCCAGCGCAGTCTTTCCGCTGCCTTCCTCCCTCCTTACTTCTCATCACGCCCCCTCACACTGACTGATGCATCATTCGGTGACTCCCTTCCTTCCCTCTATCCATCTGTCTGTCCGTCCGTCCGTCCGTCCGTCCGTCCGTCTGTCTGTCTGTCTGTCTGTCTGTCTGTCTGTCTGTCTGTCTGTCTGTCTGTCTGTCTGTCTGTCTGTCTGTCTGTCTGTCTGTCTGTCTGTCTGTCTCTCTCTCTCTCTCTCTCTCTCTCTCTCTCTCTCTCTCTCTCTCTCTCTCTCTCTCTCTCTCTCTCTCTCTCTCTCTCTCTCTCTCTCTCTCTCTCTCTCTCTCTCTCTCTCTCTCTCTCTCTGCTCTCTCTGCGTGTGTGCGCTTGTTGCATGATTTCGCTCGTTCGTATTGTCTCTTCCGCGCAGTCCCTCATTTGTAACGAGACATGTGATGCTTTTAATACGACGGTCTATTTTCTTCTCAATGTCTCTGGCTTTGTCAATGCTTACGCCTCGTCCAGTGTATTCCAATCGCCGATAGTTGCTCCATATATGCCTCCCTTTGTGCACACCTCTAACTATGCTTATTGCAGGTATGCATGTATGTATGCATGCATTCCTGTATGTATGCATGGATTCCTGTATGTATTCATATATGCGTGTATGTATGTATGTATATATATATATATGTATGCATGTGTGTATGTATGTATGTATGTATGTATGTATCCTTGTATGCGTGTATGTATGTATGAATGTATGTATATTGTATAAGTCATATACCAAGACGCTTATTAATATAGCGCACTTAAAGTAGCTCGTCAAAGCGCTGCACCTATGACTATAATTATATCAAATCTAAACGGGTGCATTTTAAGTCAAAAGACAACAGTAGATAACTGTAATGAGAGACTGTTCCAGGAGGATGGCAGATGGAAGTCAAAGGCATTATGAGTTCAGTTGCTATTATGGGGAGCCGGAGCGTAGCAAGCGATAATTGCGCTCTGTGCCACGCGTAAATATAGCGTCCCCAAAGATCAACTCAAACAATAACTACCAAATTTGTTATCTCGAATATAATATTTAATATAATTAGGCCATTGTTCAAACGACAATTCTTAAATAAGCCTGCAGTATCTATCTATTAATATCATGTGTATAATATGGACATTTTCATTTGCTGTTACTTAATGTTATTACATTTATTTCATTTTAAATGGATATTATATTTCAAGATAAAGTAATTAGTAAATTAAATCATTCCGTCTCAAAATTTACGCCCTCTCTTGAGTTGCGTCCTGTTCCATGGTACCGCTGGAACACCCCTCGATAAGGAACTGAATGGCACTGATTGTCCTTAAAATACAATGAGAGCCTAATTGCTACTAAAGATCTTGGGGACATAGGCTCTCGTCTTTTATGTGATTGCCATTGAAATTTTGGGTCAAATTTAAAAATGTCTGTCAAAATTTCACATTGCCGCTTGGATAGCGCCGACCACTCGCACCTCCTCGTAGCTACACCACTGGGTGTAGTAGGCCTATATATATATATATATATATATATATATATATATATATATATATATATATATATATACATATATATATATACATATATATATAATGTGTAAATATAGATACACATAATTATGCTTATATAGTTTGTATACGTATGCAGGCTTGTTTACGAATAGAGGGGCTTTGGTGTCTTTGGGGTGAAAGGGTGCCGGTGATCATACCTCAACTGTATTAAAATATAGAATGTTGACAAGAACCGTAATGAGATTGTAACATAACGTAAGTGAAAATCTGTAAAGCGTAACTTTAAGAAATAAGCTCTTCAGCAACACTCTCGACCAAGCAGGAAGGCCCCACGATCAAACAAAACAGATTTCAAGCACTTGCGGAACAAGGAAGGTGACAGACGGGTTAGCTCACTTCTGATTTTAAAAGGAAGACTGTTCCTGGTTACAGGGCCAACAATGGCAAAACTTCTGAACGACATAGCCCGAGACGCCAAGGATACCACGTTCAGTCGATTGGAGGGACCTGCCCAGGAATAGATGAGGCAGAGATACAGTGATACACAGGGATCTGAGATAGGATGGGGCATTCCCACTGGGCAATTTCGCATGAGTATTCGAATCTTAAACTGAGTGCGTTGAGATAGGTAACCAGCGGAGAGTGTCTCCTATGTAGGCAGAGTCATCAGGCATGGCCAAATATCGGAATGCCACCAATCAGACGAACAGATGCTTTTAGAACAGAATGCAATTTCGATATAAGATAGGAGCCTAAACCAGAGAAAATAGCATTGCCAAAGTCGATTCTAGAGGAGACAAAGGCGTGAATCAGTGCAGAGGCAGCTTCTGTGGTATAAGCGATCGTCACGCAGTGCAAAGCCGACGAAGGCAGGTGATAATACAATTAATACTATAATAGCAAGATCGACAGACGTTGTTTACATGATTGCGAAGCCCTAGCTCTTGATCAAGGATCATGCCCAAATCTCTCACAGAGGTGGAGAATTTGCCGTTCTGGAAAAGAACGACAAGGGCAAGAAAGTCAATTTCGAAGATTTGGACACGACTACCAAGTAAAATATACTGAGTCTTGTCAGAATTCAACCGAAGACGTTTGAAGACATCCAAACAGCCACAGTCTCCGACACATACACAACCTGATCAACCAGGGCAGCAGCTGCAGCAGCCACGATATGGACATAAGCCTGGGTATCACCAGCATAATGGTGTGAGGTAACCCCTCTTCCGAAGAGGAGGATATTACCCACATCAGCGGTATAAAGAATATAAAGAAGGGTGGCTAAGACAGAACCCCGAGGAAGACCAAAGAGTAAGTTCTTATAAGGGACCAGACAGAACGCGTGTGCCCACAAATAACTGTCTCTGAGCGAACCGAGAGGATGAACGGATCCAGCTAAGCGGAAGTCCCGAGATACCAAAGGAGGTCTCAAGAATGGAGTGATCTATAGTGTCAAAAGCAGCGCTGACGCCGAAAAGAACAAGAAGTGTTACATAGCTGCGGTCAAATCCCTTAAACACATCAGAGCGGAGGTGCACAATAAGTATCTCCGGAGAATGGAACCAGTGGAATCCCGATTAGTGGTGATGAGGTAATATTGAGTTAGATCCAAGTAAGACGTAACTTGAGAGCAAACTACTCTTTCAACCATTTTCGATAGGTAGTACAGATTTGAGATCGGCCGGGTATAATTGGCCATGACGGCAGGATCAAGGCTGGGGCGTTTGAGAGAGGGAAAAACAATCGCCCGTTTTGGGAGCTAGGGAGTTGACTCTCACTCACAGAAATATAGCATAATAAATACAAAACTGGCAGAATAAAATCCTTAATCAAGAAAGGCGGTAGCGTGTCAACTTCACAAAACTTAGCAGGCGACTCCATCGTTAGGCGACGAAGATCGTCTGCAGAGAATGGCTGCCAAGTGCCAACGCAACAGCCGGCAGTACGTCGGAGGGAAGAAAATCGGCGGAGATGCCTCGGTAGACTGACAAACTGAGGCCACTTTGTCACGTATATAATCCATGTAGTCAGTGGCAGAGAACGGTGGTTCAGCGGGTGGACAAAGAATACAGGAGCAACCGAGGATGCGAGTGGAAGGAGGGGCGTCTACACCATAGAAACCTTGGAGCAAATGCTCCATCCAAGAAATTGGGGGGGGGGATTTGTCAGTGTGTGTGCCACCATTTTAGGGGGGAAGGAACGGGGAGGGGAAGAAAAGGGGGAAAGGGACGTTGCTCCAATGACTTATAAGTCATTGGAGCAACCTCTGGGTGGCGCGGATTCACACTCTCAGATGCCTATTGAGATCCCAGTGATAATCAATTGTAGCTTAAATTTGTAAAAGTTAAAGTAGACTGAACCTGCAAACTTTCTTTTATTGTCTTACGGCATTGAGGCAAGATCGACAGTAACAGTTTCTTCTGCATTTCATTCATGCATAAGAATCAGGAGTTCTCATACTTACTAGAGGTGCGACCGTACGTACGGTACGTGCGTTATTTTTTTCTATAACGTACGTACGGTACGCGTACGTTATTATGCCGTACGTTACCGTACGTTCACACAAGTTCATAACGAAAATAAAATACATAACATTATGCACAAGAAAAGTCAATAACAGTTGGTGATTGACGGTCGTAAACAATTTTAACCATTACATCAGTCATCTGTGGCTGTTTAATGATCTCTACTTTCAAACTTTTAAATTCCAAATTGCTAATATTCTGTCTAATGTATAGGCCCCCTATAGTGTGAAGAATATTAAGATTTTACGGCCCACACTTTATAGGATGGTCAGTGCCAGCGGTAATTTTATTGGTAATACTAAATTTCGGTACCGTTCGTAAATTACTAATTCTGCGTACGGGGAGACCAATACTGTAGAGCTAAACTGATCATTTTTTGACGTACTCTTACGGTACGCGTACCTTATAAGACTAAAGCTATATTGGGATTCTTTGTGAGTGATCAGATAAATATGTGGCATTTTTAACGTACGCGTACGTTATTTTTTTTCGATAACGTACGTACGGTGCGCGTACGTTATTCCGGGAGGTAGCGTACGGTCGCACTATGTACTTACTTACCACTCGTCCTCACTGGCGTAAACTTGTCCAAAATATTGGGGGCATTTGGTTATTTTTTCAACACTTTGTGCATTAAGTGTACATTCCGTCTCAATTATTGGGGGGCACGTGCCCCGGCTGCCCCCTCCCCAGAGTCTACGCCTATGCTCGTCCTCACGTCCACCCTACCTGAGCTCCTATAGATAAAGATGAAGGTTACACAGTGTGTTGTAGCCCTTCATACTAGACCCCGAGGACGAAAGATGATATACGGCTGAGATGTAAAAACGATCACAGCAATCAAACAATGGAACACCTTCTCAACCCCTAAACTTCGTTTGTAATCACCTATCGACATACAGAAGATGGATTTCACCAAGCCAAGCGGCCATCTACACTTAGAAATAAGTAGACCGTAGACCTATGGCATTTCGCAATAGTCATCGCTATTCGTTATCTGCGTGCGATATTATGTTCGTGTGATCTTGGGTTAATCACTGCTTGCTCGTTTTATAGGCCTATTAATATTTGAATAGAAACAAATGAAAACACAGAGTCTACGAGCCAATGCTGATTTCTATTCTGTTATCAGGAGACGACGGTGTGTTTCGTGCGCGCCTTGTCTTTTTCAGACCCCGCACAAAGTATTTGGAGTCAACACCCGGAATTCTGAACTACCCACCACCTTATACTTATAGACTATCATGCAGAACCTACTTTTGCTCTGAACCACAGTTATGATGTTTCCTGGCTTCAATGGCTTCAAAGCGCACCTGTAAACTATTGGAAAAGGATCATAATACAGTATACACACTGTCTTGTAACGTATCGAATTGTATTTTATTATGAAATGCTTAGTATCGCCGCTAAACTGACGTGGGAACGAAAGAGGAGGAATTATATGCCCCAACCCAATGTTTGAATCCGATTGATGACACAGCATGAGCGTAAGTGTATACGAATAGTCAGGCCCGTAGCCAGAGGTAAAATCAAGACGAGGCAAACCCCCTCCCATCCACGTCCCGTCCCTCCCCTTCCGTCCTCCGCTTCCCTATCCTTACCTCCCCTCTCTTTTTGCCCATTCCCTCACCTTAATAAAGGATATACTTACTTACTTACTTTACCTTCCCATCCCCTGCCTTCCCGTTCCGCCCCGTCCCCACCCTTTTCCCTGCCTCCCCTTCCAAAACCCTTCCCACCCCTCCCCAGCCCCTTCGATTTAAGTGAGAACTGTGAGGGTTCGGGAGTATTACCCAACGAAAAAATGTTTATATTGTAGATGCTCGTACTTGAGTTGTAGAACATTTAAAGCCAACAAAAGCAGCATATTTTTCATGCCTAAATATGTTTTGGAATGGCGTGTAAAACAGTCTGTCTGCAATTATAATCATACCTGAAGCTGAAGCAAATTTTTGAAGTGAACATTTTTGTGGTTTTTTGTAGGAATCTAATTGTGTTGTTCAACTTGTTCTAACTTGTATAAGATGATATTATATAACTCTTGTTATAGAGTCAACTGAAATGTGTCAATACATTGCATTAACACATTTCAGTTTACTCTATAACAAACACTATAAGGCCTACAAGTTATGTTACACAAGAGGATGTAATGTAATAGAATGAAAAGTTAGTTCTTAATATTCGACAACAACAAAACAGAAAAGTAGTCGTTTTACAGGTTCTCGACTCATCATGATCTTGTTCTGTAGCCGACTAAGTCTTCTAATCCAAGTTTATTTGAAGTTATTTCTTAAACTTAACTCGTAATAATTATGATAAAAAAAACAAATTGGTAATTTTTAAAGGGCCGCTGCTCTGAGTGACGCTACAAAAGTGTTCGGTTATAATTACAATTACTTACGATTACTGGAACTTACGAAAGATGGCAAAATCACGATTTGAAATTGTATAGACGGGTCCATACGTGTAGTTGCCAAGATTGCCTTCGGCCCTTCGTACACATAAAGGTCAGCAGGGATAGCTAAATAATATTATTTAGGCCAGACGCGGTCGTAAACAATTTTAACCATTGTATACGTACATCAGGCTGTTCAATTATCTCTACTTTTAAACTATTAAATTCCAAATTGCTAATATTCTGTCTAATGTATAATATGAAGATAATTAAGATTTTACGGCACACTTTATAGGATGGTCAGTGCCAGTGGTCATTTTATTGGCAATACTAAACTTCGGTACCATTCGCAAATAATTAGGCCTGCGTACAGGGAGACTAATATTGTAGAGCTAAACTGATCATTTGTTACGAACGCGCGCGGTACGCGTACGTTATAGAAGACTATAGTTATATTGAGGTTCTTTGGGAATGATCAAATAAACTTGTGGCATTTATAACGTACGCCTACGGTACCGGTACCGGTACGTGTACCGTATATGTTATTTTTTTAAACGTAGGCCTACTTACGGTACGCGTACGTTATTCCGGTAAGTAACGTACGGTCGCACTTTGATTCAAGTCACAATGTGGCGCTTTACTCACAATGACATCAAGCGCCACAAACTACAGATATACCGGTAGGCCTACAAGAGTTATTTTTTCGATATTGTAAAGAACATTCTTTGAAATCTCAAGCACAATAATAATGTAACAATTGTCGAAGCTTGTGAGGTTGTCAAATAGAAGGAAGTCGCACTAAAATGCAATAATAAATTATATGCAGCAGATCGGGAAATCATGAACTTCGAGGAAGACAAGCGAGTGGGTTTTGAAGACCACTGGAGTAGAAATAAGTCTCCTTAGACTAATCCTGCAGAAGAAGCTTCATATTTCGGGCATGTGTTGGAGAAGAGTGGAGATTGTCTGGAGGAGATAATCTAAGCCTTCTAAGGCACAATCCCTGGATTAAGAGCTCATATCAGGGAAGATCTAAAATGGGATGGATTGATAACTTAAAGTCTAGGACTGGATCATCATTCGCCCAATTATCGAAAGAGACAGGAAACAAAAGTGGGTGGAACAAAATTGTCCATGCTGTGGCCAATCGTCGGATTGAGGACGAAACAGAAGCACTGACCCTACAAATATGACTTCATTCCGATCCAACCTTCTCCCACCCTCCATTCCCTCTCTTCCTCCAACCCTCCGTTCCCTCTCTTCCTCCTACCCTCCATTCCCTCTCTTCCTCCAATCCTCCATTTCCTCTCCTCCTCCAACCCTCCATTTCCTCTCTTCCTCCAACCCTCCATTTCCTCTCTTCCTCCAACCCTCCATTTCCTCTCTTCCTCCAACCCTCCATTCCCTCTCTTCCTCCAATCCTCCATTTCCTCTCTTCCTCCAACCCTCCATTTCCTCTCTTCCTCCAACCCTCCATTTCCTCTCTTCCTCCAACCCTCCATTTCCTCTCTTCCTCCAACCCTCCATTTCCTCTCTTCCTCCAACCCTCCATTCCTCTCTTCCTCCAATCCTCCATTTCCTCTCTTCCTCCAACCCTCCATTTCCTCTCTTCCTCCTACCCTCCATTACCTCTCTTCCTCCAACCCTCCATTCCCTCTCTTCCTCCAACCCTCCATTTTCTCTCTTCCTCCAACCCTCCATTTCCTCTCTTTCTCCAACCCTCCATTTCCTCTCTTCCTCCAACCCTCCATTTCCTCTCTTCCTCCAACCCTCCATTTCCTCTCTTCCTCCAACCCTCCGTTCCCTCTCTTCCTCCAACCCTCCTTTCCCTCTCTTCCTCCAACCCTCCATTTCCTCTCTTCCTCCAACCCTCCATTTCCTCTCTTCCTCCAACCCTCCATTTCCTCTCTTCCTCCTACCCTCCATTCCCTCTCTTCCTCTTACCCTCCATTTCCTCTCTTCCTCCAACCCTCCATTTCCTCTCTTCCTCCAACCCTCCATTTCCTCTCTTCCTCCAACCCTCCATTTCCTCTCTTCCTCCAACCCTCCATTTCCTCTCTTCCTCTTACCCTCCATTTCCTCTCTTCCTCCAACCCTCCTTTCCCTCTCTTCCTCCAACCCTCCATTTCCTCTCTTCCTCCAACCCTCCATTCCCTCTCTTCCTCCAACCCTCCATTTCCTCTCTTCCTCCAACCCTCCATTTCCTCTCTTTCTCCAACCCTCCATTTCCTCTCTTCCTCCAACCCTCCATTTCCTCTCTTCCTCCAACCCTCCATTTCCTCTCTTCCTCTTACCCTCCATTTCCTCTCTTCCTCCAACCCTCCTTTCCCTCTCTTCCTCCAACCCTCCATTTCCTCTCTTCCTCCAACCCTCCATTCCCTCTCTTCCTCCAACCCTCCATTTCCTCTCTTCCTCCAACCCTCCATTTCCTCTCTTTCTCCAACCCTCCATTTCCTCTCTTCCTCCAACCCTCCATTTCCTCTCTTCCTCCAACCCTCCATTTCCTCTCTTCCTCCAACCCTCCATTTCCTCTCTTCCTCCAACCCTCCGTTCCCTCTCTTCCTCCAACCCTCCTTTCCCTCTCTTCCTCCAACCCTCCATTTCCTCTCTTCCTCCAACCCTCCATTTCCTCTCTTCCTCCAACCCTCCATTTTCTCTCTTCCTCCAACCCTCCATTTCCTCTCTTTCTCCAACCCTCCATTTCCTCTCTTCCTCCAACCCTCCATTTCCTCTCTTCCTCCAACCCTCCATTTCCTCTCTTCCTCTACCCTCCATTCCCTCTCTTCCTCCTACCCTCCATTCGCTCTCTTCTTCCTACCCCCATTCCTCTCTTCCTCTTACCCTCCATTCCCTCTCTTCCTCCTACCCTCCATTCGCTCACTTCTTCCTACCCCCATTCCTCTCTTCCTCTTACCCTCCATTCCCTCTCTTCCTCCTACCCTCCATTCCTCTCTTCCTCCTACCCTCCATTCGCTCTCTTCATCCTACCCTCCATTCCCTCTAGCTCTTCCTCCTACCCTCCATTCCCTCTCTTCCTCCTACCCTCCATTCCCTCTCTTCCTTTAACCCTCCATTCCCTCTTTTCCTCCTACCCTCCATTCCCTCTCTTCCTCCTACCCTCCATTCGCTCTCTTATCCTCCTCTTAAATTTCAAATAACTAATAATCTGTCTAATGTATAATATGAAGAATTAAGATTTTACGGCACACTTTATAGTATGGTCAGTGTCAGTGGTCATTTTATTGGCAATACTAAACTTTGGTACCGGTCGTAAATAATTAGGCCTGCGTAGGGGAAGACTAATATTGTAGAGCTAAACTGATCATTTTTTACGCACGCGTACGGTACGCGGACATCACAAGACTTTAGTTATATTGAGGTTCTTTGAGAATGATCAAATAAATTTGTGACATTTTTAAGTACGCGTAGGCCTACGTTATTTTTTCGATAACGTACGTACGGTACGCGTACGTTATTCTGGTTAGTAACGTACGGTCGCATTTTCATTAGGAGCAGGGATGATACAAGGGGGTGAGTCAGTGCTGGAGGAGGCAAATGTGTCTGTAGAAGAGATTACAATACTCTATTATTCTTCACACGATATCTTAATTATCGTGTTGAAGTAAGACGAGGCAGAGAGGGAGAGGTTGCCTCATCTTGCCTCGTCTTCAGAATTACGACGAGGCACTCGCCTCGTCTTGCCTCATACTGGCTACGGGCCTGCGAATAGTTCCGATCGCTGTATGCACGTGTTTTTAGTTGTCTCATTCGAATCTGAATTCCTCACTGGCTGATTGCTTCAATTAATGACATTCATTATTGAAATCTAAGTTAATTAACACTGTATTGGTATTTATTTAAGTTAATAAATACCACTTGATTTACTGGCGGTCTGCCTGACTGAGTGAATGCATGCCTGATTTACTAAAGGACTGAATGAATAATTCAGTGATTACAATATCTTGAATGCTGCTATTTGAATTCTGCTTTATGCCTGTAGGTGAGGCTTTCAAGTTTTATGCATGGAACAACTTAACGTATAGCTTTGTACTAATTGTTAAGATGTGTACCTTAGACAGGCACGGTTCAAGACATTTGGCCGCCCTAGGCAAAGCTACATTTGAGCGGCCCGTCTACCCATAATATAATGTTAATCGCTTTTAGTTCCTTTTATAGCTGACATGATTTACTGAAATTTACGTTATTTATTTTCAAACATTCGTTAAAACACAATTTTTAAAATAATGAAAATGGTTTAACCGTCTAGACTAGAGTAAATTGAACTGCTGATTCAATACTTCCGGAAAAACTTATGAATAAAACTCAACGGTGAACCCTACCTTAATAGAACATAATTAATTACACCAACACTATAATGCTTCCACCTAGCGAATAATAATTTAAAAATAATCCAACGTTGTTTCATTTATGAATTTCCAGAAATTATTTTTTATGTTAATTTCGGAAAATGGAAAACTGGCGGCCCCTAAAAATTTGCGGCCCTAGGCGGCTGCCTAGTCTGCCTAACGGGCGAACCGGGCCTGACCTTAGACCTTAGACCTTAGTCCTTCCAACCGCTGACAGTGCATCGGGCGACACAGCTCCTCCACACCACTGTGTCCTCTGCAGATGTGTACAGACAAAAGAAAACATAAAATAATTTTATTTCTGCGATCTAAACTTCTTCCTCTGCCTTAACGTTTCCTAGACATGTATAGTCTCGGCTTCCTTTGCCTGTAACTTATTGTAACTGTGTTGTCTCTATTTCTGCCTTTAATAAACTTTACTATGCATGAAGTGCGTGGCTCTTAAAGCCCAAGCGCGATCCCTCAAATTCTACGGATAAACTCTATGGCACCCAACCCTTGTAGGCGTCACTAATAGAGATCTCTGCCTGTCATTGAGCATCTGCTTGACGTCTGCCTTATAGGTTTGAAAGGTATAGCCGCTTATATGAATAGGTAGTGCCGACCTGCTAAACTAGAATGGGGAATCGAGGCGCGGACAAGTCAAAAGTGAGGTAATACATTGTACAGCGACCTGTATCAAGTCCCTTGTATGCATGGTTCGAAGCATCGGCGTCCAGAGGAGGTAAGGGGAGGGACACTTGCCCCAGATTTTGCAAATATTTCACAAAAATAAAATCTTTTGTTTATTATGATTATTACAAGAGTCCCAACACGATTTTCAATGCGCAAAAACAACAATTAGTTATTTAGGTCAAGTTCTTGATCATTATTTATTTTAAATTTTTTCTATGCAAATTTTTCAATGCAAAAGCGTCATTTTGCCCACCCCCCAAAAAATTGCGCACCCTAAAAAAATCCTCCCTAAAAATTCCTGCGGACGCCCATGTTTCGAAGTCAGTCTGTGCATGCAGCTTATAATCGTTCCTGTGCACTGATTCAAATCATAATCAGCCGGGTGTTTACATTACGCTACAACGTCTAAGCCTTGCAATTCCAGCTTGGCAGTGTTTCAACCAAATTTCACATCTACTACCACCAATCAAGTCACTCTGGTGTTCATTGTTATGAAGATGAAAATAGGCCTACAACAGAACTCTGGCGTTTGTGTGCATCCCGCCATGATCAGTCAGGCCACTCGCAAAAGCAAATACTATTCATCAGGCGATGTATTTTGTTTAATGTGTGTTTGTGTGTCAGCACAGATATTTCAGCAACTGTATGGGCATTAGAATGATGCTTGGGTAAATATTCTAAGCAATACTGTGATGTGCACAAGCAACAAAATGGTCATAAAGTACACCTACTAGTGCTAGTGGCATCATTTATAATATAATAATGCATTATTTCGGTGAGGTTATGCTTTGTGGTGGCACTGCAAGTGTGTGAGTTTAGATATTGAATCAGTATGAATGCTGGAATAAACCGTGAAATGGTATTTCCAAAGTACAATAGCATCTGGCTTGTGACAGGACAGAGTTGTTGCAATAGACTGCCCATTTGAGAGACCAAATAAACAGATTGTGATGACCATACGCTGCGTGAATCAATGAAAAGAGACGATATAGGGGCCTATCTGTTTACACAAGTCCGTGCACTGTGCAGGAACTTCACGCAGGTCGCTGTACAAGTCGAGTCGTATTACGTAACTTTTGATTCGTCCGGGACTCAATTCCTCAGCCTAGTTATAGCAGGTCATATCAGCGGCTATACCTTTCAAACCTATCAGGCAGACTTCAAGCAGATGCTCATTGGCAGGCAGATCTCTATTAGTCACGTCTACAATGGTTGGGGTCCACATAGTTTCTCCGTAGAATTTGAGGGATGGCGCTTCAACTTTACTTGACGTTCACAATTCGACAAATCACGCTGGTGTTCATTCGAAGACTCAACTATTTCTTCTTTTCAAATCAACACACAATAAACTCAATTTCACACGTAAATTGTCTCTTTATACGCTAGATCAGCACAAATCAACTCTATCTGCAACAAAGTTCAGATCGTTCACATCAGCTAATTCTTTCACAATTTACAGAAACCTTTACGCCCTATCTAATCAAATATGCACGGCTTAACACTCAACACCTGTTCAGCATTATACACACGCCCATTATAGATAATTATATACGCACACAATACTGCTGTCAATCAAACAGTTAAAACCGAATATCACTTAACCTACTCAACGGAGAAACTCATCTCATCCAAATGCCACTGTTCTCACAACACGTTCACAATCTCCACAGATCCGATCCTATAATTATACGAGGCGAAGATTTATATAGCGCCTCAAAGAACAAGGTCCAGCGACGTTAATAGTTTATGCAGTTACAGTCGTCGTTTAATCAGAATGGCAATTCGAACCCAGACCACTGGCTTCTCTGACCGTGCGTTACTTAATGGTCCACTTCGGACGCATACGGCATGGTCGCCTAATTGCATAAGAGCTCCCTCCGGCTCGATCTCGACGCGACTGGTCCGGTCTGACCGGCCTTTGGACTTCCGGTCAGTTAAAACCGATCGTCCGTCCGTCAGTCGCGTCGTTCTTAGTGGCTTCTAGCGATTTATTATGCGCCCGCTTTTAGCGGTGCGCCATCTTCCGATCGAGAGGCGTGACTAAGCGCGAGGGGAAGGCTGACCGCCAGGAGGCAGTGGGGAAGATCCCGCCGCCGCCTGCAGCAGAGAGAGGGTAGGCGCAAAGTATACCGAGGATGAATGATGGAGGAGTAATTGGCGGTCAGAATTTCCTCTGGAGTTGAAACGGACGAGAGACAGAGACAGAGAGAGACAGACAGGCAGACAGACAGACAGACAGAGACAGAGGCAGAGGCAGAGGCAGAGAGAGAGCGACACACACAGAAAGATAGACAGAGAAACAGAGATAAACCGCACGCTGCTAGCAACTCTTTCCAATTATTTGTTCATTTCAATCTGTGTTCTTAACTTTTTAGCGCCCCTGTAGAAATCAGGGTGGGAATTGTCGGGAGGTGGGGGTAAGGGATTCAATCCCCTAGTCTTTCTTATAGAACCCCCACAGTTAAGTCTTCATTTCACCCCCCAGAGCAGAGGGGTTGATTACAACCCCCTCAGTTGTTCTAGTGTGATTTCACATTATTTTGACACTGAGTCTCTGACAAAGAGAAGAAATTTCCATGGTATATCATGTTTGCATTTTTGAATTTTCACAAGAAAGGAATTGATTTTGATTCGAGTCTGACTTGCAAAACTGCTAGAGTTGAATTCAGCTGCTTTCAAATTTCGTTGACATAAGTTTGCAAATACGGATATAATGTTCAACTCCCCCGCAGTTTTTTTTCTACGAATCCCACACTGGTAGAAATGCCAGAGATCAGTCGATGACGTTTTAAGACAGATGCAGTGTCGTCATTATACACGGGGTGCTCAGTAGATTGAAGTACCGGATCATACGGGTGAAGCAACATGATGGATAAAATGACATTGGTCTTTATATGGTACAAAGGACCCATAAGAGGGCCTTGGATTTACACATCGAGACTGTATACATGTTATCGGGTCTAATTTATGTACCTATGCTGGGCATTGATGGCTACTTACATATAGGACCCAGGGACACAAAACAAGCGAAATGTTGTTTTAGAGTCCCAAATTATTCACGTTCAGCCTTCTCGTCTTTCTCTCTCTGAATACACAATTCTTCCTGTCTTACACGTTCTGCCTTTTCTCTCTCTCTCTCTCTCTCTCTCTCTCTCTCTCTCTCTCTCTCTCTCTCTCTCTCTCTCTCTCTCTCTCTCTCTCTCTCTCTCTCTCTCTTTCTCTCTCTGTCTCTCTCTCTGTCTCTCTCTCTCTGTCTCTCTCTCTATGTCTGTCTCTCTCTCTCTTTGTCTTTATCTTTCTCTCTGTCTCTCTCTCTCTCTCTCTCTGTCTTTACCTGTCTCTATGTCTCTCTCTGTTTCTCACTGCCCCTGTCTCTCTGTCTGTCTCTGTCTGTCTGTCTCTGTCTCTATGTCTGTCTCTCTCTCTTTGTCTTTATCTTTCTCTCTGTCTCTCCCTCTGTCTCTCACTGTCCATGTCTCTGTCTGTCTGCCTCTGTCTGTCTGTCTGTCTGTCTCTCTCTCTCTTTGAATACGCAATTTTTCTTGTCTCCGTTTGTCCTTCCTCTCTTCTTTCATCAACTGCATCATCATCATCTGCATAAACATAGGTCCAGGCGGTTTTCCTATGGCCTTTTCCACAGCGGCTCCAACGGCGCCTTCTTCTGCTTTTTATTTTTCAACCATAATTCGGCTCGCGATAGAAGTATGTCCTCACCTGATACATCTTTCAATTGCCTTTCCGTAAAAAACCAGGCTTTAGCGACATCTTTATGCGACACCTTAAGTGACAGAACATGTGGTCGAGTCCGAAGACGTCACAGAAGAGGTTTGCTTCAGCACTTAGAATGCTGATATTTGCAAAGTACCTTTAAGCTGTGGAAAACAGCAACCTACAGCCTGAGTTGAGTTAAGAGGCTTATAGTTAGGTGAGACTAATGTGGTTTGGGTCAAGAAAGAGACTTGTTTTAGTTAATAATCCAAGTTTAGGGCCCCACGTCTGTTAGCTAAGTTCTCCCTAGAGTCTAGACGCACGACTGGTGGAGTATGCGATGTGCTGTAATTCACTGAAAGTTGGTATTGAATGCTTTTATGTAGTATGGAACAGTGCAGAGCAAGACAATAAATTTTTAATCTTGTTATACTGAACATTTATGGTATTATGTAACCAAATTTGTGATGCAATGTAATGTAAATCTCCGAAGTTTCTCAGCGCCACCCAAAAACCACGTCGAGCCTTGTCGAGGAGACCAGCGTATTCGTTGTTTGATCCGTTGCATGTCAGAATCTGGAGAGGTCAAGCCGAGGAGACAGCACGGTGATACGTTGGAAATCGTTGATGATGGTGGAATAGAATCAGGATAGGATAGCTTGAAGAGTTCCTTTTTTCAATCGCCAGTGGAAAGGGGTAGAGGGAGGGCGAGTGGAGGAGAGGAAAGATTGACAGACGAGATAAGAGGATGAGCAAACTGGCGGGATCTCTTAGAAGGTCGTTTCAAAGAGCTGGTGAAGCAATTATGGAGCGATTTCAGAATTACAGAGAGGAGGAAACTGGCAGCCGATATAGAAAAAGATGTGACGATGAGTGAGTAGGCCTAAGTGGTTGGTTGGTTAAAGAGGTCTGAGAGGTGGTAAATTTTCAGCTATTCGTTTCTGGCGCAGGTGTATCTCTCGCTCTCTGTCTGTCTGTCTGTCTGTCTGTCTGTCTGTCTGTCTGTCTGTCTACCTACCTACCTACCTACCTACCTACCTACCTACCTACCTACCTACCTACCTACCTACCTACCTACCTACCTACCTACCTACCTACCTATTTATCCGCCTCTGTCTCTCTCTGTCTCTCTCTGTCTCTCTATGTCTCTCTCTCTGTCTCTCTGTCTCTCTGTCTCTCTCTGCCTCTCTCTGTCTGTCTGTCTGTCTGTCTCTCTCTCTCTGCATTGCACCTTGCTCTTAAGTGTCCGATTGTATTCATGGCGGCTGCAGTTTCGATGCATTTCATCGTTTTCAGTGGCTTCGCCGAAGTTTGGTATCGAACAGATGCCGTTGCCTGCTGCTCGTTGTTGATGTTCGTACGTAGATGCGGAGGCTGTGGCGCCTGAATGGAGGATGCTGAATGATGCGAAACGGATGATAGCGCTACAGGCAAGTCTCAACAGGAATCTGTCTGTCTTTATTGTCTACCTGTCCCGGCTGTCTCTCTATCTGTCTGACCTGCTGTCTTTGTCTGCTTTGTCTGTGTCTGTTTCTGTCTATTTGTCTTGCCTCTCTCTAACTCTGTCTTGTACCTTTATCTGTCTTGTCTGTGTCTAAGTCGGTCTTGTTCGTCTCTCTGTGTCCATCTGTCTTACTTGTTTCTCTATGTGTCTTGCCTGTCTCTCTGGATGGCTATGTGTGTCTTATCTCTTTATCTAGTATCCCTGTCTATCGGTCTTGAACAGTTGTCTTGTCGATATCTCTGAATGTCCGTCCATCTGTCTTGTCTGTATTTCTGTATGTCTATTTGTCTTGTCTTTTATGTTTCGTTGTTAGTGTACGTGTGCATCTATTTTTCTCGCTCAGTCTTCTTTCGCGTCTGTTCTGCCAGTCGTTTTCTCTCTGAGGGTGGTCTGCGTAAATCGCAGAGCGAATCAAAGAACGGAACCAGATCCTATCAATGCCATATACACCAAGTATTTTCGTGACAGTCGGAGTAGTAATCCGATATATCTGCTGCATATGCTTGCTGCAGAAATCAGATTATTATCCGTAAAGACGCAACAATTCAGATTCTTCTTCATCGTATAGCAACCAACTTCCCGTCTTTCGGAGACTGATGCTATAAGTTGCGTCATTACTTGCGTGCAGCAATCTATCCGAAACTAATCACTGATAATCTGATTCTGCGTTCATTTTTATTGGTCATTTATGCATTACGATCGCAACGTTTAATGTAGACCTGTTTTGTTCTGATCGTATCGTTTTTTGTTCTAAAGCCTTGAAAAATACATCAGGTGGCATTTGGTTTAAAAGAAACGTTCGGCCATGCAGTCATTTGAACGCGGGTGCTCTCATAGGCGTAGACTCTGGGGGAGCCGGGGCACGTTCCCTCAATGATCGAGAAATGGGCATTACCCCCCGAAAAAAATCGAGAGGAGAATTTCTTGAAATATTAAAATATTATGTTTCAATATCGACAAAGTTCTTCAAAAACAGACACAAAGAACTGAAATACTAACAGAAATTCAAAATGAAAAAAAGATTTATTTATATCTTCAATATGAAGCTGCGTTTAACGAGGATCGGATGAATAGCAATGATGACAGTCAAGTCTAGCTCTGAACCTCTGAGACTCGCTGATTGTCCAAACCCCCACTCCTCCCCACCCCCCAATATTTTGGACAAGTTTACGCACACGTGCGGTAATTGAACGTCCTCATGATCAGCGCAGCGTCATTAGGTCAGTGCGTGGCTTTCTCAGAACTCCGAAACCTGACTGTTTTAAAAGTAAGAAACTCATTTGTTAGTTTAGAATTCGGAACAGAGAATCGACTTCAATTAGGAACCACGCTCGCACTGCATGCATGAGCAGTTGCTTTTAGTACCAGCAGGTCGCCTGTGCTCACTAGTAAAATCAACGGCCGCCGAGTCCTTCTTTGCGCATTAAGCAATCGAAGGGACGAGAGGAACCGAGGAGGACTTGACGCTTTCCCAGATACAGCCGCCTAGTAGCAACTCAATGCACATAGGCCTGACGGATGAGCAGCTCAACAGCCAAGCGCATGCACCAACTGCACAGTCGCTCTTAAACTGTAGGCACTTCTATCGGCAACAGCGTCCATCCGTCGATGTGGTCGTTTCGCTGACGATTTCACCTGATTCCATCGGGGGCGGAAACGAACCTATAAACGCCCGACCAACGGCGAAATTGAGAAGTCAAGATGCACGACGTGTTTACGAACTAACATAGCGTGCGATTGCGTGTCTGCGCTCAATCAGCCGAATTCGGTTGAATTAGACTTGCTTACATATGGCTTGCTTGGGTACTTGTTAGGCTACAGACCGTTTCAAACGCCGTCACTGCCGTCAAAGACCTATAGGTGCGTACGGCGAAAGGTGCAGTTTCTTGCAGCTTCTTGGAAAACAGCCGACGACTGCTAAGAGTCGTATTTACATAAACGAAAGCAACAGAGTCTGGAGAAATTAAATAGTATTTCTCCCGGATTGTCTGAGAGCTGATCTGCGCTTGCTTGCTTCTCGGTGCTACACAAATTTTGTTACCACTGTACATTTGCGAAGATTGTCATACGAATTGTAGGCCTATACATGTTGGAGCAAGTAATACAATCCTTAATGGTTTGATGATGGATAGACAATAAGTGTAAAGTTGAGAGCGTTTGCCGCATATAGCCTATGTGGCATTTAGTCACAGGTTCGCGATCGAACATTGCGAGAAAAGAGTTAGACTGTAGTCATCAAGATTACGGAGACCAGATCTGAGCACAGTTTAATCGTTGATTATGAAATAGTATATAGGGTATTGAATTGTAGGCCTAAATTGCTGAATTAGGCCGTACAGAATTTCAATTTATAGAATAGACCTTGGCCGATGTCATAATTAAATTCTGAAGATAAATTTTCATATCACAGTATGGAATTGTAGAACAGCCTGTGTTTAGATCTGAATATTGTAAATTACGAAATAGTTGCCGTTGATTGATAGATTTGAATCTTTCGGTAAAATCGAACTGACGCAACGATGATAATGCCGCCGGAAATCGAAGGAAATACGACAGACATGGAGTATATAGTTGCAACTCACGACGAGAACTCATCGTCTCTGACGTCAACAATGACGTCACCGTTGGACAACCAGACGACCGACTGCGCCAACTCGTATTGCGTCAGCGACGAGGATTACCTTGATATGATCCGCGAGTTCATCTTTCCCACTCCGTTCGAGTGGGTTCTCATAGGTCTCTATGTCGTCGTATTTATCGTCGGAATGGTCGGCAACTTTCTCGTCTGCTTCGTCGTCTGGGTCGACCATAAAATGAGGACCGTAACGAACCTTTTCATCGTTAATCTGTCGGTCGCCGACTTCCTTGTACTGTTCGTCTGCCTGCCGACGACGGTCCTTGGGGACGTCACGGAGACGTGGTACATGGGAGGCATCATGTGTAAGATTGTCCAGTATCTCCAGGTACATGCATTTCTCTCTGATAGATTACTTAACTGCATGTGTATCGGTCTATTTTCTACGTATATTATAGGCCTACTTATGTTTATTTCGTCATGCTCCGCTAATTTATGCAGAGTTTACTTAATTTTTATAATCTTCTTTATTAATTCAAACTGACAAGATTACACTGAAACATGACAGTACAATCAAGATCTTAGTTAAACATAGGCCCCTACGTTTTGGCAGCCATGCAAGGCGCCGCCCTAGAGGGGGTTACAGGTATCGACCCGCGAACCTAATGCTGTCCTAGCCATGAGTGTTACCATTACTCTATCCCCCCACCCCAAATTGATTGTCAATTTGTATCGGCTTCCTTCTGCTGTTCTGCCTTCATGTCTTTTGATATGCGTGTTTCATCTCTTCTTACTTAATTGTTGCAATTTATAATTATTATTACTATTTGTTTGTCTTTCCCTTATAATGTCTTCACCGTATCCTCTTGTCGTCTGGATATTTCACGAGGAACTTCAGATTTTTCTTTAGTCGACTTCTGTTTCTTTCTTTCTCTATCTGTTCTTCAGCATACTTCTTTCTTTCTTTCTTCCTTCATTCAATATCATCCTCGATGAAAAGGACCGTACCGATCCTTTGGATCTATTCCAAATAATAGTTGATATTTTTAATGTAGTGAATGATGCAACCCAAGCCTATATATATCCTGCTGTATCTGACCGCTGGAGATAGCGAGTCTGGATTCGTGGCTACCTACGTGAAAACGTCGTTATCGTCGCTTTAAAGTGCCTATAAAACTAGCCACGAACAGCTCAGAGCGGAACAGCTGCATGCACGTACAACCTAAATAACTCCATAAAACCCCTGGAAAACATAAACAACGCGGAACAACTGGACAGTGGGACACTCTAAGCAACTGCACGTAGGCTCTCTTACAACCTTTCCACAAGCGAGAGAATCCTTCATATGGCCAGGAGTTGCCAATTCCCAAACGACACACCGAGATTAGAAACAAAAATTTAGGGGAGAGTCACTAAATCCATTTCATACCACCGTGCAACGTTCCGCAAGGGACGCCTCTCATGTAGCGACTGGCGGCGGTATATGGATGCTGCAGTTGTTTCAGCTTCTGCAGCTGGTGCCATCAGTTGCTTGTGGTGAAAGTGCCAGGACAACTGCAATCGTAACTCACCAGCTAAACACTACCTGCAGTTGTATGCACCTATCGCCTTTAAGTACGTCTCCGAAGGCGAGCTATAAATGTCCAAATACATACATAAATAATGCGAAGAAATACGTTTCCGAATCTAGGTATAAAAATAAAACATGCATTATAGCTCACATCCAAAGAGTTCTTATTCTTGCTGCACAGATCTGGCGCTGAGCAATCCGCCCACGCTATTAGAATATGTTGGCGTATTCATGCATGCTATTGCTACTTTCCTACCATTGCTATTATGTCAGCATTTCTCAAAGCTGTTATTAGTATGGTAACTGTAATGTATTGTATTTGAATACAATTGAACATTCTATGGTGACTTTCGGTTATCATAGCATCCTTGGCTGCCAGACGAACTTGCTTTTCTTAATCGACCACAACACCACTTAGACTCTAAGTGGTGTTGTGGTCGACTATGGTCTAAGA
Organism: Allolobophora icterica; assembly: GCA_963556255.1. Taxonomy (NCBI): domain Eukaryota; kingdom Metazoa; phylum Annelida; class Clitellata; order Crassiclitellata; family Lumbricidae; genus Allolobophora; species Allolobophora icterica. The sequence goes on along the minus strand of OY744608.1, from coordinate 38,280,444 downwards.
CTTTAAGTCTTAGAGTCTTAGACCATAGTCACTATAGCGATCAGAGCGTTTTTCGTGAGGTACCAAAAGGCACCATATTAATGTCTATAGATACGTACGTACTTATATAGCGCCGTTTGAGTACTTTTCAAAGCAATGGTTGCTAGCTTTATGGTGTTCATTAAGAACAATTTAATCTGTATGCATATATTGGTGGATATGCCAGCCGTGGTGGTGGGGGTGTGGGGGGGCTCTTGCACACACGTAGAATCCAACCAATGAAGTCACGTCCTCTAGGATTACAGTTGATATTACGCTCAGAGTTCCTGGTCCGTTTTTGATATTGTGGACGAGAAACAGTGACAGCTGAACGACGCGCTCGCAACACACAGTTACACTCCTCGATATATATATATACATATATATATATATCGAGCGCAACACACAGTTACACAGTTATATATATATATATATTATATATACATAGGTTGATGGTAGATGACCGGAAATCCCTCATGCTATATTTGCTATTGTTGTTTATTGTTGCGTTATTGTTATCGTTAGTATAATTATATCGTTTTCAGCTTGTAAACAGCGAACATGGTGATCAAATACATTCATGATCATTATCATTATAGTTATCGTTATTATTATTATTATTATTACTATTATTTTTTTTGGCCCTGAGGTACTTCATTCCCCCAAGGTCTTAGAAATAAAAAGTGTTGTTTCTGGAACGGCTACACCTCATCCGTGTCGTTATTATTATTTTTTTTGCCCCGAGGTAAACAGGATCCCTCAGGGACTTCAACATTATTTACAGTGTAGATTTGTCTGGAATGGGCCCTATTCCTCTGGTTAGTTATTTTTATGATTATTATTATTATTATTATTATTATTATTATTATTATTATTATTATTATTATTATTATTATTATTATTATTATTATTATTATTATTATTATTATTATTATTATTATTATTATTATTATTATTATTATTATTATGTACCTATGATCCCTCAAGAATTAGACAATTATCCGGAGAATACAATATTCTGGGACGGCTAGAACTCGTCAAGTTCTGGCGGTAAGGCGATCGATTTTCATGGCAATGCACTGAAAGGGAGAGATGGCCTCTCTCGTGTCATAGGTTATACAAGCGTGACAGCGCCCCAACTCTGTGATAAAAAGCATAGGTTATTATTATTATTATTATTTATTTATTTATTTTAATGTTAAGCTAGTAATGAAACTCTCGGAATTAACCAGTCCTCAAGTAATCTGTATAAAAATAACAAAGTTGACAGTCACTGTATAAAAGAGGTAAAAGACCGGCCTTTTTAAAGAACGAAAGCGAAAGGTGACAGCACGTCATTTAATCGGCTAACGCCTGCCCCACCCCAGAAAGCACCACGCATCATACATACACGCATGAACTGCTGCCTTCCTTTAGAATTCTTAACATATGTTATCGGCTGTTTAACAGCAGCAGCAGTGGCACCGGTAAGAGGAGCCTTAATAAAAGACTACAAGATGGTCATTAGCAGAGAACGGCGAAAGCTACTTTTGCAGTTTATCGTCTTTAAGGGGAATCAAAGAAAAGAAGCACCATAAATACATTTGCTACGCAGCTTGCATGCTTTTGACTCTCTTCCTATCAAGAGGAGCTTGTCGGCGCGATAAAATGAACCAGCGAACACGAAAAATAGACGTAAATAGAAATAATAATGCATGAAAACCAATTTCCTGATCTCTTCACGGTGTTCTGGCCATCTGACTCGGACTCTTGTCCATGCTTATTCGCTCTCTCCCTATTGCTCTGTCGCTGTCCTTCTGCACGGCTCTTCTTCGTCTTCTTCTGGCAGTTTCATCTTCCTTTGTCTGACTGTTTTAAATGTCATATGCACATGCAGTGGCTACTCCAGCCAGTTATTGTATTATGTGTGAAGCGCCCAAAGTATTTCGGCGCAATACCCCTCGAAAGTCTCTTTTACCTGTGCAAATGATCGAGTAGCTTGTACAGAAATAGCAAGACAAATATGATACAAAGTCGTTCTTTCGTTCTTTGTGCACCTTTGTTCATTGATGACAAAAGACTGGATTGCTCAATATCTCAGTGGTTTAAAAGCCTGTTGTTAGTCTGGAAAGTAAACAGGCCCCGTCCAGAAGATACCGAGCGTACTTCTGATGCTCCCTGTGAATAATACTAGAGCCTATAGAATTGAAGAAAAATTAGGGTGATTATCGCAGAGCTGAAGGGCTCCGAGACGGATTGTTGCTACTGCATTGGAAGTGCCTGGTACAATGCAGCATGCCAAATCGGCGAACAAATTATCTATAAAAAAGAACATTATTGCTTTCTATATATTTCGCCCTATAGGTGCATGCCATAATAAATCTACTTCAATTCCCCTTAAGCATTTCCATTGGCATTAGATGGGACCCACCTGGGTTCTATACGGGTCCCCTATGAAAGTATGAGTCCCATATGGAATTCACGTGGGAAATTACTCCTTTTTCGTAAAACGCGATTAGTGGAAGTAACTGTAGACTTGCCGACCGGTCTGAGAAATTAAAAGGTATCATGGGCTACTATAAAAGGAATAGCGGGTTTAGATGTTGAATGCTGGTAGGGACGCCATCTGTACTTCAATCTGTTTCCAACTTTCTGGGTGTAGATCTCCATGAGGCAGTCGCCTCATCAAGATCAATCAAGCGCATAGCTCTTTGGTTTAGAAGGTGGTCAAATTCTACCGTTTCACATATATGCAAAAGCATATTGCCGTAAGTTAGGCCCGTAACACTAGTTGCCACAACAATGTGCTTGTGATTAGCCTACAGTTGCTAAAGAACTTAGGTCTCTGCGATGGAGGCACGTGATCTCCGTCGCCATAACGACATAACTTAGTATTGTGCAGTGTGCCATCACAGTGCAAAGTAGCAAGAAAACCTGTTGTTCTGACGACATCACTCCAGCAAATACCTTGGCACCACGCTTTGTCCTCTGGCTTGACCCTACGGATTCTGACCTGGCGACGAAGCTGACCAAACAAGGCCTTGAATGATATAGCGGCAGCAAAACAAGTTGGTGTTCCTGATGCAGATTCTGTATAATGCTGAGACATTACATGTACTTATATTAACAGAACTACTTCTGTTGGTTTTCAAACGCCTGTGTTAAGCATATAGGTCCAAACAACACGATATATCACTTCACCCGGGCTTCATGGGTGCTCCATTGAAGCGATCTCCGTCTCTTTATTTCGTTTTGTAGTAATAGTACTTTCCAGCATTTAACGACATCTTACTGTTGCGAGGGCCGTTGACGTCGACCCTTACCTTATCGTACAGTTGCCAGTTGGCTTAAGTCTGCTCATATCAGAGCTTATACAGACCTAGCGACTCGGAATTCAGCTTCGGAACTTACGTGTATGTATGCGCCAGAGTATGTGCGTGATCATTGTGTAAAAACTTTCAAAAATATGATTGGTTCTGCTCAGATTCCTGTTTTGGCGCACCGGAAATTGTGCAATCTTACGTTGGGATCCTAGCTCCGCCAAATATTTTGTAAACATAATCTTATGAATAAGATATAGACAGACATGTTTCAGCGGGTGCTTTTCGTAAATATAGCTTCCGCAAAACACTTGTGAGACTTGGACCTGCGTAAGACGAGAGTGGAGGAATCGTTGTGGTTCTGAGGCGCTGTTGGGACCGAACTCTTCATATACATCTCGATGCTATTCAAACTGATTGTACCTCCACCATTAGCGAGTCTTTACGTAAAACGTAGTGCTAAGTATCTCGGCTATGATGTGCCTGCTGAAATGTATAACTGATATGTCTATTTTAAGTATTCATCTGCGTAGGTGAACTATATGATCTATTTTTTTTACAAGTATATGCCGATTTAAGATGCAGTTTGAGCAAATTTGTTACGCATTCACTGTTGAAGTACTGTAAGAGTTTTGCTTGGCTTTCAGGTGTAGTTGTCAATAGACCTGTATAACGTGACACACACATGAATTAACGTATAGATTTACTCAAAGCTTGGCGCTGTGGATACGATGTTGGCAGGTTAATCTGAGGACATTATTCAGCGCGAACTAGGTTAGCAGGCCTATTTGAATGGCGACGTTCCGAGAAATACCAAGGCGACTACTGTTCACTTTCTGAGTTTCCTCCCGTCCTGACAGTGTTCGTAATTCAGTATCAGCGCAAGTTTTAAAAGTTACCGTTCAGCCGTAAGGTCCTTAGAACTTGAAACATGCTTCAGGACATTTTCTATCCAGGCGCCTAAGCAAATTTGTTGCCTTAACATAATCTTTGCTGAGTGTTCTACTGGCCAGATCAAGTTTTAGTGCATATGATGTATAGACTATTGTAAGATATAATATTCATTTATGTACTTGTTTATATATTTATATATCTATTTTTTATACATTCTGTTCCTGACCTCATCACTATGGTAGGTCTAATTTCATTGAGCTGTTTGAGCCATCACTCTATAACTCACCGTTCTCTATGCTGAAGTTGTAAGTTTTCCCGTAGTTTCGTTAATGACACAGTCTGACGAAAATGTTCATTTATGGCCGTAGAAGTGTGTACATTAGAAGCAGGCGTTACTGACTCATTTGGGTCGTGTTATTCTTCCTACACCCTTAATGGCGACAAGCTGGACGGGAAAATGCTTATAGTAATGAACTAAAAGTGCTGGCGAATAGTCATGGCCTTGCTCAGGTCTACAGCGGCGCACATAATAACGTACACCTATATGCAGTCCCAAAACACGTCTTTGTTTTCACAGACAACGGTGCGATGAAACCAAGCTTAGCACTACTGCTAAACAATTGGCCTATGTAAGTATATAATACAAATGTGGCATATGCACATCTCTGTGTAATACTGTGTATGCATGTTATGCTAAGCCATATACGACGGAGCATGGAGTTAACAATGAACTTAATCGATTATCGTCTGCATGCTATAGACTATATTACACGTATGAATATGAAACAATATAACCATAAAATACGTTTATTGTTTCCAGTACAAACACACATACGCCCACACATACACTCATACAGAAATACACACAGATATGCATGTATGCATACATACGAGCAGGCATGCATGATGCATTAGTACAACTGGATTATGAAGCATAATCAGAACCAGAACCGAACAATACATATATACAATTACACATTCATATATACATACTTGAATACATATACAAACAGAAGTACAGACATATATGCATGCATGCATACGTACATACATACATTCATATATATATTATATATATATATATATATAACCATAACCATTCGTTTATTGTTCCCAATACAAACAGCAGATAGCAATAAACACAGTAAACTATAGGCCCAACTGTTGGGATACAACAGGAAGACCCAGAAGGGACCAAGGTCCCGTTTATTAGGGTCTTACAATAAACGTAGAATAACAAATGATTGTCCTATATTAGTCGAACTGAACTATGAAGCGTAAACAGCCAGAACTGAACAATAATGTAAAATAAAAGCAAAAACCTTAACTAGCAAAGCAAAATAACATATAATAATTATATATTTTGAGCAATTAGGTATACACGCACTGACTTTTCAAATGATGACAAATTAGGCAGTATAGGGATGTCGTGGGATAAATCATTCCACATATAATTGAAAACAAACAGCAGATAGCAATAAACACAGTAAACAGTATGGGCCCAACGTGGGATAAATCATTCCACATATAATTGAAAATAATCGAGAGTTAGTGGAATAGTGCGGGCATAGTTTCCACGTTACCGTAATTACCTTGTGGTCTAGTATTGTGTGCATGGAAGTCAGATCATAATTATGTACTATAAAAAATAACCTGAAAACACAGAGGGAAGTAAATTATTGACAAGGTGAAACATAAACTCACTAATTTATTAATCTGCTCAATGTGTAAGATACCAATGTCGTGAAATTTTTGATTGGTGTGAGAATTTCAGGAGCCATACCTGCGATGACGTGCACAGCCCGCTTCCGAAGTACATATTAGTCTCTTCAGCCGAGAATGATAAGTCGAAGCCCAAGCAATGCTACAGTAGGTCAAACCATGAAATAAATAAGAGAGTAATACAAATAATAAGAATGTTACGAGATAATCTTCCTACATCCGTAGCAATTTGGTGGATATTTTTGTAATATGCTCTTTCCAAGTCAGGTGCTTATAGACATAAACGCCGAGAAATTTAGAAGATTTGACTTGCGAGATAGCCATATTGTCGATAGACACTACACAGTTTTTGATGAGATACCAATTTGCTATGACAGCGAAAGAGACAAAGTTCGTTATAGAGAAGTTAAACGATGGTTTATTAGCCTTGAACCAGTCAGCGACAGCTATGAGTTCAAAATTAGCAAGCTCTAACAATTCGTCAAATGATTTATGTGACAGAAAGACATTAGAATCATCTGCGAAGACAAGAAAGTGCCGTAGAGATGATGCGTTAGGAATGTCGTTGATATAAAGTAAAACAAACTAAGGACCCAAATTAGAGTCCTGTGGAACTGCACATCGAACATCGAATGGGTTTTACCATAACTTCCAAGTGTTTTTCAGTCGACTGTATCAAAAGGTTTTGCAAAGTCGAAAAAGATTCCTAGAGAAAATTCATTATCATCAATAGCATAAGAAAGTTTTTCTTGCATATTTAACAATGACGTAGATGTAGACTGACCTGATTGAAAGCAATGGTGTAGAGGAAACAAACTATTCAAGGAAGATATTCATTTTATGACATAATTACACAATCTTGCATATATTAATTTTCGAAATTTTTAGAAAGGAATGGTAAAATAGTAATTGGTCTACGTGTTATAACATCCTGTTTGCTTCCTTGTTTAAATATTGACACAAATTTAGCTATTTTTTAGGGCTGGCGGTACGATTCCGGTAGAGAAGGAGCAATTAATGATTTCAGACAGGGGAGCAGCTAGATAACTTAAGTTAGGGTTGGCTTACTTGGTTACACAATGATCAACATCATCAGGACCTGAGCCACAGTATAAATAATTACACAGTACGTCGACTCTCATTGCTGGCTGTTGACTAGTTTTTGTGGTCACGTGATTGCGACGCCATCTTGCATCTGAGCTCCTGAATTATAGATTTAAGCTGAAATTAACGTTAAAAATAATATTGTTAATTCTAATGAAGTTCTCGATGTTGTTTAAACGTTTAAAAATATTTAATTTTATGGATTCCGATATATCGGCGTGTAGTCCTCAATGTTGTTGTAACGTTTAAAAATATTTGATGTGATTGTTTCCGGTGTATCGGCATGGAAACGTTCTCTTTCAAGATGTTTTTTGGTCACACATTCTGACTGCTGCAGAGGCCGGGAGTCGACGTACTGTGTAATTATTTATACTGTGCCTGAGCTTTGCGTGCTATGAAATGAGTGACTCAATTTGACAATCTCCTCAGGCGGTTGGACATAATCCATAACGAAAGAATTAGGAGGTGAAGGTTTCAGATACTTTCGAAACGAATTTTGGCTATTTGCAATATTCGCTGCAAGAGTCTGACAAATGCCTGTAAAGTAATCATTAAATATGTCAGCCATTATTCAAGCATCACTGACCATAATACCATTTATATTCACAAAATCAATATTGGTACCGATGTTTCCAGCTTTAGGCCTAACTATTCATCGAACTATGCTCCAGGTTTTTTTAAAGATTGTGATTATATTTAGAAAACTCAGCAGCGTAATAATTTTGTTTAGTCTCAATTCGTAGCTGCTTAAATTTATTTCGATAAGCAGTGAATTTAGTTTTATTCTCCCGGTTGGCGTCTTTCATGTAGTTTAAATATTCTTCCGACTTCTTTCTACATGATTTTAATAAGCCTAGATATAGCAGGAAAACCTGTCAGATGACATGCAATTAAAAAAGTGTGGGTTAATGCTTCGGAGATATCAATAAATCAATGTTATGGTCGCCGAATGACAACTTTCTTTATCAGTTTTGGACAAACTAGATAATAATTTATCAATTTCCCTATTAAAACATCAAGCGTTTGTCTAGGAGGTCGGTAAATAACTCCAATGATGTCATTAGTTCCTCTGTTCTGTGGAATACATATACAAATATGCTTTCATGTGTAACAGACGCAGTGGTAGGCTAATATGCTGAAGCTCAAAAGTATGAGCGATATGTCATTCCTGATAAAAAAAAACTCCGACGCCTCCACCCTTTCTTGTAGCGCTACATAAATAAACAGATTGATAACCAGGGACAAGTATAGATTCCAGGTCAAGCCATGTTTCAGTAACTGCACTATGACTTTGACAAGTTACTGTGTCAAGAGGATTTGAATTTACGATAATTTAGAAACAGTATTCCTACAATTAATATGCATGACATGTGTGCTGAGAGTTAACTTTTAACCCAGTGACGAAGGAGAGGAGACCCTACATGATTTATCTGCGAAGTAATTGCCATCGGGTTTTTGTTAAGCTGTGGTCGATTCTCGTGTTCATCAGAAAACAGGTCAAATCTCAGACCATTTCCCACCCAGTGCGACTTGATGATGGATTACTAGCAATCGTTCTAATGCAGCTGGTAAATTCACCATCGTCAACAATTTGGTTAAATGGAAACGTTGCCATTATACAGTGTGTGTACAATAGGGTGCTCCAGAATATAATGGATTTCCAAAAAGTTGCTAAAAATACTGCTCCCTGGCGATTTTCCCATTCCATTTATCACTTTGTTCAACTGTACCAATTTTCAGACCAATTGAAAAAGGTTAAGCCTTGCTACCGGCACAAAAATGTTATGTGTGAAAATATGCGAATTTCCTTAAAATCGGCAATATGATGGAGAAAAAATGTAATTATTTTTATGATAATTAACTTCTTTTGTGAACTATTTTATTTGCTTGGCGATATCTATTATATAGAATTTTAAGTGCACTGAGTCTTCATTTGTTTAATGAACAACTGAACATGGATAAACCAGTTTTAAGAAGTGATGATGAAGTTAGATGACTTGTTGGGAGGCCAATTGCCAGCCAACAGAATTCCTACAGAAGGAGATGCTCTGTGTTTTTTCTTTCATCTGAAAAATGGTCCAATGGAGCAAGAAAAACATGTAAATTTTAATGGAGCGATTGCAGAGAAAGTACTAGCTGCACTGCAAAAAGAATAGGGTGAGGCTGTCATTGTCATACAATGAAAGGTCAAGGTCAAGATTCGGGATCTCTACGAGAATTATCGAGTCATCCAGAAGTGAAAGGGGTGCACATCAAATCATGAAAAAGAAATTAAGTTTATTGAAGAACTGAAGAACTACTTTAATGTTGCACACCAAGATGCTCAAAAGAAGATTATAAATGACCATCTACGCAGCCAGCAACAGACAGATGAAGATGTGGCATTTCTTTCAGCCCTGCAAGAACAGAAAACTGTACAGTGTACACATGGCATCCGAGGATAAAGGCTAAAAAAAGAAAGTAGAAAATAAAATGCTGAGAGACTCTTCCGACTTGGTCAGAGAAGCGCCAAAAGAGAAAGCAATGATCTGCGCTTCGGCAACTGTTCACAATGCAGAAGATCTACTGCCAGACCCACTTAACTTAATCCCGGAACATGCTTCTGACTCACAATCAGACGAATCTGATGGCGATTTTGCATGCCAGTCTCATTCAGGTGAAATGCCTAAGAGCAATTGCTCCTAACAATATAACATTAGAACTTCTGAAAATGAGACAAACCCCAACCACTGGAAACTGAAATTCCAGTATTTCCGCAATTGAATGCACCCACAAAACTGATTCATTTGATTGACAAAAGTCATTGCTTATGTTCAACCTACTTAATATTGAAAGTGACTGGCTCAGCTTACCACCAGCACATTGGAAAACTGTTGACGATTTCCAATCAATCAATCAATCAATCAATCAATCAATCAATCAATCAATCAATCAATCAATCAATCAATCAATCATTTTCTTTTATTCTAACCAAGCTGACCTGTGCGCAACTTGTTACAGAGTTAAGGTAGATACAATGATATACTGTCATCAAAACTGAGCTCGGCCTACGGGATTTAAATAAAAATAATAATTATGCAAATATGCCACGACAGAAGGGAACCATCTGTCGTCTGAGAAGATACCTTGACTATCTGTATCTCATACAGTTTAATATGCAGAATATATGAATAGCTTAAGTTTTCAGTTCGGTATATGGTAATTCTAGATTAGTAGGCAATTATACTTTGTTGGTTAATCAGCTCTTATATTTATATTGAATTCTGGATATGAAGCTGCGATCATCCTTCTCGGGGAGTTGGAGTTGGCAAGCAGCCATATTTCTTCGTCATATAAAAGTGGTGAATGATTTGTCTGGAAGAGCGATGAAACTGATAACAGACTTTGCAAATGCAATCACAAAGGACAAAGACAGTTTATGCTGCAGGTGATTGAAGCTCAGCGACGCAGACTTCCAGATTTCACAAAGGAAACTCTTGTTACACCTAACGGTGTAACAGGGTTATTGTTAGACTTCATCGTGCTGGTGACAAGGCTTAACCTTAATTTAAAAACCTCAAATTTGGATTTTTAGACTCGTCTGTATGAGACGCATGGGAAAATGTCCGGGGAGAAATGAATATTCAACTTTTATTTTTTTGGAGCACCCTAGTACTGTACAATACTAAGCATCCACAACAGGTCACACAAAGACTAAAGCAAGCAACATTTGTGGCGATATAAGTTGCCACATAAAGCACAAATTATCGATTTTTGCCGATCATTTATTTGGTGCTTATAAAATGAACATTAACTGATTTATCAGAGAGTTGGCATTGATTCATAGCTGACAATGCAGACTGAACAGTGGACCTTCGAAGATATGATGCCACATGAAACATAATGAAACCATTAGGTCAAATAACGATGAAATCTAGATGGCATTTCATAGGCATATAACCATAAAAGAAAAGCACGATAGAGCACAAGAACGCCAGTAGAAGTCTAGTCCCGCATTACATCCATGACTCTCAAATTCTGTCCAGATCCATCAGGGAGACGACTTTTATCCTCGGAGCAGTCGGAGCATCCACTCGCTGTCCAAGTCCCCAGAATCTTCTTTTCCCTGAACATATTCCTGGCACGGTCATATACGATAGCATTATTCGCAGTCCAATCTTCGTTATAGGCTATAGACCCAGGTCGTGAAGAAGATGCGCGCAAGAAATGTATTCCTCACACGGTGAGATGTTAATTGGACAATGACTGGTCGTTACTTATCTTTTTTCCCACGTGGAATTCGGCGCCCGATGGGGGATGCGGACAGTCTCACCGACATCCAGGCCCAAACGATCATAGCAGAGACTGAAAATACTTTTAACCGTTTACTGATTTGATTATATAAACGAATGTTGAGAAGCGGATGAACCCGATGTGGTCTCAGCATACGATGACTCCGGCAGGTCATGGATGATGGGATTTTCCGTCCTAGGGTAGTACCGGTACTCAATATCATCAACGCGAAGTTTGAGAGCAGTGTTTTCATCCACAAGTGTTAATCTTCTGATTTAACGAGTGCATGAACGTGAGCCACATCAGTGGTTATTTTCTCCATGAGACGTTCAAGAGTTAATGGAAAGTTATCCACAACTTTGCCGAACAAATGTTCGAACAAAGAGGATAGGCTTGTTGTCAGGCGGGATACCTACACACTAATCACGCGGTCAACCTCAATAAACTCCAGCAGGTCGTCCGCTTTCTTCGATTTTTTCGACATTTTTCGGTTAAAGAGTCAGAGATATTTAGTGTTGAACATTACCAAAGATATAAACGTCGAGAATAGTTAGTAATTTCATCAGCTAAATTAGCTTGACTGTTATAAAAAGATTTTATTATGCAATCGTCCACCAGACGTGTCAACCATTCACCATCTTTAAACATACATATATGCATAAACATATAATCGAAATATATAGTTAATGGTTATACATACAAATATATTTTAATGTCCATACATAAGCGTACTGATATACATAGAACAGATATACTGGTCGAAGACTGTGCAAGTCAGACATTATGGACTGTAATCAGCGAGATATCTTTGGTTTTGTTATGATTGAGCGAACATTACGACGCGATTCCTCTGGCGTGATAAGAAGAAGGACGATGACGATGGGTTGGGAATGATGGACAGCAAGTTGAGAAGAAGAAGTCGGTGAGCACCTAAGGCCAAAATATGGTCATTAGCTTTAATCGAGAGGGAATTTAAGGCACATCGACTTATGTGCATCGAATGCTGACTGTATTTCCAAAAGATGCAACAGTATGGATTTAAATAGAACGTCCTATTATGACCAAAGTTTTAGATTGAGTTCGTGCATTCGCAGTGTGGGAATTGTAGAAAAAAGACTGGAGGGAGGCAGTTGAACATTTTATCCGTATTTTGCAAACTGATGTCAACGAAATTTGAAAGCAGCTGATTTCAACGCTAGCAGTTTTGCAAGTCAGACTCGGATCAAAATCAATCCCTTTGTTGAGAAAATTCAAAACTGCATGCATGATGATGCATCATGGAAATTTCTTCTCTTTGTCAGAGACTCAGAGTTAAGTAATGCTACATCACACTAGCACAACTGAGGGGGTTGGAAAGGACCCCCTTGGGGTGTGAAATGATAGCACTCAACTGTGGGATCCTAAGAAAGACTAGGGGGTTGAACCCCCAACCCAGACATTTCCCACCCTGTGTATTCGATGACAGTCAGTCATGCGAATTACAAAGCCACGTTAGACGTGCAATAATAGGCCTATTTTTCTGATACTTTATCAAGCTGTGCCTATGTTTTGTATACAGTGTATACTATGTAGGTCCGCGCTTCACAACTATGATGCCGACTCTTTCGCACAGTGCACACAACAGTGGCCTAACTAGCCAGCACAAATTGCAGATGAACACACCTTTTCATCACTCACTGAGTCATTGGACAAGAACATTACAGACTAGCATGACGTATATCATACACAGATATTTGTACGTGTATAAAAGACATGGAGATGCAGAGATGAGAACTCCGTCAGTTAAGCCACCCAGGAAGATAATAACTCAAGTTATAAGAAATAAAACCAATTGCAGGTGCATTCTAGCGCTTGGCCATACGCAGAGAAACGGTCTTGTATTGAGCGACTGCACTCAAGAAATCTCGTTATCTTGTAAACAACACTTGATTAATACAAATATTCACATGTTATTACTTATCGGCAATAGAAACATTTATGACCTTTTCCGTATGCTTATGCTAGACGCATTCCTTGCTTACCTCAGTCTTACTGACAGCTACTCATAACAACATTCTTTCAGATAATATCTAGGTTAGTCTGCAGCATTGATACCTGTAGTAAAATTTGTTTTGTTTATACAGAATATCGTTCTTTCATACAATAGAACGTATTTCTGGTTGGATAGACTTTATTATTTATGGTATTGCTGTAAATTAGTATGATAAGGGAGTTTCGAAGGTAAACTGAAAGAAAATGAATCGTTTTTCATGAATTGTTATGCTCTTGTTATGCCTTTGCCCCACAGAGTCCATATAAATTGTCGTTCTTTTTTTATTATTATTATTTTGTCCCGAGGTACATGTAATCCTTCAGGAGCCTCAATTTTTATTATTATTATTATTATTATTATTATTGAAGTGCCGCTGCACCATGGCCCGTACAGTATACTCTGCACATTGTGCAAAGGGCCAGAAATATCCTAAGGCCGGCACTGCATTCTCGTTGCATCTTTTTTCCCTTTACAAGATAACGTTGTCATGTCGCCAAAAAATACTTCAGCGCAGACCACTTTTAAAGTGGTGGTGGACTGGTGGTGACTGGACACCATCGTCTCAATACAAGGTTACGCCTATGGCCGCAACAATCTTCAGCTATGACAGGTTCCATTCGCAATGAAGGAATAGCCTACGGACTTTTCAAAGTGAAGATCAAGTGGTACATTGCAAAAAAAACTTGAGTAAGTAATTAGTCTTTTACAAAATAGACAGTTGCTGTAAAGAGTTATTGTCGTTGGATCAGAAAAACCCAAAACTACTACTACTAGTCAACTACTAGCAGCTACAGTGAGAGCCTCTGACGCTCGTTTAAGGAGGGTAAACTGTTCGAAGAATGATGGTAGCTGATTGATGCCGAAAGTTGACATATATTTTAGTGCCCATTATAAGAAGATATTATTGGCAATAGGAGTTGTGATGCTGATGTGGAATTTGGTGGCGACCGGATGTACCACCAGCAGATCCTGATCGTCTTTGATGACCTAATAATAATAAGTCGTCAGAGTTTTTCATGACCTTTTATTATTCCACAGTTTTGTCCTTTTTTATCAGTTTTCTTTTTTTCCTTTCTTGTTTCCAAATCTTTGATGACCTTTTTAGTCATCGGGATTTTTTATGGCTTTCTTTAGTTTCCAAGACTTTTACAGACTTTTACTTATTCTAATTACACAGTTTTTTGAAAGGTCGTTTCAGGTAGTTTCCAACTAGTTGATGAACCTGACCCAAATCGCCTTAGGTTTGGCAATTGCTGAGGTGCCCAAGTTAAATCCGTTTATGAGCATATACACATGTTATAAAAGTTTCTGTTGTAGGCTGCACTTGGGACAAGACTTCAGTCGAGGATATAGCCTCTGTCCTCCACTGTAGAACTCTCATTCTTTGTAACTAATCGTGTGACAGATTTCGCTAAGGTTAAGTGCACTTCTGAACTCTGTCAGGGCATTATGAAATTTCAGGGCATTCTTAACATCTAAGCTGCATTGCGTTGTATAAGTTAATGTTACCCGACACACAGACTGAGACTCTTGTGCAATCTCCGCAAGGCTTTCTGACAGAAAGCGAGTTTCTCTACATATCGTGGCCTAAAGGTCTAGGCTATATGCCTATATGATAGTCTGTGTATGAGTGTCTGGTCTGATATTGTTGCGACCAATATGTTTCGCGACTTTTGTGTCTAGTTCTATGTTTCGCTTACTGCTGATGCAGTCCTTCGCTCGTATCCTTTATAGACTACGATACTCCAACGTCGTTGAGCGACACCTAGTGGTCGCATGCCATCTCCCAAGTGTAGACAGAGGAACATTTCCCTACAGAATCAAGTAATTGATTTCAAGGCCGTAAAATATAATGTGATTTTTATTACTCGCATTAGGGTCTCTGACCAGAGACGCTTAATGCTTTAATAATATCAATTTTAGACCCTTTCTCGTTGACTCCATCATGGCTAATCGTATAAAAAACAAGGTCTCCCATTATCATATCGCGTCTGTGGCATTATATTGCATAGTTATTACTCCCAGCTTCTCGGAATCTCTTTAGCTATTGCATATAAGGTCTACACAATACTGACGTGCATCAAGGTTAAGTTCGTGTTTCTTCGTTAATTTACCTCATAATGGTTTTGACAGTTAGTCTTTAGCCCTCTAAGCCAGATAATGTATATTAATACATGTAGACAGCAGTGATTTCCACGTATTTTCATTATATAATTATGTATTGTCTTGATTCAATTTATGTCGTACTTCATTGCATACACGTGAAGACGTGAAACGTGAGCGCCAGAAGTAGCCTTATGAAGTTTTTCATGCACAATGTAACGCATTTTGATATTTTCTAGCGCCTTCCAGGTACCACTCTACGGCACTCCACGCCAGTCTAAATCATGTCGGAGTTCGTTAAGAGCAAGTTTACCCGCAGGCGAATGATGCTCGAACAGCTGGAAAGGTTTCCATTCGCAGGTTCCCGCACGAACGGTAGAAGCGATAGATTCTCCTCCAACAAGACAGTTGACAACGTATTCGGAGTCTGTGTTGCATCAAGGAGAATAAACAACGATAGCAAAATGAAGCATACACCAGAAGCAGGGCGTTTGGTCGCCAAATGATGAAGTCTCCGTAGGATGTAATTTAAGCCCTACTCTTAAGAACTGAATCGTCGACGCTGCCTCTCAATCCGTGATTTCTAGGCCATAGATAGTGGGGCCAGACCTGTCCGAATGGGACGACTTTTGAATAGGTCGACCAATCACAAGTAGCAGCTGGACTTTTAGGCAAGCACGGGTTAAGGGCTGTTTGGGACCTCTGTGTACAAGGCAATGTGAGCCCTTCCTTCTTCTTCTCTCTAAAGGCAGAGATAATAATGGGAATATGGGCGCGGTGAGTGCGCATGCGCAGTGTGGGTGATGTGTCCGACGGTTCTATGCACTTTGACGTTAATCTAAGGCTAAGCTGTTTGTTTAGGCCTACGATGCATGTGCTGGATATATCCGTCACATCCGTGAGACTAACAACTGATCTTCTGCTCGAATACTTTACATAAGATTCACAGGCTCAACATAGAATTTGGTAACGTTAAACAGCCAGTTAACGATGAGTTAGCTCTCCTCACCTCATGTGCTAAATATTTAATGTCCAGGAACAGAATCTAAAATTTACTTTCAACCAAACAGTCAGCGAGATAGCGTATCAATCACTAAATCCTATATTCTCATATCCTACATATGAATGAATCAGATATTGTTATTTTCTTGTCTATTCTACCTCCCAGGACGAACCTTTCGATGATCAGTAGGCTTGCAGATGGACTGTCTAATCGTTCGTCCCTCGAAGATAATGATTTCTTTCGGCAGATCTTCCGTTGAACTCCAACCACCCCCTGTGTTTAGTGCGTAAGCTGCACCACAAGATTCTCCTTTAAACCAACTCTCATCGATAGTTTCATCACTTCGTTCAAACAAAACGACCAATCAACGATCAGAGTTTGTTTAGGCTAACTTACTTTTTGTTCCGATGTAGTACCACTTCGTATACGAGATGCAAACCGCCTTCCTTGCACTGTCACTGTTCGCTTACAAACAACGCTATACGACGAACTGCCCTATCTCCGATTTAACACTTCTTGCACTTCGTAGGATCTCACAACCCAACTGTCATGATCAGTCGACAAGAACGTTCATTTTACAGTTCACTACGATTGGATCCTGTGTTAAATACACAGTCGTATACCGTATACGCTCACAAAGCGTTCTTCTCCTACGAAAGACGTCAGACTGAAGAAAACTGAAGACTGCGGTGCGGCGCTTAGCTGAGATCGTCTTCCCCGGAACAAACGTTCAATCGCTGAACTTTATTTCAAATTTCTTCAACTGAGTCTCTGCCCTCCGTGTTAATCCACTATGCTTGTCGATTGCACAGCATACGAAAGCAGCTAAAATTGTGGTAGTCCTGGCCCCTAAATTTCGATAGATGAATTGCATGCGGGGCACAAAACTGTACTCAAATGATTGTAATCACCATGAATTAAGCGAATAATAATTAATTATATTTGAGAGATTCTTCCTTTTATTCGCATTTATCTTTGTTTAACGTAAGTTTGATTTAATGGTTTGATTTTAACTGTACTCAAATGATTGTAATTACCATGAATTCAGCGAATAATAATTAATTATAGTTGAGAGATTCTTCCTTTTATTCGCATTTATCTTTGTTTAACGTAAGTTTGATTTTAATGGTTTGATTTTAACTGTACTCAAATGATTGTAATTACCATGAATTAAGCGAATAATAATTAATTATATTTGAGAGATTCTTCCTTTTATTCGCATTTATCTTTGTTTAATGTAAGTTTGATTTTAATGGTTTTAAGATGTTAGATTAGGTAAGGTGTAGCCTACACCGTGTAGGCCTATATTATGTTTGAGTTGTAATAACATGCATAATGACCAGCATCAATTTATAGACCAGCATCAAAGGACATAATAACATTACGTTAGGCTATGGGGAAGACTGATAACCGCGTAGTGGATTAACACGGAGGGCAGAGACTCAGAATCAAACCATTGTCAAGATAAATCAGATAATTATGTTGTTCGCATATGCCTCGATAGAATATCAGGTGGACATCCTCTGATTCTATAGTCATAACATTTGAACAATCACGACAATCAATTTGTAAATTGCTGCGTCTTTGACAGCAATGTTTTCTGAATAAACGAATATACATACATACATACATACATACATACATACATACATACATACATACATACGTACATACATACATACATACATACATACATACATACATACATGCATACTCACAGGGAAGGGAGTAAAGAAACTGTATGCGATCTTAATTATGCTGGGTTAGATAACACAAGTGGAAGCTCTAACGCTTGAGTATCAAGAACCTGTACTATCTGTAATGGAACCAGGTTAAATTTATCAGAGGATAGTGATGAAAATACGAATGAGGAACTCAGATTAGAAAGGGAGTTAATTGTAATAGAAGAGATAGAAGGGGAGGAAGAATTAGAGGTAATTTTGAATGAAGACGAAGAAGAAACCTTGAGCAGCATGAATACAGATCCTGACATTAATTACTTTAAGAATGTGAACTGGTCAAGTGATTACATATCACCACCTATGCTCGCTAAAAAGATTAAGGAGGAGAGTGAGCACGAAGGAACTAACTTAAGACTGCTCCACATAAACTGCAGAAGTGTACTGCATAAATTAACTGAAATCAGGGAATTAGTGGAGGGACTCCAAATATCAATTGTTGCATTATCGGAAACATGGTTAGATGGTAGCCTGGAAGAAACTATCCAAATCCCTGGTTATGACTTCATAGGGAAGGCTAGGCTGGGAGAAAGAGGTGGTGGAGTGGGACTATTGGTTAAAGATACTCTAAAATTTCAGCTGTATGAACCTAAAGAAGGCTACAAAAACCATAAAACGTATGAAAGTCTTTTTATAAGACTGCTTCTAAAAAATTCGAACCCAATAATAGGAGTAATTTATAGAGCACCCGGTCTGCAATTAAAAGATTTCAATGAGGAATTTGATGAATTGGTAACTGGAATCCGGGATAGCTCTAAGCAAATAATAATAATGGGAGATTTTAATATAGACTTACTCAAACTAAATGAACACAGAGATTCTAACATATTCTATAACTCTTTAATAGCACATCACTACATGCCAACCATAACTAAACCAACTAGAATTACCTCCTCCACACGTACTTTAATAGACAATATATATTGTAGCTCATGGTCCAAGTTGCAAAACTCATACATAGTCATCTCTGACATATCCGACCATTTGCCGATTTACGCAAGTTTTTCCTTGGAGAATGTATATAAAAGAAAGTGCGAAGATAGGACTCAAAGAGTAATAACTGAGGCAGGAAAGGATCAGTTTCAAAGAACCCTGACAGAGATGAATTGGGATGAGGTTATAAGTCTCTGTGATAAAAGAAACGCGAATGAAGCCTATGAAAGTTTTTTGGAGAAATATATTCGGGCCTATAATGAAGCCTTTCCACATAAAGAAGTGACAAAGCATAAGGTAAAATCTAAACAGCCCTGGATGACGGCAGGACTGCTGAAATCTTGCAAAAAGAAAAATCTCTTATACATAAAATACCTGAAATGTCCAAACCAACAAAATAAATTAAAATTTGTACAGTATAGGAATAAATTTAAAACAGTTCGAATTAATGCCGAAAAGAATTACTATGCAGAGGAATTTTATAAACATCATAATGATATGAAGATGACATGGAAAGTTATCAGAGCAGCGATGAACATAGAAGACAAAAAGGTAAAAATGGACTCGTTAACAGTAAACGGAGATAAAATAGATGACCCAGAGCAAATAGCAAACATGTTTAATAAATATTTCACCAGTATAGCGACCGATTTAGCGAGTAAAATTCAAAACTCAGTTTGTTCCTTCGAGGATTATATGCCCCCTTCACGATGTAATTCAATGGGACTGACCCTAACTTCACAGGAGGAGATAATGAAAATAGGAAAGATGCTAAAAAAAAACCATGCAGCAGGAGTGGACGAGATTGACCCATATATCGCTACCCCCAATTTATCTATGATAGTGTATCCTTTGGTGGAAATAATTAACTGTTCTCTTCTAACCGGTGTGGTCCCGGACTCACTCAAAATAGCTAAAATAACACCAATTTTTAAAAAAGGAGATACAGAAAATGTGACCAATTATAGGCCAATATCAGTTCTCCCATATTTTGCTAAGTATTTCGAAAAAATTGTATATGATAGAATTAGCAATTATATAAATTCGGCGGATATAATACACCCGGCGCAGCATGGGTTTAGACAGGGGCACTCTACTTCTATGGCACTTTTAGAAATGGAAGATAGAATTTCTAAGGCCATAGACAATAATGAATATTCAGTTGGAATATTCATCGACCTAGCAAAAGCATTTGACACTGTGGACCATAACATCTTGTTAAAAAAGTTATCTAACTACGGAGTAAGAGGGACACAGTTAAAATGGTTTCAAAGTTATTTACAAAATAGAACCCAAAAGGTGGCATGTAATGGTATATTATCAGATATTGGGTATATCACTCATGGAGTTCCACAAGGCTCAAACCTCGGACCACTTCTATTTCTTTTATATATAAACGACCTAGCAAACACCTCAAAAGTCATGCATTTTATACTATTCGCAGATGACACCAATATTTTTTACTCAGACAGCTCCTGGGTATCCCTTACTGAGATTGTTAATAAGGAACTAGTAACTATAAACACATGGTTTGCAGCAAATAAACTCACCCTTAATATTGATAAGACAAATTTTATATTATTTAAATCGCATAGAAAAATCAAAGTAGTTGATGTGGAATTACAAATTGATGGAGTACCCATTACCCAAGTTAAAACTACTAAATTTCTTGGTATATACGTTGATCAACACTTAAATTGGAAGGACCACATCAATTATATCACATTGAAAATTGCCAAAATTATAGGGATAATATCTAGAGTATCATACTTGCTTCCCAAGGACATCAGACTGAACCTATATTATTCACTAATATACCCCTATTTAAGCTACTGTAGTATGATATGGGCTTCTAACTATGAGTTCAGACTTAATAAACTAATGGTACTGCAAAAAAAGCCGTGAGAATAATAAATGGGTCCCCTCGAAGAGAACACTCTGACCCAATATTCAAGAATTTAAATATATTAAAAATCGATCAAATTAGAAGAATGCAAATAGTAGAATTCGTATATCGGTATGAACGGAACTTACTCCCAAATTCGTTCAGAGGATATTTTACCATGGGATCACAAATCCATGCACATAACACTAGAAGAACAGCTACATATCGCCCAATACGGGCTCGTACAAATATAAGAGAATTTAGTATGAAAGCATCAGGGCCACAACTCTGGAATGAGACTCCACTTCATATTCAGCACTCTAAAAATCGCTTCGAATTTAAAATTCAACTAAGAGAATATCTAATTAATGTATAGCTCCTCCCCAGTTTGATATGACAAAAGCCTTAATTAACAGAAGAGACATCTCCAATTGGTGGGCGTGTACGTGCACCGGGGCCCGGCTGTTGAGCCATTTAGTTAAGAATTTAGTTAAGCGAGTTTGAACTTAATTAAGAAAAGCCAGCCATGAATTTAGAAATTGTAATACGTTGTATGGGTGACCCCGCCTAGCGGGATTATATCCCTTTGGGGCCACCCTTTGCAACCTTTAACCAGTATTTATACGTTGTATTTATAATCGAAAAGATGTATTTTTTCTTGTGGTTTTTTACGTTGATATATGGAAAGCTTGTTACGTTTTGGTTTTTTTGGTTGCAATAAAGACTTTTTGATTTTGATTTGATTTGATTGACATACATACATAGATACATACATACATACATACATACATACATACATACATACATACATACATACATACATACATACATACATACATACATACATACATACATACATACATACATACATACATACATACATACATACATACATACATACATACATACATACATACATACATACATACATACATACATACATACATACATACATACATACATACATACATACATACATACATACATTGTATCGTATTGTGATACTTTGGTCCTATTGTCTTTGCTCTCTTATCACATCATATCTATCCTATCGTCAACTGTCGATTTGTCTGCATGTTTTGCGCATAGAATCACACCTGTGTCTTGTTGTGCGTGGCGCGTGGAAGCTATCTATTTTGTCGGTCACGTGCGATGCCTCGATCATTGTTAGCGGCAAATGACTTAAGTATCGAGAGTGATATTGTAACGAATCGTTACAAGCCTTAAGTATATTATTTTTATTAAGATTGTGAAGTCAATGTTATTCGCTAGAGGCCACTGTGGTAGTGCAGTACAGTGCAGGCAGCTGTAGCGCTGTGGCATGCGAGTCAACCAATGGGAAGACGTCACGTAGGCCGTGCTGGTTCGTGATTGGCTAGAGGTGATCACGTGCGAACTTTTGCGCCATTTTGTGTGGCCTGTAAGCAGTTTCAGCCTAGACGTGGACGAGGAATGAAGGAATTGGTGTCCTTGGAGCTATTTTTAGCGTGAAATGGTCTTAACTGCGCAATAAGGAATTTTACGATTAAAACGATGGAAATTGTCGAAATTCGGGGATAATATTTCATCACAACTACATCTTTGAAGATCGGGCGTCGAATTTATCGACGGGCGTTCGATATTTCTTCGAATTTGGGGAATTATGGCAAAATTACCGGGAGGCCATGTTTTCGATTGAATTGGTGCAACGGAGCTCCTGTGACCTTGGATAACCTTGACGTGGAATGATATTTAATGGATTTGACCGAGATCGCAAATATTGGCAATTGGGAAAAATATATCTTGGAAGTTCAGGGAGTACAACCCCTTATTCTTTTGAGTCGTATATTGAAATCTCCAGCGATACTTAGATTGTTAGATTAGATACGTATAAGTTTGTTGTGAAGCGATAAGGCGATAGGTTAAGTTCATGTGCTATATAGATGTACACGTTAACTTAGTCAGGAAACATACAGCGATAGATAAGTCTATAGTTTAGATTCACTTGTGCTATATAAATGTAAATGAACATATGGCGATAGTATAAGTCGATAATTTCATTTCTGTTCAATAAATAATTATAATGGAAGAAGAGATTTTATCTGAACACGAAACTAGCCGAACAGGCGACATTTTGGAAAGGGTGGTAGAAACCCAGAGAACAATTGTAGAGCGCCAGACAAATCAAGACTCTATATTAAGTGCGTTGGTTGAATCCCAACGAACTTTTGTAGAAACTCAAAGGGTATTTGTAGAGCGCCAGACAAATCAAGACTCGATGCTAGGGGCATTTATAGAGCGCCAGTCGAATCAAGATGTTCTTTTGAGCGCATTGCTAAATAGTCAGCGAGAGTTTGTAGAATGCCAAGCTAATAGGGAGATTGGTCTTCAGACATTTATGGAGCGCCTGTTATCAGATAGGGTCCCTGAGAGAAGAGAGCAGAAGAAAGAAATTGAGTCTGTTGTGAGAGCGTCGAACCCTAGTGAGGGCTTGATACTAAGCCCTGCTGCGCCAGCAACGGAAGCCGCGGACATGCCACTCGTCATCCATGGTAGAAGAATGCCTCAGGGACCTAGTATAATGCAACCGGACGTGAAGCCTCGCTCTCGGCCTAGTAAGAAAAGGCGACAGCGGTTGCAGCAGATAGAGAGAAGAGAACAGGCCCACAGCGCCAGCAAGCTGGGTTCAAAACCAGGGCTTGTATACTCTTCAGATGTTCTCTCACAACAGCGCGGGCACTCGCAAGAGCGGGACGAGCACGCTACAATATTTTATGCCTCTGTTATCTTTTTTCAGTCACGACATTAACGACTTGCGATGGCATACACAATTACATATAAATACCTACTCTATAGTCTATATTGTAGCACATCATATATTATATATAATATATAATAATATATAATAATATTATATATAATGTAATATATATTAAATATATACAGTGTTATTGCATCAATTAATGTCTGGCATGCGTCTGTCATATTTTTCTCTGTTCTTGATATCCAGGAACCAGAGTAAGCGGTACAGGATGATTGATAGTTTTATTACTGTATCTCTATAATTATGATCATTATGGTTATGATTATTATATTTATTGGTGTTATTATACTAATGCTGATAATATTGTCATTGTTATTATTATTATTATTATTTATTTATTTTTGCCCCGAGGTAAACAGGGACTTCAACATTATTTACAGTGTAGATTTGTCTGGAATGGGCCCTATTCCTCTAGTTATTATTATTATTATTATTACTTTTGGTTCTGCTATGCGTGTGTTTCGTGCAGGCTCCTGTTTTTCTTTGTTTAATATGATCTACCTTAAGCGAAATTAAGTATGCATATATTATTATTATTGTTGTTGTTGTTGTCGTCGTCGTCGTCGTCGTCGTTGTTGCTATTATTAATATTATTGTTGGCATTATTGCTACTATTATTTCCGCGATAATCCGTATATCCGTCGTTGTCATAATCGTATGTGCTTAATCAATTAACCTTGCTTTCCAGCTGTTCAACAATTCATTACGATAAATTTTCTGTTCGCTATTGAAAACCGACTTGTTATAGGTCTTCTGATTCTAGCATGAACTTTATCTGTATAAGTACTATAGAGTGTAGTGAAATACAACTGGAATACAACCGAAAGTATGCACAATAGAACAAGTATACTAGACGAGCACATTGTTTGGCTATAGGGTACTAATCTTTTGAACGGAATGAAACCGTTTCCACGTATACACGATTTGAGACGCGGTTCTACCTATAGCAGTTGGCGGAAGTGGCGCCGCTTGGCTGCAGCTGCTGCTGTACCGTCCGCAGCTGGTGCTAACATTAGTTGCGGAAGCTCAATGTTGAGCATCCGTTGTACAGAAGGGGCGATGCTGCAGTAATAATCAGTGAATAGCAGAGCCGTTGGCGATGGCGTCGGAACTGGAAAGCCTGTTTCTCTCAATGGAAAAACTTGGATGATGCGGTCGTTGTTTAACTGCACGGGAACCGGATGTGAAGGCTAGCTTCCTGTGCGCATGCGTCATGGGGCGTGTCTGCGCGAGAACTACTAAAAAAACATAAAACACTCAACAACGGAATTGTTCGCCTTTAGCCTACATGGCTTTGTCTTTCTCCGTATATAAGCCCGTTTTATTGTGTCTTCACCTGTACTTAATCCCCTACCATCATCAGCTGTACGTCTCTGGCTACGTCACTCATGCACAGTGACGTAGCTACCGTAGTTATTATTGCGCCAGGTGTGACTGATAGCAATTGATCAGAATGAGTTTTAACGAAAAGCAGTAATTTAGAGAAACCGATACCACTCAAAAGGCACTTAACAAGCAAAATCTTTGACTTAATCGAAATTAATGGAAGTGGTTACCTTGTACTTCCTAATCTAAACTTCTGTCATCAGCACGTGCAAGCGCTTCCTCTTATTTCTGCGCAGGTGGTAGAGCAGAGAAAGGTCTTGATTAGGGCTTCCATAAGTCTGTGTTGAATTTTCGGTAAATTGTGGTAGGCCTACTTCTGGGCTTAACCCCATTGGATTATCACACTATTCCCTCCCTTCTAGTTATGGCTTGTGAACCTGTTTTGACATTATAGATTAATTATCTTACACACCAGAAATTGCTGGAGCATTATTGCATTTCAGAAAAGCTGGCAAAAAGTCCATGGAATAAAATCTCATCAAATGACTTCTATAGCGCCTTTTTTCATAATGCACAGGACATTAGTCAATGGTCGCAAGTCAAGTTAAACCCGAGTCTTATATGTAGTCCATCAGAGAATCCATGTCGACGTGAAACGTGATCCTTTCCGCGTGACAACGTCCTACATCGAGCTCATCCTATTTTCTTACCATCACCGAGAGACGGCCCTGACCTTTAGGAAAGGCAATTGGGATGACTATCTTGAGCCTTATGCCGTACACTAAAACTTGACACTCTGGACTTGAAAACTATAACATACAGCTTTATTGCGTTAACAAGAATGACAAGGTCGTTGAAAGATCGAGTTTTCTTCTTCATTACCCCAGAGAGGGAGGAAGTTTAATTTGACACTTCATCCTGCAAGACAGAGAGGAGCAGAACTGGAAGAACATGG
>OY744608.1:37977428-38254156 GCA_963556255.1 Allolobophora icterica | reverse complement strand
CCCTTTATCAGCAGTCCTCTCTATCTCTCCTCCCTTCTCTCCTACCCCTAGTCTTCCTCCTCTCTTCTGTCGTTCGTTCACTGTCTTTTCTCATTCTCTTTTCCCTCGCTCACGAGAAACAAGTCTCCTGAAACCTTTTATCTCTGATCAGGTCAGAGATTTTCCCTTGGCGTCTCTCAAACGTTTCTCATCAATTCTGCGCAGCACAATCTTCGACTACGTCTGCCTCAGCGAGAACGAAGCCGACTCATGCAGTCCTCCTATAAACAGATTTAATGATGAAACCCCAACAACGTCACTACAGAGCGTACTACCGCAACAACGACAACTAAAGATGACGATGACCACCTTAAATATCTGTCCGACAGATAAATACAAATGACTGCTCCTACTTCTCTGACACCTGGACATAAAACCATTAATATATATATATATATGTATTTTTATGTAGGCTATATATTATCACGTACATGCTTCGAACTTCCAGCTATATATTCTTTTTGTGCTTGTGGTTTCTCATTGCCTATAGATAAACTGCTGGTGTACTAATGCTTTAATTAATCAGTGTTCAAGCCCCTAAGTCACATACTTACTTACTGCATACATGTAATGTTTACTTACTGCGTACATGTACTGTTACCGCATACGTGTACTGTTACTTACTGCATACATGTACTGCTACTTACTGCATACATGTAATGTTACCTACTGCATACATGTTACTGTTACTTACCGCATACATGTACTGTTACTTACGGCATACATTGCTGTTACTTACTGCATGCGTGTACTGTTACTTACTGCATACAAGTAATGTAGTGTAACAAAAATATAATGCACGTTGATTATCGAATTTATTCATTTACGTCCAGATAAGAGATGCTTCGGAATAGGGGAATCCGGTGCCCACTGAGACATGATACTCAAGACTAATGAAAAACTACTCAAATCTAATGAAATTCATATTCTCCAGTTAGTCTTCAGAAAACGGACGACAGTCTCGCTGATCAAATCACCGCACAGCTATTAACTTCCTTCTACACTTAGAAGTTCGAGACCGGATGTTCGCGTAAACATACCCAGCAGGTCGCCGTATTTCATGCTTTGACTGCACCTTCGCCCGTACATTCAGGTTATTTAGACTGCGTTCGACTTCGATCCTCGGTCCGCTGATAGCTGGGTTCCTACTTCAAAGTAGTCGTTCCGACCTCTGCTTATGTAGAGTACGCTCGAACCCCAACCGGTTGCGAAATCGGGTGGTAGCGAATACCAGTGGAGGCGCTACTATGGGTCACGGCAGGTCATTCGACCTGCCTATTTTATTCATGACCTGCCTTATGACCTGCCTAATTGAAACCCATCTTCGCACAACAACGGATGAACAACGCTTGTCTAATCTAGCTATCCTATCCATTCACAAGGACAGAGCGAAGAAGATGAACACTGACGCCCGTGTAGACAAATTTGTTAAAAAATGTCCTAACTGTGGAATGTCACTGATCTAATGCCGGTGTAGGAGGCTGAATAGACTCCCCTGAAATAAACACTCCCGGAGTGTATATATCCTAGGACAGAATGACTCGGGAGTTAATTGATACTAGGACAAAAACACTCCACCCTGCGAATAAACACTCCCCTAGTGTCTTCGTTTGAGATCGCAACAAATGACTGGTGGAGTTAATTCATCCTAGGACAAATTGAAAGGGGAGTTGATTCTTCCTAGGACCAAATGACTCGGGGAGTTTATTCTTCCTAGGATAAACTGAAAGGGGAGTTCATTCTTCCTAGGACCAAATGACTCGGGGAGTTTATTCTTCCTAGGATAAACTGAAAGGGGAGTTCATTCTTCCTAGGACCAAATGACTCGGGGAATTAATTCTTACTACGATAAACTGAAAGGGGAGTTCATTCTTCCTAGGACCAAATGACTCGGGGAGTATATTCCTCCTAGGATAAACTGATAGGGGAGTTCATTCTTCCGAGGACCAAATGACTCGGGGAGTTTATTCTTCCTAGGACCAAATGACTCGGGGAGTTTATTCTTCCTAGGACAAATTGAAAGGCTAGTTCATTCTTCCTAGGACCAAATGACTCGGGGAGTTTATTCTTCCTAGGACAAATTGAAAGGGGAGTTAATTCTTCCTAGGACCAAATGACTCGGGGAGTTTATTCTTCCTAGGATAAACTGAAAGGGGAGTTCATTCTTCCTAGGACCAAATGACTCGGGGAGTTCATTCTTCCTAGGACCAAATGACTCTGGGAGTTCATTCTTCCTAGGATAAACTGAAAGGGGAGTTCATTCTTCCTAGGACCAAATGACTCGGGGAGTTCATTCTTCCTAGGACCAAATGACTCGGGGAGTTCATTCTTCCTAGGATAAACTGAAAGGGGAGTTCATTCTTCCTAGGACCAAATGACTCGGGGAGTTTATTCTTCCCAGGATAAACTGAAAGGGGAGTTAATTCTTCCTAGGACCAAATGACTCGGGGAGTTCATTCTTCCTAGGATAAACTGAAAGGGGAGTTCATTCTTCCTAGGACCAAATGACTCGGGGAGTTTATTCCTCCTAGGATAAACTGAAAGGGGAGTCCATTCTTCCTAGGACTAAATGACTCGGGGAGTTTATTCTTTCTAGGATAAACTGAAAGGGGAGTTCATTCTTCCTAGGACCAAATGACTCGGGAGTTTATTCTTCCTAGGATAAACTGAAAGGGGAGTTCATTCTTCCTAGGACCAAATGACTCGGGGAGTTTATTCTTCCTAGGATAAACTGAAAGGGGAGTTCATTCTTCCTAGGACCAAATGACTCGGGGAGTTTATTCTTCCTAGGATAAACTGAAAGGGGAGTTCATTCTTCCTAGGACCAAATGACTCGGGGAGTTTATTCTTCCTAGGATAAACTGAAAGGGGAGTTAATTCTTCCTAGGACCAAATGACTCGGGGAGTTTATTCTTCCTAGGATAAACTGAAAGGGGAGTTCATTCTTCCCAGGACCAAATGACTCGGGGAGTTTATTCTTTCTAGGATAAACTGAAAGGGGAGTTCATTCTTCCTAGGACCAAATGACTCGGGGAGTTCATTCTTCCTAGGATAAACTGAAAGGGGAGTTCATTCTTCCTAGGACCAAATGACTCGGGGAGTTTATTCTTCCCAAGATAAACTGAAAGGGGAGTTAATTCTTCCTAGGACCAAATGACTCGGGGAGTTCATTCTTCCTAGGATAAACTGAAAGGGGAGTTCATTCTTCCTAGGACCAAATGACTCGGGGAGTTTATTCCTCCTAGGATAAACTGAAAGGGGAGTCCATTCTTCCTAGGACTAAATGACTCGGGGAGTTTATTCTTTCTAGGATAAACTGAAAGGGGAGTTCATTCTTCCTAGGACCAAATGACTCGGGAGTTTATTCTTCCTAGGATAAACTGAAAGGGGAGTTCATTCTTCCTAGGACCAAATGACTCGGGGAGTTTATTCCTCCTAGGATAAACTGAAAGGGGAGTCCATTCTTCCTAGGACTAAATGACTCGGGGAGTTTATTCTTTCTAGGATAAACTGAAAGGGGAGTTCATTCTTCCTAGGACCAAATGACTCGGGAGTTTATTCTTCCTAGGATAAACTGAAAGGGGAGTTAATTCTTCCTAGGACCAAATGACTCGGGGAGTTTATTCTTCCTAGGATAAACTGAAAGGGGAGTTAATTCTTCCTAGGACCAAATGACTCGGGGAGTTTATTCTTCCTAGGATAAACTGAAAGGGGAGTTCATTCTTCCCAGGACCAAATGACTCGGGGAGTTTATTCTTTCTAGGATAAACTGAAAGGGGAGTTCATTCTTCCTAGGACCAAATGACTCGTGGAGTTCATTCCTCCTAGGACAAATAGAAAAAGTTGGAAGCATTGGACCTCATCAGATAGAACCAGTTGACCTCCATGAGACTATAAGACAAGTGTCACAGAAGGAAAAGTAGGCAAAAAGGAAGGTTGATGAGAGCAAATGGAGAATGAAGATTTTAAAACGAACCACAGACGAGGAAGAGATGGCAGTGTTTGAAGTGGACCATAGAAAGAGTTTGAAGAGTAACAGGATATTATGGAAGAATCAGTGAATGACTATTGTAGTGATGAAGGCAAAAAGCACTTACTTCCTGAATGTAAGGCTTCTGCTGATTCTGTGAAAACTATGAAGAGGGCAAAACACAATTCTGCAGACATAACCAATATAGCCCTGGCCAGTCTAAGACACCACACTGGGCTTAAGGAGACAGCGGAGATTGCTACTGCTGCCTGGATTGATGTTACTCAGTTCGACACTACTTTAGTGATTGATCACAGTAAGGTGAGCAGAGCTCAGAAGAGAGTCGTGAAAGTTTGAAAACGAACGTCAGCAGAATGGCATCAGTTGTATTTTCTTTGATGGAGCGTCGTGACGAAACCAAGGTCACGTTGAAAGCAAAAGGGAATGGCGAAATGTATTCAGGTTTGGTGAAAGAAGAACACTATGCAGTTTGCATGGGACCAGAAAGCAGATATCTGTGGCATTTTGTTCCTGCTCAAGCAACTGAAAAGGAAAAACTTGCTGAAATAATTGCTGATAGACTTGTTGAGTGATTGAATGAAAAAAGAGCAGACAAGGCTCTTGAAGCTATTGAAGGTGATTCCTGTAATGTAACCACTGGTTGGGTAGGCGAGTAATGCATCATGTCGGGGAGAAGCTGCAAAGGCAGCTCGTGTGGATTGTTCGTGATCTGCACACAGGAGAACTGCCACTGAGGCACCTAGTGACTGCTTTAAATGGCAAGATTCTAAGCAACAGCAAATGGTCAGGTCCCTTAGGGAAATGTTAGATTCTGTAACTGAGCTAGACATCAATCCTGATTTTGCAAAAGTCTGTGTTGGCCCTGCTCTCCCTCAGCTCAGCGATGAAGTGATGAAAGACCTGAGCACAGATCAAAGCTATTGCTACAGGATTGTCACTGCAATTAGTAATGAAGTTCTGCCAAAGGATCTGGCTCTGTTGGAGTTAGGACCCGTGTGACTGTGTTCCACAGGAGGTGGCTCACAACAGCTCTGAGTTTCAAGAGAATTTGGATGTCAAAGCATAATCGAAAAGGATAGAATGTGAACAATTTGAGGATGATTGTGGAGTTCTGTGTTGGGGTGTAGGCCTATTTTGTGAACTGGTTGAATATATATACCAATCTTTTATTCACCAAATATGGTAGCACAAGACAAACGATACAGCATTCACTGGACAGCAGACCTGCCCGTACTATACTAATTCAACTACATAGTCCACATTTCCTTAATGCAAATTATACTATGTGCATAGGAGATCACACATAAAATTTACCACAGTGTTCCCTATATTTGGGCCTCTTCGACAGAGTCTTGTTCATCTTAACATCCAGCAGTTCTTAATGTTAGATTCCTGCATGAAGTGTAGTATGTCCTCGACACTGCAGTGGCTGACCTTGAAGATCTTACAGATGGCATTGCTGTAGGTGTAGTTTACAGTGTTAAGTTCACTGTTACTGAGGCTCACAGCTTCCATTCCGTAAAGCAAGAATGGCTTGCAATAAGCACTAACAAGATGCAGTAATACTGGCTCAGTGAATTTGCAACATTTACTATACAGAGAGTTTAAAGATTTGTAGAACATGACTCTCATTTCATGCAAAGTGACTTTTAATGACTTGGCAGAAACAAGAGAACAACCCAAGTATTTAAGTTTGTCAACATAGTTTATTTGCACACTATTTACACTAATCATTTTACATGCAGCATGAAAAGAAGGGCCAATTCTCATCACCTGAGATTTTGTTACATTTAATTTCATGTCAGTACTCTCTAATTCTTCCACACAAATGTCGACCATTGCTTGTATGTCACAGAGAGATGCGGACATCAAGATAAGGTCGTCAGAATACATAATGCATCCCAAAATAGCTCCCCAGTCCGACATCGATGATTGGACCTACTCAGTTTCTCTACAATATCATTCACATACACAGCGAAAAGTATTGTTGAGAGGACACCACCCTGCCTAACTCCACTAACTAGATTGATCATATCAGACAACATGTTGTGCCATCCTGACATATGCTGCACTCATGCTATACCAAATTATGAGGATGCAAAAAACCCACGAGGGACTGATTGATCCATTAACTTGCTAAATAATGCATAGTGATTGACTTTATCAAAAGCTTTACACATGTCTAATGCACACAGGTTTACTTTAGAGCCATGATTAGAAAAGTAATCAACTACTGATCCTACAGCAAGCAATGCATGAGAACAGTCCAACCCCTTTTTGAATCCAAACTGCAGGTCTGAAGTCAGCAAGTAGGTACCATACAGCTCCAGCAAACACATTTCAAAGAGGTTAGACAGATTGGAACTCAGTGTGATTCCTTGATAGTTGTCAGGCTCACCATTGTCTAGGGTGATAAAGATAAATAGCAAATGGACACAAGGTCCCAAGCATCTCCTTTTCCAGCTACAAGTGCTTAAAGAACAGAGTGAAGAGATGAAGATGATGGTCATGCCTACAGTGAAGAGATCTGCATGGTATGGTTTTAGCGAGTCTGTGCTGCAAGGAATGTTGTGCAGTGAGGAGGAACAGTAGAGAAGAGATGCATTGCAGAAGATACTGAAGATCAGAGGTGAACGAGATGATATGACACAGCTTGGAGACAGCAGTGTGAGATCCAGGAAAACACCAACCATCAACTCAGAGGCGACTACGCTCTTGCAACTGATTGACTGGAGCTCTGGAGTCTCTGAGCCCATTTCAACCTGCTCCCTAGCAACAGCAGAGATCAAGGCTTCTTGTAGCAACCCAATGGTGGTTCCCGACTGGCCATCACACACCCAGTCTGTGGAAAGGTGGGTGTAAATGACAACTGAGGCGGCTGCTCATGTGTACAGTCATGAGAGAAGGAACCACTACATCAAAGGTCAAATGGTAAGCCGAGAGCTCATATGGGCCGAAACAGAAGCTAGCAGGACAGAGTGAAGAGGTGCAGATGATTTGGTTGATTTTGTACAATTCCATTAATATGACCTCGTAAATGACATTTTCTATGACACTGTGTGGCAACAGATTTTGTTAAGTTCAATTGTACGTTCAAATCAATAGTATGTAATTCTAACTAATTTGAGCTGTAAATTGAAGTAGCTAGGGCTCCTTATAAGCTGCTTCTGTAGCTAGATTTGTATGAAACATACTAGAAGTATATAGTTTGCTACTAACGATGCTATATAAATCGTCGTAATTACAAATACAATTATAATTTTATGACTAGTAGTTTGTGAAGTTTGAACAAACATCATTTACCCGTCACATTAATACACCATACTCCACAAGTCATTTGGTCCTAGGAAGAATGAACTCCCCATTCAGTTTATCCTAGGAGGAATAAACTCCCCGAGTCATTTGGTCCTAGGAAGAATTAACTCCCCTTTCAGTTTATCCTAGTAAGAATTAACTCCCCGAGTCATTTGGTCCTAGGAAGAATGAACTCCCCTTTCAGTTTATCCTAGGAAGAATGAACTCCCCATTCAGTTTATCCTAGGAGGAATAAACTCCCCGAGTCATTTGGTCCTAGGAAGAATTAACTCCCCTTTCAGTTTATCCTAGGAAGAATGAACTCTCAGAGCCATTTGGTCCTAGGAAGAATGAACTCCCCGAGTCATTTGGTCCTAGGAAGAATGAACTCCCTTTCAGTTTATCCTAGGAAGAATAAACTCCCGAGTCATTTGGTCCTAGGAAGAATTAACTCCCCTTTCAGTTTATCCTGGGAAGAATAAACTCCCCGAGTCATTTGGTCCTAGGAAGAATGAACTCCCCTTTCAGTTTATCCTAGGAAGAATGAACTCCCAGAGTCATTTGGTCCTAGGAAGAATGAACTCCCCGAGTCATTTGGTCCTAGGAAGAATGAACTCCCCATTCAGTTTATCCTAGGAGGAATAAACTCCCCGAGTCATTTGGTCCTAGGAAGAATGAACTCCCCATTCAGTTTATCCTAGGAGGAATAAACTCCCCGAGTCATTTGGTCCTAGGAAGAATTAACTCCCCTTTCAGTTTATCCTAGTAAGAATAAACTCCCCGAGTCATTTGGTCCTAGGAAGAATGAACTCCCCGAGTCATTTGGTCCTAGGAAGAATGAACTCCCCTTTCAGTTTATTCTAGGAAGAATGAACTCCCAGAGTCATTTGGTCCTAGGAAGAATGAACTCCCCGAGTCATTTGGTCCTAGGAAGAATGAACTCCCCTTTCAGTTTATTCTAGGAAGAATGAACTCCCAGAGTCATTTGGTCCTAGGAAGAATGAACTCCCCGAGTCATTTGGTCCTAGGAAGAATGAACTCCCTTTCAGTTTATCCTAGGAAGAATAAACTCCCCGAGTCATTTGGTCCTAGGAAGAATTAACTCCCCTTTCAGTTTATCCTGGGAAGAATAAACTCCCCGAGTCATTTGGTCCTAGGAAGAATGAACACCCCTTTCAGTTTATCCTAGGAAGAATGAACTCCCAGAGTCATTTGGTCCTAGGAAGAATGAACTCCCCGAGTCATTTGGTCCTAGGAAGAATGAACTCCCTTTCAGTTTATCCTAGGAAGAATAAACTCCCCGAGTCATTTGGTCCTAGGAAGAATTAACTCCCCTTTCAGTTTATCCTGGGAAGAATAAACTCCCCGAGTCATTTGGTCCTAGGAAGAATGAACACCCCTTTCAGTTTATCCTAGGAAGAATGAACTCCCAGAGTCATTTGGTCCTAGGAAGAATGAACTCCCCGAGTCATTTGGTCCTAGGAAGAATGAACTCCCTTTCAGTTTATCCTAGGAAGAATAAACTCCGCGAGTCATTTGGTCCTAGGAAGAATCAACTCCCCTTTCAGTTTATCCTAGGAAGAATAAACTCCCGAGTCATTTGGTTCTAGGAAGAATGAACTCCCCTTTCAGTTTATCCTAGGAATAATAAACTCCCCGAGTCATTTGGTCCTAGGAAGAATGAACTCCCCATTCAGTTTATCCGAGGAGGAATAAACTCCCCGAGTCATTTGGTCCTAGGAAGAATGAACTCCCCATTCAGTTTATCCTAGGAGGAATAAACTCCCCGAGTCATTTGGTCCTAGGAAGAATTAACTCCCCTTTCAGTTTATCCTAGTAAGAATTAACTCCCCGAGTCATTTGGTCCTAGGAAGAATGAACTCCCCATTCAGTTTATCCTAGGAGGAATAAACTCCCCGAGTCATTTGGTCCTAGGAAGAATGAACTCCCCATTCAGTTTATCCTAGGAGGAATAAACTCCCCGAGTCATTTGGTCCTAGGAAGAATTAACTCCCCTTTCAGTTTATCCTAGTAAGAATTAAGTCCCCGAGTCATTTGGTCCTAGGAAGAATGAACTCCCCTTTCAGTTTATCCTAGGAAGAATAAACTCCCCGAGTCATTTGGTCCTAGGAAGAATGAACTCCCCGAGTCATTTGGTCCTAGGAAGAATGAACTCCCCTTTCAGTTTATTCTAGGAAGAATGAACTCCCAGAGTCATTTGGTCCTAGGAAGAATGAACTCCCCGAGTCATTTGGTCCTAGGAAGAATGAACTCCCTTTCAGTTTATCCTAGGAAGAATAAACTCCCCGAGTCATTTGGTCCTAGGAAGAATTAACTCCCCTTTCAGTTTATCCTGGGAAGAATAAACTCCCCGAGTCATTTGGTCCTAGGAAGAATGAACACCCCTTTCAGTTTATCCTAGGAAGAATGAACTCCCAGAGTCATTTGGTCCTAGGAAGAATGAACTCCCCGAGTCATTTGGTCCTAGGAAGAATGAACTCCCCTTTCAGTTTATCCTAGGAAGAATAAACTCCCGAGTCATTTGGTCCTAGGAAGAATGAACTCCCCTTTCAGTTTATCCTAGGAAGAATAAACTCCCCGAGTCATTTGGTCCTCGGAAGAATGAACTCCCCATTCAGTTTATCCTATGAGGAATAAACTCCCCGAGTCATTTGGTCCTAGGAAGAATGAACTCCCCGAGTCATTTGGTCCTAGGAAGAATGAACTCCCTTTCAGTTTATCCTAGGAAGAATAAACTCCGCGAGTCATTTGGTCCTAGGAAGAATCAACTCCCCTTTCAGTTTATCCTAGGAAGAATAAACTCCCGAGTCATTTGGTTCTAGGAAGAATGAACTCCCCTTTCAGTTTATCCTAGGAATAATAAACTCCCCGAGTCATTTGGTCCTAGGAAGAATGAACTCCCCATTCAGTTTATCCGAGGAGGAATAAACTCCCCGAGTCATTTGGTCCTAGGAAGAATGAACTCCCCATTCAGTTTATCCTAGGAGGAATAAACTCCCCGAGTCATTTGGTCCTAGGAAGAATTAACTCCCCTTTCAGTTTATCCTAGTAAGAATTAACTCCCCGAGTCATTTGGTCCTAGGAAGAATGGACTCCCCTTTCAGTTTATCCTAGGAAGAATGAACTCCCCGAGTCATTTGGTCCTAGGAAGAATGAACTCCCCGAGTCATTTGGTCCTAGGAAGAATGAACTCCCCTTTCAGTTTATCCTAGGAAGAATAAACTCCCCGAGTCATTTGGTCCTAGGAAGAATGAACTCCCCTTTCAGTTTATCCTAGGAAGAATTAACTCCCGAGTCATTTGGTCCTAGGAAGAATGAACTCCCCATTCAGTTTATCCTAGGAAGAATAAACTCCCCGAGTCATTTGGTCCTAGGAAGAATGAACTCCCCATTCAGTTTATCCTAGGAAGAATAAACTCCCCGAGTCATTTGGTCCTAGGAAGAATTAACTCCCCATTCAGTTTCTCTTAGGAGGAATAAACTCCCCGAGTCATTTGGTCCTAGGAAGAATTAACTCCCCTTTCAGTTTATCCTAGTAAGAATTAACTCCACTGGAGTGTTTATTCACCAGCAGGAGTGCTTTTGTCCTAGTAACAATACACTCCACTGTTCAATTGGTCCTAGTAAGAATTAACTCCCGAGTCAATATATCCTAGGATAAATAGACCCGGGAGTGTTTAAAAGGGGGAGTCTATTCAGCCTACTACACCGGCGGTATGTCGAACGTTCAAACTTGACATGCAGCGGTTATGTTATAAACAGATCTGGTTGACTGTTTCTGTAATGTCATGCGTCTTTTTAGCATAGGCCTACATGTTCATGATGTTCTGAGTAGCTAATCAGTAGGCCTACTTCCAAATCTGTAAAGATTAGTAAAGTTACTAAAGTGTAAAGTTTTATTCACTGAATTGTTTCAAATTTGAATATGCTACAACAATTGGGCTATAAGCGTCCAATAATAATTTTCTTCGTTTTATATATCTAATATTGAGGTTATGCTGCTTGATGCGTCAAAATTAAACATTAATTTTGTCGACCTACTGAATAACTCCCATGACCCTGACGCGACCTACTGAAAGTGTATAGCTGTCGCCACCACTGGCGAATGCGCAATGAGTAGTCGCACAACACGCCGCTCACTAATTACAACACAAGCTACTCTAATGTATGCATCCATACGCGTCAGGGTTGACTACAGGTAATGCCATTTATGCAGGTATGACCCTTTTCCGTGTTAATATAGTTTTTAACTGCATACAAGTAATGTAACTAATACGGGCTGATTTTGGTTACAGTAGGAACAAGAATGGTTGAACAATCCTTAAGTAAGGAGGACGGAAGTGGATCAAGCCTACATCGTTTATTTTGAGACGACTGAATGAGAGCAGTGATTATAGCTTCAAAAGCAGACTCAAGAAGATGAAAAGATGCATTTGGCGACAAATAGGGGCCTATGTGTCATCGTAACTATCAGAGAATAAAGAGCCGGATTGTGTGGTGGTGGTGGGGGGGGGCTGGACTTAAAAGAGTGTCTGTAATGAGAGTCGGAAAGAGGAGACGTTGTCAGTGAAGAACGCTGCGAAGGAGTCGTAGCGGATGAACGTGCGATAGAGTTTGAGGGATGGTTAGAGGAGTCGCGATGAAGCAGCTTTTCAAGAGCCGGATGTAAATGTACAAATTAACCATGAGTCTGTTTTGAAATCGTTCCATGGTAAATAACCGGAAGTCAAAAATAATTGTCCAAAACAACAGTGAAGCCTCATTTACACGTGTAAATACTAAAGCAATAACTGTATGAGTAATTGTTTGATAAATTTTTAAAATCCTTGCCATTTGTTAAAATTAATGACTGTTCATATTGACAACAGTCTTGGTCTTGGTCTTGCAAAACCAAGACCAAGACTTTGAACCTCAAGACCAAGACCAAGACCTTGAACCTCAAGACCAAGACCAAGACCAAGACCTTGAACCTCAAGACCAAGACCAAGACCAAGACTTTTTAAAACGAACTCGAGTGCACTCGAGACCAAGACCTTGGTCTCGAGGACAACAAGACTGTGCAGATGATGTGAGAGTGTGGCACGTTGACACAATCTAGTGCGCAGTTGAAGACGGGCAAAAGGGCAGACGCAATCTGCCGTGAACTTCGAAAGACTTACAAGGACCAATTTGCAGTAGTCCTAACCGGTCAGGATGATAGAATGACCTAATGTCGCAGGTTGGCAGCTTAGTATAACGCTAGCCGTATGAATCGTGTCTCGCGCAATTTGCGACAGCAGCAGCAGCACAAAGGGAATTCACGTGGTCGGCAATGGATAAATCTCCCTTCAAAAGCGTACTCAGGGCATGGACGATACGTTGTGGCTCCCTTAAGTCCGAGAAAAGTGGACGATGTCATCTCATCATCCATTGCTGCTCGGGTCTGAAGTCGTATACCAGGTCATACGAACTGCTTTTTCTCCGAAATCAGATTGACGGAGTAAGGGATATATTATGTAGAAGCTACTGCCATGTCATTTGAACATCACCTACCACGCGGATTCTATCGTTTGCCCATCAAGGAAGGAACGAAATCAACCGAGCGGCAGAGGACAAATCCGTAAAATGCGCTCAGTAAGTGGCGCATAGCAGGGGGTCGATGAGAGCAAGCAACGCAAAGCGTCTTTATCGCCTGACTGCACTCGGCTATTTAGTGCATGTGCACTTGGCCTTGGCCTAGAACACAGCAAGACACAAGTTAGCATAATTATTGGGTATAAGTGGTTCAGAAGACATTTAATCTGCGCTAGAATCACTGCATATTACAAAGAACATTCAGCAGCAAATTCTTCCTAGCTAAAGTTTAAAAACCGTCATATTGTCCACCGAAACATTTCCATACTAGAACTATTCGACAGGCCTACAATTCTTCCACTGAAGAACTT
The DNA here is from genome assembly GCA_963556255.1 of Allolobophora icterica. Taxonomy (NCBI): domain Eukaryota; kingdom Metazoa; phylum Annelida; class Clitellata; order Crassiclitellata; family Lumbricidae; genus Allolobophora; species Allolobophora icterica. Next base: position 38,240,887 of record OY744608.1, on the reverse strand, counting down.
CCCCCAACATTCATGTAGTCGACTTGTTGGCAGGGCCGGATTAACCACTCGGGAGGCTCCATGCTAATTATGCAAGTAGCCCCTTGTTGTATTGAGCATGGAATGATGGGGATGCCGTAAAGACATTGCAAGCAACGTGTAGTAAAGAAGGATCAATGCTGTGTGCCTTGCTGCTCGAATTAGTAGTCAATGCATTCAACACAAAACAATCAGCGTGTAGTAAAGAAGGGTTAATGCTGTGTGCCTTGCTGCTCAAATTTAGTAGTCAATGCATAAAATACAACTTTAACGCTTTGCATTTTGAGACTATCTAAGGCTGTTTCAAATGTTTGTTACAGTATATCCACAACATACAGTTAGCGTAAAATTATAATAAAAATTAGAATCTGTTCTCTTCATTGTTAGCAGCTCAGAAACATTGCGCGACTTTTAGCAACTGCCAGCTGTGTAATTATGTCATGAAATTAAATGAAATTAAGCACATCAATCTCAACGCTAAGAAATTCCAATATAGTTAGACTGTGGGTCGAAGAAGTTCGCAGTTTTTCATCTTACTGAAACGGTATTCATCTGAACAGTTGAAGATCATCAACGACATGAACGTACGCAGCGCGATAGAAACATTAGGGAATGTTTCCAGAAGGTTCTCGGTGTACGCTAGCATATCTAAAGCAGCAGGTGTGGCACAACCTCTTGATTTGGTAAAATCAGCAATTTAGACCACTTCGTGAGGCAGGGCGCCGCCAGGCTTTAAAAAATTGGACGCACACCCGTCCTCTGTCTGCCACTCGTAGTAATACACTGAAAACGACTCAGAGTGACTCATAAAAGTACAGTATAACACATGCATATGATATTATATGATATTCTTTATACATACTGTATAGTAAACCAAAATTACACAGTGAAATTGTCAAAAATAACGATGCGATGTCTAATACTTGTATGGATTTGTTTGGTGGGTGGACGCACGTGCGTCCAGTGCGTCACGCTGCCGCGGCGCCTCTGTCGTCAGGGAATATGTCAGACTGCAAATCTCCTGTGTATGTCGTGGCCAGCCTGATGGAAAATTCTCGAACCTTGTCAGGTTCTTGTCTGTCAAAAACTGCAACAACTTGGAATATATAACGAACGTCATTGTAAGCGTGAATTCTCTGCCTTAGCGATGTCAACAACTTGTCTACAATAACCAAATAAGTTTCAGCACGAAACTTGTCTGTACTCGTATGTTGCAGGGCAAGGCAGTCCCTTTATACACTAAGGTTGCTGATAGCCCACGGACACAAGGGCCCAAAAGTCTTTGATGTTGCAAACGCGACGACAGTGGCACACATGCTGTATGCAAGCCCCGCATGGTGGGGCATCCCAGTACGATAAAAAAATCTACTCCAAGCCATACTAAACAAGATGTCTAGGCTAGGGTACCTGCCGGAGGGGGCGGGGGGCCAACATTCGACTAACTCTACAGACATGCGGATGTCGGCCTTTTTACAGGGTTTTGAACAATCCTGGTCATGTACTTCATAAACTGCTCCCACCCAAGAAACCTGAAATTATGTAGGACGTATACTCCGATCTCGATCTTATGATAGAGTATTTACTCCACTTGACAATAACACGAGGAAAAATTTTATTGGGAGAATGTTGTACTCATAATGATTCTGCTGCTGTCTTTTTAACTGTCGTATTCTGCATTTTGTATTGCATTATTTGATATATATATATATATATACATATATATATATACATATATATATATATACATATATATACACTGGAGTGCGAATCTCTTGCAACCAGTCAGATAAAGACATAGGCGTAGGAGGCGGGGGTCAGAGGGGCAATTCCTCCCTCACCCCCATTTGGGGCTTTCCTGTTTTTCTGACAAGTAGGCGTGAGTGACCATAAATGTACGACGCCAATTATTCGGGATTTATTTTTGTTTCGGTCAAAGTAATATCTTGCCCCACCACTGAAACTTCCTATGAACAAAGAATATACTTAGTTACTTTTACGTTGCAATATGAGCTCGCTGCTATGTGTACGCCAGGAAACAAATGGCATCGGAATGGAAACAAAAAAACGACGTCAACATAGATTATACATTGGCTGAAAGAAGTTGAGTCAAAAGAAACGTATGTACAGCAGTTGGCTGCATATAGCATGGCTGACTTTCAAATTTGCTTAGTGCAAATTCTTGCTTAAAATGAAACTAATGGCTCTTTCTTGTGAACAAATAATTATTTGATGTAATAAATTATGCGTTCAATTCAATTCAATTCAATGATGTAATAAATTCTGTGTTCAATTCAATTGCCCCTCTGACCCCCTCCTTCTACGCCTACTGTATGTCTTTATTCCGACTCCAGTCGGGGGCCCCTGTAAGCGGGGGCACCATGCTACAGCATATTGAGCATACTGGTTAATTCGGTCCTACTTGTTGGTGCTAATTTTAAGAACCTCTCCCACGGCATGTCTCCTTTCCAGTGAGACTCTTCAAGCCTCAAACAAGTCTCCTTTGCTTTATCTACTTGACAGTGTTGTTAGCCTACATCTTTCACCCTTTCTTAATAGCTCAGATCCTTATGATACTGTCCTAAACAATTTCTAATGTTTTCACATGCCTTGTTTCAGGCATGTGTATTCGTATACCTGAATGAAGTATTCTAACCGCATGTGGCCTCAACATGGAGTGATTTATGTAGTTTCCTCTTGACTATACATCATTATACGCTATTTAAGAAAATTGCCTTCATCGTTGTTCAGTCATTATGCATAATTAATCCCAAGTCCCCTTCTTCTTCTTATCTCGAATTTCATATGAAAACTATTTTTTTCTCTTCCTCATGTGCGCCGCCGATTACTTTTCTACGATAAAGAGCATCTACATGCCAGTCTAGAACTTCTCTAATATTTTCTTAGATCCTCTCCCTTTATTAGGCTTATTCATTGCTCTCTAGTTTGGTTTCACATACCAAATTAGAAATTTTAGAATAATGCCATCATCTTTTATCATAAAAATTGCGAAAAACAGTGAACCTTGTCCAAAATTACGAGCAATTATCACTGCGAGACTCTGCTTAACACTCTTTTCAAGTCAGAATATTTGTCTCTTCTGCTTTCCGTCTGACGACGAATCCCACACAATTGCTCACTCTCTCTGTTTTGCTATCTAGCTCCGATATACCTCCGTTTTATTTTCTCCTAATTTTATTCCGTTGGTTCTATCGGATCACGCTAAGACATTATTACTTTGATCTAACTCCGGAAAGCTCAAACCTCTTGCAGCAAAATTATGAAACACATCTCTGGCCAACTTCTTTCCCTGAAATCAGATTTGGAACATAAATTTTCACTTAAGTGCAGCACGCAATAGTTCTCTCGCAGCCGGAAATCAATCTATAATAACAGTAGGATATACGGGCGAGCAACAGCTTATAGGTAATCGCCTTTGGAGCAAAACTGTAGAGCTACGGCAATTTTCTTCTCTCCTTTCTATCATAGAACCATCGCTAAAAAAAACTCATAAATATCATCTGCGCACTCTTCCTCAAACGTCAAACTGTAGGCTACTTGAACGGGTAGGCTAAGTGATATTTCAGGTATCAGAATAAAATCAGTGGGAGAATTGTTGAAAAAAGACTGGACAGGTTAGACTTTGATGAGTTGATCCATGTGGATTTTCCCCAGTATTTTGCAGACTGAGAACATTCAGAAGTGCAACAGAAAGCTTAAACTCCTTAAAGTAATGACATTACCAAATATATTAGTATATAATTCACATGGTCACAAATCTCAATAAACCAGAGCATTACTTTAATAGTTACTCACAACGTGAATTGTGATTGAAAATGCTAACATATATGCACAATATAGGCCTAATCACACTAGCACAACTGAGTGTTTTATATATGTACACATACGGCCATAAATACATTTTATCATTTTATCACACGTACACGAATCTCGGGAAATATAGAAAATATTTATAATAGTTCAACTAGCAAACTTTGAATACAGTATTAGAAATAAAGTCGTTGAAATGTCGCTGTTGCTAACATTATGAATAAAGATCGATTGAAACGGCGATATGAAAATGAAATGATTGAAAATGATTGATTACCTGTAGCTGATAGACTGACATTTATTAACATGATTAGCGATATTGCATGCTTAGCCTACAATGGTCTTACATTCGAGGTCCGAAGTAGTCGTTTACAGTCGCGTTAATCTTGTACAGCATCAGTCTGTTTATCTCATAAATGGGAAACTCTATTTAATGATCCTATAATTCAAAAATATACGGACTTCATTCGCTCAAAGACATGCACATTTATTTGAGCAATCACATGGTGTTTTTCAAGTATATATAAATATCTGCGTGTGTAGCTTATCTTACAAGACATTCGACAGGTTAAAAATGCGCAAAATAAAAGTCCAAGCGCATTCGTGAGGTTCTTGTAAGGCGCTATATAAATGACCATATACATACATACATACATACATACATACATACATACATACATACATACATACATACATACATACATACATACATGCATACATACATACATACATACATACATACATGCATACATACATGCATACATACATACATACATACATACATACATACATACATACATACATACATACATACATACATACATACATACATACATACATACATACATACATACATACATACATACATACATACATACATACATACATACATACATACATACATACATACATACATACATACATACATACAATGTATGGCATGCGTTAGGCATATTACACAAGCATATTTACAGACTAGGTAAGAATTAATTCTGAGTAGAGCCGGCCATGAATACATTTTATCATCTTTTAATATCTTTTAATATCTCAAGATGGTTGTAATATTATCTCAATCAGACTGTTGCATTAGTAGATCGACGCTCTAGAAGATATCCAGGTAAGAAAGAGATGGGAAGATAATATCGTATGATCAATTATTAAGATGAATCAGATGACGTCCCATCCCTATCATCTTGTGTCCGTTGAATTAGACCAATCGCTTCAGCAGCCGCTGGATTCGGCTGCAGAGGAAGGAGAAGGCCTTCGTCTAGAGGTAAGGGACGATGCCACGCAGTCGCCAGTAATTTCTTCCGGAAGCAGAGTCTCTTCTGAAGACGGACTTGTTTTTTCCGCCTGTCGCGTGGTTCATATCGTATTGCTTCACCGGCGACATTGCATCGTTTACAGTTCCACTTATTTGCGTCCGTCTGTTTTTATCCATCAATAGATTTGTCCCTCACTGTATTTCTATTAATATAAACATCCATGTACACAAATTCAACTAGATAAAGTAAATTTGATTAGAACTGTTAAGTTAAAGTCAAAAGTAGCTTATTTAAGTCGAAGAGAAGGACAGATGAATGGCAGCGCACGGGAAGTAGGCTAGAGCGAAGTTCCCTTGCAATTAGTGTAGGATCGTAGACCTGTAGACAAATTTAAAAATTAGGCCTAATATATAATTTTAAGAATGTAATCTTTTTGAATTTTTTCGCGCACCGATTAGCGACACCTGGCGTACCGCTGGTGGCATGCGTACCACCGTTTGAAAACTCTGAAGTAGAGGATAGTGATAGATTGATGTACAGGTGATAAACTGGAAAATGATGATAAACTGGGTGGGGTTCATGAACGTACAGGCGCATTAATAACCTGTCAGAGAGCAGAAAGAGAGACAGACAGACAGACAGACAGACAGACAGACAGAGAGAGAAGAGAGAGAGAGAGAGAGAGAGAGAGAGAGAGAGAGAGAGAGAGAGAGAGAGAGAGAGAGAGAGAGAGAGAGAGAGAGAGAGAGAGAGAGAGAGAGAGAGAGAGAAGGAGCGATAGATACAGAGAGGTAGAGAAGTGAGGGACAGAATGGCAGAGACAGACAGACAGACAGACAGAGAAAGAGAGAGAGATAGGTTAAGAAAGGCAGAGAAAGAGGTAGGTAGAGAAAGTGAAACTCGCGCTGAGCGATTTGTTGGCTTTGAGACCAAGTGTAAGCAACAATGCTACGTCTAATAACAATCATTAAAATCATTTGCCTGTGTCTTTCGAAGGGAAAGCATCGACTGACGCCCGCTGAAGCAGAAGCAGAGCAGCAGCAGAGCAGCAAAGCGGCAGAGCAGCAGCAGAGCAGCAGAGCAGCAGAGCAGCAGAGCAGCAGAGTAGCAGCATCCTGGTCGGGATTTGACGTTGCCCTCCTTGGCAAACGAACGATGCTGTTGTTCTCCGGTTTAACTGAATCACTTGATTGATTGGAGTATTGAGGCGCATTTTTCTCTGTCGACCCAAAGACATACAAGCGGATGCAGTCAAAAACGAACGAGTTGCGTTCTTAGGGATACATACTTTGGTGCAGTGAGACAGGGAGGAAGAGGCAGAGCCAGAAAGAACCAGTAAACTGCCACAAGAGAATCAAGAAAAGGACACACAGCTAGAAATGAACTACAAAGACGCCGAGCAATGAAGAATTAGTAGAGCGTAGTGTCGCATTCATCATATCTCATGATCTGAGGATGCTTTAGACATAGGCATCCAAGAACTTATACGACCAATGAATACCACGCTTTAACAATTCTAATAAATATGATTGCTCTCCAGACACATTCGTTTACTCATCCCATTAATAGGGGTCAGCCGGAAATCGCCTCGGACATTTGCCTCGGCCGAATATCCCGATTTTTGGCACAATTCGGAAGTATTCGCCTCGGCAAATACTGTACACACATATGGTTGCTTGTTTGCCTCAGTTGCCGGAATTTGTAGGTTCATAATATCAGCTTAGAGCTTCATCTAACATATTCATTTTGAAGAAGAAAAAGTACAAAAAACACCAATACCAGACGTCCACAACAGATGTCAAGTCCATTTCATTGATTATTTATTTTTAAAATTCAAAATGTATTAGTCAGTTATTACAAATACAGAAATTTATTTCGATAAGGTTTCATTACATGAAAATGTGAAGCTTCGCATATGGAACAAATGGTATTCGGTTCGTACCCGGATCCGGCAAATAGTATATCCAAATACTCGGATTCGGTACTCGTGGAAAATGTCTACGCGGCTGACCCCTACCCATTAACAAGGCCCTCCTTCCTTCGTTCTTTTCTTCAGTCTATCCAAACATCCATTCAACCATTCATACGTCCGTAGGCCTAAAACAATCAGTCCTTCTTTCCGTCCGTCCTTTCAACAGCTCACTCACTCATTCAGACGTGTTCGATCGATCGATACGTCCATCCATCCATCCATCCATCCATCCGTCCGTCCGTCCGTCCGTCCGTCCGTCCGTCCGTCCGTCCGTCCGTCCGTCCGTCCGTCCGTCCGTCCGTCCATCCATCCATCCATCAATCCATCCGTCAATCCATCCATCCATCCATCCATCCATCCATCCATCCATCCATCCATCCATCCATCCATCCATCCATCCATCCATCCATCCATCCATCCATCCATCCATCCATCCATCCATCCATCCATCCATCCATCCATCCATCCATCCATCCATCCATCCATCCATCCATCCATCCATAAATCCATCCATCCATCCATCCATCCATCCATCCATCCATCCATTCATCCTGGGGTGGTTCTTAACAAGAGGCAGGCAGCTGGAAGTTGCAAAATACCAGTAATAACAATAAAATAATATGTTTAAAAAGATGCAAAAATTAGCATAATTGTGGTGTAACTGCGACGCTGCACAAAAAGGGATAAGTAACGTTAAATTTGATGAGTATGTAGGCAAGACAGTGTTTACTGCAAGGTTTTATAGGAATGTCCTAGCAAAGACCATTGTCAGAAGGTGACACCAGCGGACAGATCATGTGAATGTCAACGTTTAGCTAGATTAAGAGGCGATAGGTTACACGCAGGTCCAACTCTGCATACAATGAAAATAATAAGTGCTATACACTTACTTGCATACATCAGTTTCCTGAGAAAAAACAGGGACGCCAATCTTCTGCTCCCAATACGAGTGCGTACTGCTTAGAAAGTTCCATTTTCTTATGGTAAAGTCCTTTAAATGAATGACTGAAGTGCGATGGATAACATTTCATGCTGGACTGGCCGAGTGAAGCACTGACTGAATAACTCACTCACTCATTTACCCACTCACCCACCCATTTAATCACTCACTCACTCACTCACTCAAACCCAAATCCCACCACTAAAATAACCCAATCCCACCCACCGTCCAACCTACCTAAACCCGCCGTAACCCAATCTCACAAAACCCCAAATCATTCACTCATTCACTGGCTCACTACTCCGCTCACTCGCTCATTCACTCACTACTTCACTCACTCCCTCACCCACCCACGTACACACCTGAGTGTTTGGCTTGCGTTTCTACGAAAAACGCGTCCATTATCTTCCAATATAACTATGGAAGCAATTACTGTCCTCTTTCTAACCAACATTAGCTGCAGCTGCGCCTGCCCACGTGGTTCTGTTGCCTCTGGTTAGATACGCGTCACAAAACGAGACAAAACGACACGTTTATACAGAATGACAGATACACAACGAGAAGAGAAACAACAGGAAAAGACTAACTGACAGGCATACAAGAAGCCATACATTAAACGACAAAGCGTTCTGTACTACTCACGTTGCCCACATCAATGACAGATAGCGAGACCTGTGATGGCTTATAGATATATCCTGGACAGACAGGTATAGTCCTACGCATCGCTTTCATCTGCGTTCTCTTTCAACCAAGCGAGCGACGACCAGGTTACTGCCCCTGGGAGCGACGCACAGTGAGAACTTCTTGTCTGAAATGAAATGGCTTAAACACTAGGAACAGTTCGCTGTCACGACAGGGTTCGAAACCTCTCTACATTCTTCACATCAGAATCGGTTATCCATACCACATCAGCCGAAATAGGCATTTTCTGTCCCTGCAATAACTTTACAATTCGCAACTTATTTTCACACCCGCATCGTGTACGTATGTATGTATGCATGTATGCATGTATGTATGTATGCAGTTATGCGTGTATGCATGATGTATGTATGTATATATTTACGTATGCATGTATGTAAGTATGCATGCATGTATGTATGTATGCATATGTTTGTGTCTGGGCTTTTATAGAGCGTTTTAGGAGCCTCTCAAAAACGCGATGAACATGACTGTCCAGCATTGGCACATTTCAGGATCTCTTAGCAAGATGTCTGCCACGGACGATTCAGTTCTGCTGTTTGAAACATGTACCGGGCGAACTGTCAATATTCAATAATGTGCAATAAATGCATGTTATGAAATTCCATTTGATAGAACATCTGTCTAGTTAGTTTGTATAAGAAAAGTATATACTATGCAGGAAACATCATCAGCTTGTTTACACGTAGAGCAAATTCTTCACCAAATCTGAGTAAATGCGGGCATGCAGAGCCAGGCTTTGATGTAACCCCAGACTGATGCAAAATAAACTCCGTGTTGGAAGAATGTTATTCTGCATGCGGGCGCGTTTTCTCTACACCAGTCTGTAGGGTTACATTAAATATCTCTTTGACTGTTCCCTGAAACAGTCTGCCATCAAAGATGTGTATGCTCAGAAATAAAGGTCTTGATGTCAGGCACAGAGTTTTATTAAATGCAGTCGAAGTATAGCAGTCAATTATAAATAGCATCAAAGAAAAGGTCAGGATTGGTTGATCAAAAAAAAATCCAAACATTTTCTTTCGTAGCTATTATCTCAAGGGGCTGCTTTTTCTAGTTCTGTCAAAAAGTGGGGTTACAACTACCTAACAGCTTAGGTTACTTAAATATTTATATGGTTGGAACAGAAAATGGAGCCAGTTTACACAAAGTCACTCCCTATAGCACTTCCTGGAAAAAGATAGCAACAAACGAAAGACCACACAATGCGTTTTCCAGTTTTCAGAGAGAGAGAGAGAGAGAGAGAGAGAGAGAGAGAGAGAGAGAGAGAGAGAGAGAGAGAGAGAGAGAGAGAGAGAGAGAGAGAGAGAGAGAGAGAGAGAGAGAGAGAGAGAGAGAGAGAGAGAGAGAGAGAGAGAGAGAGAGGAGAGAGAGAGAGAGAGAGAGAGAGAGAGAGAGAGAGAGAGAAAGACAGAGAGAGAAGGAGAGAGACAGAGACAGAGACAGGAAGAGGAAGCTGTAGGAATAATTTGGATCATTATCGACTGCGTTTAAGACACAGGAGATGGCCACGAGGCCACATGAAACACCAATGGCTTACTCTCTATAATGGCTGTTTATCGATGTCTGCAACTACAGCAGAGTAATTCGGGAAGGTATTTCAAGTCGAGCGACCCATGCCAGTCTCAAACACGGCAGCGCACAGTCATTCTATCTTCCATAATCCATAAATACGGTTGTTTAATATGCAATTCAATCAGGATGGATGAGGAAAGGAAACAAAATATCAAATGACAGAAAAGTACTGGCGAATCCAGATGTTTACAAAAGAGTTTCAAGCAAGCAAGGATGTACTTAACTTTTCAAAAATATTTGGAAGACTTGTTTCAGTGATCGGGAGGTTTTTAATCCACGGCAATGTTTTGATTAGAGTAATATCAAATAACATAATACCTCTGGCGAATTCAATATTTACAGAGGAGTTGCAAGTAAGCAAGAATGTACTTAACGGTGCCAAACATTTCGAACGACTCCTTTCCAGTGATCAGGACTTTTTTTAGTCTACGGCAATTTCTTCATAGGTGGTCCCTTTCTTTTTTTTAAACTTCTAGAACTGCCGCTACCCCACTCTCAAACCGCATCGACCCTCTTGATATTCGATAGTGTCATGTCCTACCAATGATACCATATTCAATATTGAGTATGACAGTCGACATCATTGTATCGTATCATTACGATCATAGGCGTAGCCAGTATAAGGCAAGAGGAGCCAGTTGCTTCCTCTTGCTTTTTTGTTTACTGATGTTCTGTACGCTGAAAAACCGTTGGCGGCCGGGGCATCGCTATAGGCTGAAAAAGTGACACAGACGTAAATGATGAAACACATGGCTTTAGACAGCAGTTACAGGGCTTCAAACTACACTACACGGTTATAGTAGAGCAGTTGAACAATGCACATAACTAAGTAACAGACTAAAATTAACAACTGTTTGCAATTTAATTAGTCAATAGATATAACTTCTCACAAATTGGCAAAGGCTACAGTGAAAGACACATAGAACTGGTAATTTATGTGAATTTCTCACACTTCCCTGCTCATAAAATAGGTGCACATGTTGATGTTCTGTACGCTTTTCCCGCACCTCAGGTACCCCTCCCCAAACCCCACTACACCTGGATGTCTCCCAGAGTTGCCTCCTCTTGAATTTAAATCTGACTACGCCACTGATTATACCTTTCATGATTTATTTTACATTATGTTACCGTATAATTAGGGATAGTAGAAATTCACGAAGTCATGGAAGCCGTGAATTCCGTGATTTTCGGCATTTGCCTTGAATGTCGTGAATTTTCCCAAATGTCGTCAACTGCCGTGATTTTTGGAAAAAAGTATGGAATTGATGCAACACGACGTCCCGAACTGATATGTTTCGCAATGTAACAAATTACAATAAATTAAAATAAAGTCGTTAATCATTAATTTATAATGCAGCCACTTAATGACGTTGACGTCACTGACATTGTCTCTCGTTGTCATTGATTCATTGTACGCATCGTACGCGTTGGCAGCTATTTGTATTGCGTATCCCGATTAATGGCGATTACAACCGATTATACTAAGTTATGTTTCGCATTAGGCCTATCGCAAATTATATCATTTTGTTGCTTGATTTATGGGCCATTAATCTTAGCGACTGCGTTGTTTCTTTGTCATTTGCGTTATTGTTTGGTCAGATGTAAATGCCGTGACTTTGCCGTGGTTTTCGCCCATTTTAACATACGACAGAACATCGATGGCGCAGATCAATTGTGCCCGAAGAACTTGCTCAGGATCGCTACACATAGTAGGCTAATTGCCTCGAACGAAAGAACCCGCCTGAGGGTTGCGAAACTGAAAACAAGTCGGAAGATCCCAGCCAGACTCCTCGTGCTGAAACTGAAAGAGAACAGCGTATAAAGAAATCCACCACAGAGTCATCAACAAAGGGTAGACGTTAAAGACCTTTGGTGTCCCTAAACTCATTCTCTTGTCGGACGAGGCTCGAACCCGTACTCTCCGCGTTACAGGCCGAGTGCTCTAACCAATCAGCAATTGTGCTACACAGATCTAGAAGTGTTTGAAAGGGAGAGGGGTATACTCCATATTTATTTTATTTTATTCCGGATATTTCTATAGCGCCTCTCGAAGTCAACTACTACTCAGAGGCGCTCCCGACTACAGCATTTGATACTGTGCCGGAATTTTCACGCCGAAGCGCCACGAGCAACTGCGAGTGAAGGACTTGCCCAAGGTCCGTACGCAGCGGGTAGAGTGGGATTCGAACCTGCAACCCTCCGGTCATAAGGCGCCGAACTTACCACTGAGCCACCACGCCCCACGATATCAGACTTACACTTTACAGTTTTTTGTCCTCAAATTTTTGAAGGTGTTTCTGTTTCCGCCAGTTATTATGCCATAGCTTAACGAAATCTAAGCCTGTTGGAAATCTGACTTGTCAGTTGTCAGCCATGAGTGAATGACCTTCTATACGTCCATCTAATTCTTAACTATTTGTCCAGCAAACCCAAACTTAAGCAAACCAGAAAAATGTTAATCTTTAGGATAAAATTTGGGAGGGCCTCTTTCAGATTTCTGAATATGGTTCATGTCTTCGAACCCAATCTACCGACTTCATTTTAGGATAAGATTGATGAGTCACTGTTGCTACATTGTCACCGACAGCTAGATGCTAGTTTAAACTGCATGTAATTATCTTATAACAGACTTAGAGAGACCATAGAATCTTACGATTGCTGCTTCCACATTCTCTGATGCTCTGCTGTTAGACGGTTTCATCAACTTTTGAAATCAAATAGGCCTATATGCATCGCTATGATCTTTAATGATCACGCTCTAAGAAGATTTCACCAAAATTAATTAATTAAATTCGTAAATATATATATTTTCCCAAAATGATGATTTGTATATATATTTATTTTACATGCACCTATAAATGATTGAAGGCTGCAGTTCTGAAGGATAACAAAATGCGCATTCAGCTAGCGGCTATACGTGATTAGGAAAAGCTGTATGTTCTGTCCCCGTCTAGCGGGACTTGGGTCCCTTAGTAGGCGGTGGTGTGAGTAGCAAAAATATTATTTTTCGTTCATACTTTAACTTGGCAACATGGAATTTTAAACATATATTTACATATTATTGAACTGCTTGCATTTCATTTTCCATCAACGAAAAGTTGCACATTTTTGAGAAATACATTTTTAAAGTTTTATTATTTAAATAGCCGTTTCACTGAAATGTACTTACTTATTTAACATAAATTTCGAAGTAAATTTTACTTTTAAACATATCCGTTTGTGAAAATGGATCGAAACAAAGTTGTGTACATGTTATTAAAGCAGAAACGGTTAACTTAAACAATTTTCCGATAGATGTAGGAACCAGTTTTTAAAATATGTTGATAAATGGAAGAAATTGGACGGTATATGTAAAGATGTAGCTGACAAATTCTCAACCTCGACAGATATTTTGAATCCGAAACAAGGCTTGTGCATCACTTTTACTGCTACAAAAGATTCACCGACAAGCTCCTCATTGAAAAGACCGAGAAATGCATGTCAAAGTCTATAGTACAATCGCAAGGTTCAGATCGAATTGATACAGAAACCAGTTACATTCCGTCCAGGAAAATAACGCCTCAGTCTTCGACATCAGTATCAACACATGTCCCTAGACGGAATGAAATTGTCTTACCACAAGAATGTATAATATGCAAGCACGAGAAATTTATAAAAGAAAGAATTTCACAAAAGAAAAATTGTCCAATTGTGAACTGCCATCAGGTATTCTAATTCCAGGTATTTTGTCAATTTTTTCTGACTTGTTATTCCGAAGTTAACAAATGAGTTCCCGAGATTAATTCTTTTGCATGATATGAGTAAAGTCTTGTACTGTATTGTATTGTATTTTTTCGTTTATTAATGCAGAATGACAAGACCGCATCTGGTTAGAGTACAACTAAGAAACAATGAATAAGCTAGTTCTGGTTTGGATTTAAGGCAATATAGGAGTCGGGTGATAAAATTTCTGTCACCTTGCTCAGGGAGGAAAACTTATGGGGTCCATAATGGGTTGTAAATTATAAGGTTGTGCAAAAAGCACAGGAAGGAGTTGATAGAGCACATGGAATGGATTTACAATAATGGCTTGAAAGAGTTTAATCTCATTCGTCTGCAGTTGGTCGCTGAATTGAGGCATATCGTTATCGATGTGTCCGAACCTCTTTAGCCTTAGAAAGTATCTGTCTATTTATTCTATATATCGGAGAAAACCATCTGTTTGCATTCAGTGCAGTGTAAAACATATCTTATTGTAATTGGATTTTAAGAGGATTTTGTTTGCATAAACTGTATAGAGAATTTTTACCTATTTTTCAGATGGATTAACTTTAGAAGCTGCCTTGAAACGCAATGATGAGTGGAAAGGGCTGTGTAGCTACTGAAGTCAAATATCACAGATAATATAAGAAGAAACTGAAATCAAGATATCCACAGGTGGAATTTTCATGGCCATCCCTATGTAACCTAAGTGAAGTTGTTTATGTTTCATACAAAGCCACATCGTTAGTTGAGTCTAAAGAATCAGAAGGAGTCTAAAGAATCAGAAGAATCAGAGGAAAGTGAATTGGAAGGCCATACAGAAGTTTATTGTCATGAATCAACATGAAATATTTACATGGCTGCTGTACACTTGAAAGGATTGATAACTGATTATTGAGGATGTAGTACGGTCTGGACTCCAACAGCTCCTGATTTGAATTTGCAATCAACCAAACAAGAAATACCAACAGCTCTTTATAATCTTTTAGCCAAGATTACTGGTTCATCAGATGATGTTTTACACAGGTTTTGTTGAAACTTCATGTGAAAATGACAGAAAACTATTTGAAAAAAATTGCACAAGATATTTGTATTTGTCATCGAAGGGTAGAAGCATCTAGCTCTAGGAATGATTCGTCACTGGACTGGATCGTCTAATGTAATTTCATTATTACATGGATTTGGCCATTGTGTTTCTCATCCAACCATTATACAGCATGATACAGCTTTAGCTAGTATGGAGCTTTGCAAGAACAGCATTGTGCCAGTTGGTTTTCATCCAAAAGTGCATACAACCATAGTTTGGGACAATAGTGACTTCATGGAAGAAATAACTTCTGGACCCTGAACAACACACAATACAAAGGGAATCACTGTGCAAAAAATGTCTGAAGATATTCCATATGTGGTTGAACAGTCAGTGAAAGTGAAGAAAACTTGGAAACATTCCATTGAGACGCCACCTAAGACATTTAACTGTACCAGTGTATTGAACCTTTGGTCCCTATAGCAATGTTGAATTCTTGTTACTGGAACTTTCATGGCATCTTTAAATCTGGCTCGTATTCATCTTTTAGCAATATCGTTTAGAACTGTATTAGGCACATAGAAGAATTGGATGTTCAAGATGTTGAAGTCATCTCTAAAAAACACTTGCTGTTAACTTAAAATATGGTTTATTGTGGTGGCTTGAAGACTAATTGCCTGTGCTGCAAAATGACTGAGCCGTTGCTACTAAATCTGTCTGGTAAGGATTTCCCCTGCACCATTCTGTATGATTTTAAGCTGAGTGCTGAATGGAACGGTTTGCTACTAGTCATGGGAAGTTGCCTTGTGATGAAATTAGTGATGCAAGTAAATGTTTCTTATCTGTAACAGCAACTTGGCAGGAGAAACAGCGATAGTACTTCTGAACTTCATAAGAATTATTCTTTTATTGTACAAGGTGCAATTTAGGGGCACCACTGGAGTAATAGTTAGGCTACTCTCTATCCTTTTACCATATACTACTCAAAAATTGTAAAATACAGTGTTTAAGAACCTGTGTTGTGCGAGTGGCTTTATACAATATGATGCCACACTTCATGCCATCATAAAAGCAGTAATGAGCTACATTAAGGGCTCCATCCAACCTTCAAGACGTTTGAGTATTTAAGACTATAGAGTATTTCAGTGATGAAGCTGCTAGCCAGTACAAGAACTTTAAACATTTTAGCATTCTCATCAACCATCCAGGTGATTTTAAGGCTTTGAGTGTTGAATGGCATCTTTTTCCTACTAGTGTCATGGGAAGTCGTGTGACGGAATTAATGGTACAGTTAAACATCTTGCACCATGGGCAAGTCCTTAAGCCATCATAACAAACCGTATTTTAAGTGCACAGCAACTGTTTCTTAGAGCTGACTTCAACATCTTGAACATCCAATTCTTCTATGTGCTTAATACAGAAGCGATGTTGCTAAGAGAAGAATATGAGGCCAGATTTAAAGATGCCAAGAAGGTTCCAGAAACATGAATTCACCATTGATACAGTGGCCCAAAAATAATAATGATTTTGGGTGTCAACAGAACATTTACTATGACTTCTGCCTGTGCCATCCATAACCACAACAGGATGGCATTATCGATTGGACGATAATATTATAAATGAAACATAACATTTGTTCAAACAATTTGCAGACACTTATTAAAGTTCGACAATTTTCCATATGGAATGTGTGCTTGATTCACAACTTTGTATTGAAACTTAGTACTAGGCCCCCCATCTATTTTCTAATTATGTATATTGTGCAATTAACATAATACCAACGCAAACTGCAAAAATCGTGGTTTTTGACAAAATAATTTAATAACTTAATCCTCAGACCACCGATACATATTTGGTGTCAGTGAAAGGTTGTTCAAGCTTTCCAAAGATGTATGTATGACTTGTTTATCAGGTGATACACATAACCATTTGGTCAGTTGAAAGTGACCACTATCATGGAGATTAAGGATAATTGGATGAGTGCTACAGCAGTTCCTGTCAACCAAGGCAAAAAATATTTTACCTGTTTACAACTCCACCAGTAGCTAAATAAACCCACACAAAAATTATTGCTCTCTGACATATACTGCAGGTGCAGTGTGTCGGCAAACATGACAAAAATGGGTTCGGTAAGATATTTTTGACAATTTTCAACAACTCTGGTTAATTGCTTATATCAAAGACAACAAATTTTACTTCATTATGTAAATCTATGTAATGCTTAGAATTCAAAACTGAAAACCAAATGTGTGTAGCTGCTCTAGATCAAAAGTTGTGGAAGTCTGAAAATTACAAAAATTTTGTCCTATCCCCACCAATGTCAACAGCCCATATCTCGGTCAGTTTTTGCTGTAGACATATGAAACTTTCCAGTTTTTCATAACAAATGATCAGGAATATTTGGTAAAAAACTCGAGAAATTCTGAATCGGTGAGCGGGAAAAAGTGTAAATTTTGGTTGATTTGGCATGGATTGACCCATGTATGTTTTGAAGTTTGTACATAAAGTGCTATAAAAAATTAATGTGCAAGTTTTCTTTGATGGAATTTTTTTGACAATATCAGTATACATGTCTGATTATAAAAAAATAGTTTCCATGTTGCCAATTTCATTTAGGAACGAAATTTTTTTAGAGCGAAGATACAAATTTTAAACCACTGTCTATAGGGGGCGCCCTTTGTCTCTCCTGGCAAATGTTCCTCCGTCTAAAAAAATAGCAAATAAAATTTTTATCATAGAAATTTAAATGAATTGCTCCTTATACTGCATCCTATTTGTTATCCTTGTCATATTTAACGGATTATTAGTACTGAGTATTAAATTGAGGACTATTTTGGTCCTACTCAGTGTCCTCTGAGTGTCCTCTGAGTGTCCTCTGAGTGTATTCGGATGCATTATAAATTCTCTAATTTTTTTTGTTACCTGTAAATATGTTTTGTTCCTGATTGTCAGTTGACACAATAAAAAAAGTTATTGTAACCGGAGAGTCGCAGGTTCGAATCTACCTCAAATCATTGCGTTGCGACCTTGGACAAGTTGCTCACCCACAACTGTCTGTGAGGAAGGCTACGGGAAACCACCTCACTCATCTCATACCCGTGTGGCATAAAGCCAATGGACCTGCCTTCGGGCAGAGAACTCGTCGTCGTCATGATCACCATCACCATCATCATCATCATCATCATCATCATCATCATCATCATCATCATCATCATCATCATCATCATCATCATCATCATCATCACCACCACCACCACCATCATCATCATCATCATCATCATCATCATCATCATCATCATCATCATCATCCCTTATACATGCATAAAATGAAAGCATGGAATACTCTATAAAAGTCAATGCGACATATACAAGTATCTAGATATTGTTACCACTGTTGTTTATGATGAAACACTAGAACGCTAACAATAGACGTTCTAGATACATTCAGCTATATATATGATCCATATATACTATCCTATTTATGCATAGGGGTAGGATAATTTACCATTAGAAAGTCGCTGTGTGACATACAACTAGATATATCATCTCTCGAAATGCCAGTTTCTGGCTGTATGTTAGAAAGGGCCAATGAAATTTAAGGTCCCCGTGTACGGACCGTGCTAACCCGAGCTTTCAATCTCCGAAGCAACTATCGGTATGCAAACCGGCACCTCACGCACATGGCACGTGCTCTACAACCAATGTGGCTAATCAGGTCAGTAACTGCACCAGAGTAAAACGGAGAGAAGGACACAGACAGAGACAGAGGCAGACACACAAGTGGAGAGAAACACGTATGTAGAAACGCACGAACGCAGAGAGACACAGATACAGATAGACAGAGGCAGGAGCGAAGAAACAAAAAGCTGCACTTAGTCGTCTACGTATAGCGATCAGTCGCTCATAGAGCGTGGTTGTTATTGAGGCGCTACAGCATCACGAAGACGAAGACGACGACGACGAAGCGTGGCTGCGGATGCTGACGCTTCAGCAAAGAATGGCATTCAATCGGTCTGTTCTCGCGCGCATCTAGACAAGTCGTTGAAGAGCTGTCGTTCGTCAAATTGGAGTCCTTTAGCCGACCATGAAAGCGAGATTAACGAGTCTCCTCGATTCGTATGAATCGCTTCCAGCCAGACTGCCGACGCACATCCACACCAAACGACGCACTAATGATACTCGATGGCAAAGGCAAATGATGCCTGGTGGATGGGAAAGGGACGGAGGGAGGAACGGAGGGACGGACTCCCAGGCTGACTCGAGAAGATTCCCGTCCGGCAAAGCAACGAGAGAATGATCGAGCGATGAATTTGCCAAGTTCGGAGCAAAACCTGATGAGCGTTTGATGTCTGTTCTTGTTCTTACGCCTGCTGCTGTAGCTTGGCGAAATCATCTGCTACAGACGGTGCATGTATATAATACACCACGGCTGTAAGAATTGACTGATTGGCTAAGCGCCCGTCTCCTATAATACGAGGGTTGTAGGTTCCTTCTCCTGAGGCGGTCACTATGCATAACGTACAAATTTTGCGCCATCAACTGATGCCTGAAGGCAGATTGTGATGCTGTATAGATATAAGAGAAATAATTACAAAGAAGACACTCACTGAGTTCAGTTCAGAAAGAGCATTCATTCAATGCGTATCACTAATCTTCGATTGTTGGCTGCATTGGCGTCGACATCGGGGTGCATGTCTCCCCTTCAGAAACTTAGGCCAGAGGTTCTATTGCTGTATCTTCACTTTTTTGTCGTAAGGATTTTGATTTAGGTGTGAACATGTATTGTCGATTTCTTTTAGGTCTTTAGAATTTAATTACATTCGAAATATGCTTAACTTATTGAAGGAATTTCTTAAATATGTATGCAATGCATCTGTTAGGTAGAATCCTATAGCCTCCGATCCCTTGTTGCACATGGACAATAGGAACAGTAGAACCTGGATCGAATAAAAATGGGTTCAGTTGATTTCGGGTTCTCTCTGTCTGTCTGTGTCTGTGTGTCTATCTGTGTGTGTGTGTGTGTGTGTGTGTGTGTGTGTGTGTGTGTGTGTGTGTGTGTGTGTGTGTGTGTGTGTGTGTGTGTGTGTGTGTGTGTGTGTGTGTGTGTGTGTGTGTGTGTGTGTGTGTGTGTGTGTGTGTGTGTGTGTGTGTGTGTGTGTGTGTGTGTGTGTGTGTGTGTGTGTGTGTGTGTGTGTCTGTCTGTTCAGGAAATTCTGAACATGGTGTCATGTGTTAATTCTTGATGTAAATTCACGGGTTGGCTCTGCGCGCATGCCGGAACTCATCACCTTCTAACGTTATTAGAGTATCCATCTGTCTGTCTGTCTGTCTGTCTGTCTGTCTGTCTGTCTGTCTGTCTGTCTGTCTGTCTGTCTGTCTGTCTGTCTGTCTGTCTGTCTGTCTGTCTGTCTGTCTGTCTGTCTGTCTGTCTGTCTGTCTGTCTGTCTGTCTGTCTGTCTGTCTGTCTGTCTGTCTGTCTGTCTGTCTGTCTGTCTGTCTGTCTGTCTGTCTGTGTCTCTCCCAAACAAAACAGTATCAGAATTTATGGGAGACTTGGGTCTTTGGGAAATTCGTTTAGTCCCTTCAGTTATTTAGGCTACTAATAAA
Organism: Allolobophora icterica; assembly: GCA_963556255.1. Classification (NCBI taxonomy): domain Eukaryota; kingdom Metazoa; phylum Annelida; class Clitellata; order Crassiclitellata; family Lumbricidae; genus Allolobophora; species Allolobophora icterica. The sequence goes on along the minus strand of OY744608.1, from coordinate 38,220,215 downwards.
TTGATGGGCCATAAAGTGTGAAGGGTGTGCTATGGCTACCCAAAATACTTCGTGCTCAGGTAGGCCTATATCTCTTTGCACCAAATCAGACAAGATTTCATGTTTCTTTTTCCCCTCCACTAATTTGACTTTACACGTAGCTGTGTATACCATATACCAGGCCCGGTCACAGCTTGCTTGACCTCTCCATCATTTTACATTGAAAAGCCAAAAAACAGTATTTGTATTTGTACTGTTACTGTTGGTTTGTCATAGGAATCTTAACGGATCCCTTTTTGTTTCGCAAACTTTTATACTGTATTCAGAGGCGCCGGCAGCGTGACGCACTGGACGTACGTGCGTCCACCCACCAAATCAAATCCATACAAGTATTAGACATCGCATCGTTATTTTTGACAATTTCACTGTGTAATTTTGGTTTACTATATAGTATACAGTATGCATAAATAATATCATATGATATTATATGCATGTGTTATACTGTACTTTTATGAGTCACTCTGAGTCGTTTTCAGTGTATTACTACGAGTGGCAGACAGAGGACGGGGGGTGTGGAGACGGCAGGAATGTGCATCCAATTTTTTAAAGCCTGGCGGCGCCCCTGACTGTATTACTTTCCTCATTTCGCTCAAATTAAGTTTCAAAACATGTAGCAGAATACAAATTCACTTCGAGTCTAACTAATGAATAATATTTGAGTTAAACTTTGAGCACTACAGGCCAATGCGTATGTCTGCGGCCATGTTGTTTATTGTTCTGCATAATTCTCTTATTTGTCAATTTCATAGTCTTGTGCAAAATTTTATCGATCCTACGTTTGGATTTCCACTGCGGTCTGAGTTTTGTCGTTTTTTTCTTGATTGCGGAATGGTTTCATGTGTTTTGAATGACCTATTCGTGGGTGGCAGGCGATCAATGCCTCGCGGCCATCAGACCATTCTGCCATTCAGTGAGTTATGAGTTTCCAGCTGGACATTTAAGCCTCACACGTATACCTGCATGACTGTACACCCTGTAAATATGGTGGATATTGTGAAAGCAGGACAATGATAACCTTTTGATAGGAATAGACGTCAATCAGCGAACAGGTTCTAAAATCTAAACGACCAGTTGAATGCCTGACATTATGCACCGACCTGATGGCTCGAGAGATGACCAGACTCTGCGCTTTCTAACAGCTGCAAGGAACTGCTTACCCCTACCAACAAGTCCACATATAGGACCCATATTCCCATACGGGACCCGTATAGAGCCCATTTTGGTCCAATCTGACAAGGACTGTGAGGTAACCGTGAAATTGATGGGGCCACAAAACCTGTCGTCAGTTTCCACTCTACACGAAACGCGGTCCAGGAACTCTGAGTATAGTAGGCTATCACGTGTTAACTCTTGGTATAAATCCATGGGTTGGACTCTGCGTGTCCGCGGTAACTCACCATTTTCTAAGTTTCTTAGTTGTTTGAGTACTGCAATTGGTAACTTAAGAAACTTTCTGTCCTTAACATTGTCTATGCCCAACATTCGTATTTGATTCACTCCGGACCTGAATAGAGTCACGAACAGTTAAAACGAATAATAAATAACTTATGTCAATTTTTTGGTTCCACTGCTGATCGTTACTCTCCTATTAACTTGTGGTTTGGTACTTTTGCGTGAAGATGTATTTGACTTTCAGTTTCGTAGAATTGAATTTAAAGGCATTTAAAAAGATAATGTACAGAACGCATGGAAAGCGCAGCCAGAAGCGTCCGGCGTTCTATAAATATACCTTGCGATTAGTTTGTATCGTATCTATGCGACGCTATATAAATTTCCAACTATATTTACAAAAGTGAGCATGAACAAGAATGTGCACTGCCTTCTACATTACATTGGATATTATAATCTTGAATCCCGAATTCACTCTGAATCCGAAATGCGCTTCTATACGCTGCCGAAATGAATCCATATTATAAGCTCCAGCTTCTAAGGCTTCGCTCATGACAAACATCAAAGTCGTTGCTTGTAAATTGCTCATATTTGCCTGGATTGCATTAACGTTTCCGACTGACGCAGTTCCGCACCGGAACTCGCTCAGAAATCTTACATGCTGCTGAAATTTATTTCTCAGATTTCATACTAAATGCAACACGATCAAGAGCCTCTTAATTGCAGTCAGCAGATTTCATAGCTGCTTATTTTATTACTTGCATATCAACACGGATGTCTCTACCTCTCTGCGTTTAATTCAAGGAGTTCCGCTTCAGATAATGACTGTGGTGTCGCTTGTAGGGTGTATCCGTTTCTGTCTCGGTGATGACTCTGAGCGTCATCTCAATCGAACGTTTCTACGCCATCTGTCATCCACTTCAGTTCAAGGCCACAGTTCGTCGTGCGAGGCTAATCATCTGCATCATCTGGATCGCCTCCCTCCTCCTACTCCTCCCAGATGTCATCGTTCTCGATACGCATCGCATCTTCCCGCCGGAAATGACCGTTCTGCTGACCAGCTGCAAGCCGACCTGGGACTACCACCATCAAGTCGCCTATCAGCTCTTCCTCACCCTGGTGCTGTTCGTCCTGCCTCTTGGACTGATGGCCGTTGCCTACGTCCGCATCGCAGTCTGCCTCTGGAGCACCGTTATTCCATCAGAGGGTCAAATGGGGCCAAGGACACCAGGTATCTATATGACAGCTTGTAATGACCTGTCTCATGCAAGAACACATGATCATAAAACCTGTTAAACAGTTCTGTGGTTCGATGTCCATTTCACATGAGGCACCTGCGTCAATCACGAATCTTGTGGATTCGAATCCCGATTAATGCAGCCGTCTACAGGTGGCTGGACTTTGATTTCCATATAGCCTCTGTAATGCAAGATGATGGTGTAACTTCTCCCAGTCATCCTCCTTATATGCATGCTACCTTATCTTCATCAACCTTATCATCTCCTCATCTTACTCTTTCACCTCTTCGCCATCGATATCTTCTACCCAGTGACTTCATCTTCATCCTCCTGTTCATCGCATCATTCTTCTTCCTCTTCAGTCTTCTTCCAGTTTTCATCCTTTTATACTCGCTGTCTCTTTCTCTACATACTTCCCCCTTCTTTGTCACACCGTGTGTAACTCTCTTCGCCATCTCCTATAGTAGGGGCGCTACTCTTTTTTCTCTTCTTCCATACACCTCCATCTCACAGTTCCATTCCAGCTTCAGAATCAGATACGCCTGGCGGGTGATAACCTCTTCACCTTCGCATCCAAGTGCAATTCAGTTGCAGAGCCTGGCTTCGACAAAGTCACGCTCCGCTTCGCTTCGCTTCCATTTGGCGCCCATTCCAATCCAAAGCAGGAGACGAGGCTTAAGGGCCTAATTTGTTGCCAAGACGCACGTGGCCTCGCTTGGACGGTCTTTGCTAAGTGCTCCCCGCACAGGTCCACGCCGTGACAAATGCACGCACGCACTCAAAGGACAGTCAATGCCCAGTCTTGAATCTCAATTACCCATTTCAATTACAATTGACTGGCCACAAATGATTTAATAGATCAAATGGTCGGCAGTTGGGTCCGCCTACTGATATATTTTTTCTATCTGTCTGCCTGCCTGTCTGCTTGTCTGTCTATCTGTCTCTCTGTCTTTATTCTGCCTATGGTATATGCCTGTCTATCTTTTCCTTTGTGCCGTATGTGGCAGAGTTCGGTCGCTTTCGTTAACCTCGTGTGTATTCTCCTATTTTACTATCTATCTGTCTGTCTGTCTCTCTATCTGTCTGTCTGTCTGTCTGTCTGTCTATCTATCTTTTAACTTCCCAAGCCATCCATTTATTCATCCTCAAGTTTATCTGCCCGTCCATCCATCCATCCATCCATCCATCCATCCATCCATCCATCCACCCATCAATCCATCCATCCATTCATTCAATCCGTCCATCCAAGCCCACTCATCCATCCGTTCTTCCGTCCATCCGTCCATCCATCCATCCATCCATCCAAACCCACTCATCCATCCGTTCTTCCATCCATCCATCCATCCATCCATCCATCCATCCATCCATCCATCCATCCATCCATCCATCCATCCATCCATCCCCCATCCATCCATCCATCCATCCATCCATCCATCCATCCATCCATCCATCCCCCATCCATCCCCCATCCATCCATCCATCCATCCATCCATCCATCCATCCATCCATCCATCCATCCATCCATTCAATCCATCCATCCATCCATCCATCCATCCATCCGTCTGCCATCCATGAATGACAAACATAAACGTCATCGTGTCTTTCTATCGGGACATACAGTGCGCCATCAATCTCCATCGTTGGCTTCGTCCGGAGCGATGGACGACGTGCGGACGTCCTCTGTCTCGGTTGACAGACACAGTCAGGTCTTGTCAAGACGAAAGGTCGCCAAGATGTTGATAGCAGTCGTCCTCATGTTCGGTGTCTGCTATCTACCTGTCCATCTTCTCAACATCCTCAGGTACACAGTCAGACAATCTGCATTGTATATATGCAGCCGAGCCATGCACTTAGAGCCCTTGAGGTTAGGTATCGGAGCAGGCCTCTGTCCATAGACCTGTGCCAGCGCACAACGGCGCCTGCACCATATGGCAACCAGAAGGCCAGCAGTTCCTATGAAATATTCCCTCACTTCAGCAACTTCCACCTTAAATATGGTTCGTACACTGCCCTACAAGTGTTTGTATACCAGCATACACGAAGGTCTGTAGGTGGGCGAGGCTCCTAAAATATAGTTAAATAAAAAGTTCGAAAACAACCACGGACAGTATACGTTCATCAAAGATATAGATCTAATTTTCTGTAAACAGGCTATTAATAGAGTTTCCGAAAAATTCAAGAAAATAGCTGCAACGGAAATGATATCGACTGTGGCTAATCTTAGATAAGAATGATAGAGAATGTGGTTAATCTAAGACTGTGGCTAATCTTAGTAAGAATGGTAGAGAATGTGGCTAATTTTAGACTGTGCCTAATCTCATGTCGCATTTCTGTGTGACATTGCGCGCGTTAAAACTGTTTGTAATAATAATAATAATAATAATAATAATAATAATAATAATAATAATAATAATAATAATAATAATAATAATAATAATAATAATAATAATAATAATAATAATAATAATAATAATAATAATAATAATAATAATAATAATAATAATAATAAGACTGTGGCTAATCCTAGTAAGAATGGTAGAGAATGTGGCTAATTTTAGACTGTGCCTAATCTCAGTAAAAATGATAGAGAATGTGGTTAATTTTAGACTGTGACTATTCTTAGTAAGAATGATTGAGAATGTGGTTAATTTTAGACTGTGGCTATTCTTAGTAAGAATGATAGAGAATGTGGTTAATTTTAGACTGTAACTATTCTTAGTAAGAATGATTGAGAATGTGGTTAATTTTAGACTGTGGCTATTCTTAGTAAGAATGATAGAGAATGTGGTTAATTTTAGACTGCGACTATTCTTAGTAAGAATGCTTCCTTCGTTGTGTGCCATATTCGAATCCAGAGGTATTGCGCGTTAGGGTTTAATCATTTACAGAATCATCTGATTTTCTCTCTGTCTCTGTCTCTGTCTCTGTCTCTGTCTCTGTCTCTGTCTCTGTCTCTGTCTCTGTCTCTGTCTCTGTCTCTGTCTCTGTCTCTCTCTGTCTGTCTCTGTCTCTGTCTCTGTCTCTGTCTCTGTCTCTGTCTCTGTCTCTGTCTGTCTGTCTGTCTGTCTGTCTGTCTGTATGTCTGTCTGTCTGTCTGTCTGTCTGTCTGTCTGTCTGTCTCTCTCTCTCTCTCTCTCTCTCTCTCTCTCTCTCTCTCTCTCTCTCTCTCTCTCTCTCTCTCTATGTCTCTCTCTCTCTATATATAATATTAATAGAAATAATAATAATGATAATTATTCTATTATTTGCCCGAGGTAGGTCTACAAATGATCCCTTAGGATTTAAAGAATTCTCCGGAGAATGAAAAATTCTCGAACGGTTAACTCGTCCAGATGCGGTGGAGCAAATTTATTACTATGTATTTATTACTATGTAAAAATTGCCCAAGATACTTATATAGGCATTTTAATTTCACGAACTTTGTAACCTAAGCTCAGGCACTATTGACTGCTGGTTGTTTCGGATGTCCAGTAATGCGAAATATTATACCGTCAAGTATTGCGATAGCTTAATGTTCATCAGTTAACATTATCGGTGATGCTGTTATGAAGATGTTGTTTTTCTCAGGTACATCAAGGTTGGTTTAACGGACAAAGCCGCTCCTCACATGGCTCTCATCGCCCACTGGCTTTGCTATTTCAACAGCGCCATCAATCCTGTCATCTACAACTTCATGAGCGGTATTATATCTGGCTCAGTCTTGCCATTCACCGCATATATATACACACACACGTATATATAATATATATAGCCTATTCATATACATAGATCAGATACGTAGGTATACGTGTACATATTTTAGGGTGGTCTATATTTTCGACTTTGAAATTTCAACCTCGCACCAGCCCTAAAGAGTCCCCCTTTGATAGGAAATTAAATTAATAAATTCTGCCAAAAGTCACTAAGTTTTAGGGTATGTTCAATCAAGCCATTGTTTTCACATAGAAGTGGTTTCTGTTTGCAATGCTAATGGCATCAGTGTATCACGTTATTCGAATTATTGTAAAACAGCGAGAAAACATAAAAACTGGAACAAATGAATGCTACTGAAGCACTGCTGTGTAAACTTAATACCAGTAACATGTTCACTCTTAGCCTTTTGAATTATCAGTCTCGCGGTCGCGGAGAGTAATCATCTTGCAATCAGGGTAGCGCTTTCGGTGTTTCTTGACTACATGCAAAGCGAAATGTGTCCGCTCTTCATCCTTGGCTAGCAAAGCATTGTATTCATGAATCACACTGTTAACCCATGCTCTGCAGTATCATCGATCACACTGACGACATCCTCTGCCTGCATGTAATCAGGATTTGTCAGCCAGATGTCAGGGTCAACGCCAAGGAACGGTTCTGGAATTAACAGAATCCGGAAGAAATTTTGTCTGTTCTCTGGCAAAAGTCCCATTTTTTCTGCGTGACTGAGTGCTTCTACCATGCACCTTTTTGCTTATACGTCGGTATCTCTATCAAAGAAGGCAAATACCACCAGCATCAGCTCTTCACTGATATCCCACAGCTGCCCCATAACTTCATTAGTGCACCATTGGCTGTTGTGAATCATCTGCCATCAGTTATTTCAACAGATGCAAATCACAGGCTGCCGCTGCCGTTGGCAAGCGTCACAGGAACCATGGCTTGATGCATAGATGTGCCGACACCGAATACACAGAAGCTGTGGAGCTCTTGAATTTTTCACTTTGTCAGTTTGAAGCCAGGAGCTCTGAAAAAGATCTTCAATGCATACAGTAGCCCAGCCATGAACTACGCACGGTGGATGGCACCTGGCTTCCTTAATATACGCCACGAGGTGGAAATTCACGCTCCCCCAGCCCCGAAGCATAGCAGACTAAGATCGAGAAGTCTGAGGAAATCGTCACGTTGACGTGTTAGTCGGAGTGTATTGATCACAAAGTCTATGACGTCAACAGAAACAACAAAGAGTGCGGATGCAATGGCTGGAACTTCAACTTTAGGTTTGTAATCAGTAACCACAATCGTAGGCCAGAATGTGCTGAACCCCTTGAGAGAAAGAATCTCCGGACCAATCGATGGTCCCATCGTGGTACTGAATGCTCCCTTAAGACCAATCGATGGTCCCATCGTGGTGCTGAATGCTCCCTTAAGACCAATCGATGGTCCCATCGTGGTGCTGAATGCTCCCTTAAGACCAATCGATGGTCCCATCGTGGTGCTGAATGCTCTCTCAAGACCAATCTATGGTCCCATCGTGGTGCTGAATGCTCCCTTAAGACCAATCTCACAAATGTGACGCCGGCTCTCAAAAATAGAGAACTTTTCTCTCAAGTAGCTTCTCAACCAACACAAATGCGCCAATCTTCACTTCTGTATTACTGAAAATTGTATCAAAATCGCGATCTTTGATTCGATCTTTGATACGCCAAATTAGATACTACTTCAATCATTGTATCTGCCGTTGCCTGTCCAAACAAGGCTAAAACAACTTTGGACATATAGGAGTTGTTCGATGAAACAATGATTGGTAGTTCATTGGGTCTGACTGGTCTCCATTCAGATCCTCCATTGAGGTCGCGTCCAAATGAAGGAGCGATGGTTTGTCCGGGTTGAACTCAACCTTCAGCTCAGCTGCTTGTATGGTCCGATGCAGTCGAGAGTAATGCCAAATAGATGACCGATTGATGTAGTAAGCTTATTGGAAGCTTGGACTATGAGGGCAATGGTCTGAACTGCACAACGGTCACTGGTCTTTATGTATTTACTAGTGTATTTGCCCGTCATAATTATGACGGCAGTGTATATCGTTCTAGGGTATTTGCCCGTCATATTATGACGTCATATTATAGGCCTATATGTATCGTTGGTTAAAATGCTCTGATCGCCGTCGTCAAGACTGACGTACCAAACGATATCTGTTTCACAATAGAACAGAAGCCGTTTGTGACGTAGCGTTTATCGTCGGACGGACACTATATGGAAACTATATGTATAGATGTATGTATGTATGTATGTATGTATGTATGTATGTATGTATGTATGTATGTATGTATGTATGTATGTATGTATGTATGTATGTATGTATGTATGTATGTATGTATGTATGTATGTATGTATGTATGTATGTATGTATGTATGTATGTATGTATGTATGTATGTATGTATGTATGTATGTATGTATGTATGTATATTGTATAATATTATATGTATGTATTTATGTATGTATGTATATATGTATGTATTTATGTATGTATGTATGTATTTATGTATGTATGTATGTATATATGTATGTATATATGTATGTATTTATGTATGTATGTATGCATGTATGTATTTATGTATGTATGTATATATATTCGTCTATTCAATCAGTCATACAGGCAGAACGCTGCGTGTTATAAGATAGAATTGAAGTGAATGTTGTACTGTCCCATGTGATCGTTGATTGTCTCTTATTTCTTTGCGTTAGTATATATTTTTATATAGAATTCGAGGTATATAGTTCTTGTTGTCTTTATCGGGTAGGAAGGAGCTATGCTGCCTAGGTTGCAGCTTGTATGTAGAGACCTTTTAGGAAGGACAGAGTCCCAGAAGAACGTGTTTCTCATTGAGCTGCATATCGCTCGTAAGCCCGTCGTCTGCCTTGTGCACAAAGGAGTCAGCCGAGGGGCATCTGGGTATAAGTATCCTCCGCGCCTCATCCTCCCTATAAGCCGTTCTAGACGTGCTCTGTCGCCTGCGCTGGTCAAGTCCCACCATGCGGGAGACGCGTACAGCATTCGGGTTAGTGTCGTAGTTCGTGTCATTTCGTAGAGTGCATTTTGTGGGGCCCCATGTGTCATGAGCGTTCTGATGGCATACAGTGAAGCAGAGCTTGAGAGGAGTAGAGGAGTATGGAATATGTTATTGATATGTTCTGTCATCGAGAGTTTTCTCCGATGAGGATCCCCAGGGCCTTGATAGATGTAGAACGGCTCACTCCTGTGATGGATGGTTGCTCCGAGAGTTTGTTACTCCGTACAATGACCATTTCGCGTGTTTTGGCAGAATTAACACGCAGGTTCGTCTCCATAGCCCATATTGAGATGTTGTTCAACTCATCCTACGCGGTTGAAATATGATTCTACCCAATGAGGAGATAAGAATCACCTGCATATTTACTTAGGCGGTTCTGGGCATGCGTCTTTTGAAGGTCGGTCAATGAATCCGGGATGACCCAACACAGATCCTTGAATGATACTGGCGTTAATGGTAATAGCAGTAGACTGTTTTCCTTGGAAGTCAGTGTAGTGTTTCCTCCCACGAAGTATCTGATAGACCAATTATAAATGTTGTCAGGTAAGTCTATAGGGCGGTCAATGAGTGAGCGATTGAGGAGTGGTTGATGGAATCAAAAGCTTTTGAGAAGTCCATCGATATCACTACTACTTGTTCGTTACTTTTTAGGAGGTCGGTGATATTGTGATAAATAAAGACTAGTGCTGCAGTAGTCGAGCCCGTAGGACGGAAAGCAAACTAAGGGACATCTGAAGGGGCACCTTAGTGAAACGTGGATATTGATAGGTGCGTTCAAGGAGTCGGGATAGTACTGGGAGCACGGAGATAGGTCGGTAGTCTGCGGATAATGAAGGAGAGCCGGGTTTGGCTTTAGGGCGAATGATTGCTACTTGCCATTGGTCCGAAACGTGGGAGTTGGCCAACGAGAGGTTAATGAGGTATGTCAATATGCCGGCAGAGCCTGGGGCGGACAGTCTTGGAAACCAGGCATCCGCATAGAAAGATCACATACGCGTTGAGGATCCTGCGATTGTAGTACATTGTTGATATTGGTTTCAGTGTCGATGGTCGTCAAGCTACGCAGTAGGCTTGCATGTTGTTCTGGGGATCTCCGTCTGTAGGTGACCTTTACGTGCTGTTTTCCCCAATCTGTTATACCTAGTAGTAGTGTGGGCAGTTGCTATGGTTGGCTTTGTGGTCAGATTAAACAGCTGAAGAGATTATTTTGATTTTATAATATCCTACGATCGAGCGATGAAAGGACTGGAGCTGCGAGGATGTTCCTTCTTTCCCCATTGGGTGGCAACGGCAACGTCGGCACCCAAACGGGGAAGAAAGAACTTCCTCACCAACATCTGCGCCAACTGTTCCTTCGAACGTCAGAAAACGTCAGCTTCGTTTTCATCACTGGAAGACGATGCACCGGAATCTATAGTTACAAATTGATTTAAACCGGCCATCTCTGCATCTTCTTTTCCTTCAGCACCCACACAGTCACCAGTGCATATTTTAAGGAATTTTTACTACTGGGACAAAATCAGTCATGAGTCTAGTTCATGATCAACTTTCTGACTTTTTATACAAATTCATCTCCCAAAAAAGTTGATGACCTTTTTTTTTTTTTTTTTTTAGTCATCACCTTCTTTTACAACTTTTTTTCGACATTAACCTTAAAAACCCTAAAGCTTTCAGATTTTTTTACAAATTCATCTAAAAAAAAGTTGATGACTTTTTTTTTTTTTTTAGTCATCGCAAAGTTGATGACCTTTTTTTTTTTTTTTTTTTTTTTAGTCATCGCCTTCTTTTACAACTTTTCTACAGTCTCCCAACCAATAACACGTCATGTCGTACCTTTCTCATTTTACTACTGGGACAAATCGTTTAAATTCTTCCAACATTTGTCCCACTAGTTGTACTTTATACATACATTCCCTGGGACAAATCACTCTGACTACTGGGACAAATCCTAAGACTACTGGGACATTTGTCCCACTAGTTATACAGTTAAAATATGCCCTGACAGTCACACATGTTTCCTTATAATAAGCTTAAAAAAGCAAGTAAAGAGCTAAGTGTGAGTACAAGAGTAAAGTCGACAGTAAATAGAAAACAGTAAGTATCAGCATGTGCACCGGTCGAACCCTTCCTAGTAAGTTAATTCACGTGGTACCAATAAAGAAGTGGCATTGATCATGCCTAAGTGTAGATCGATCGATTCCAACTATTTTTACACGAATGAGTTTGTACTGGCTGAGCACCAGATGGAGGAGCGGAAGATAAAGAAACCAAAAATGATCAGCCATGTTAATTTGGACCATCTTAATACAGGGGCGCCCGCAGCGTGACGCACTGGACGCACGTGCGTCCACCCACCCAATCAAATCCGCACAAGGAATAGACATCGCATCGATAATTTTGTTAAACGGCAATACGGCATGTTAAAGCATTAGATGTATATCTAAATTGAAATTTTTTACGCTTGTCCTTACTCATTACTCTATCTATGGCAGCTATTTCAATTTTCCTACTTATATCTATGGTAGCAAAGCGGGCAAGCGGCCATATTGCTTGTTTACGAGTGAGGTGTGCGTCAAATTTTTTAACCTGCGGACACCTCTGCCTTAATATATATGTATATATATATATATATATATATATATATATATATATATATATATATATATACATACATAAATATATATATATATGTATATATATATATTAGGGTGTGGCAAATACCGGTTGCCTCAACCAGACAACGATAAATAGAAGCTCCCTCATCTACTGGTTAATGAAATAATTAATTTTCATATTTTGTATCATGTCTAGGGGTCGCAACTTTGAAAAATGTGTGACATCATATAGTTCATTAGAAATAAATAACAAATGCATTAATCTTATTACAATAGGGTCATAGAAACTCATTAATGTCGACTATAATATATTACACAATCACTTTAATACACAAATTACACACTGCACAGTACACTACTATATTGTATTGTATTGTATTGTATTGTATTGTATTTAAAAACTTATAAGTGCCTCTACCAAGTTCCCACCAATCAAGTGCGCTCCCAGTGCGAAGGTTCTCGGGAATAAAGGCAAGTTTAAAGACAACGAAAAGCTGTGGCAGGAACACCGGATAGTACTGCAGCCCGGGCCGAATGAGGAAGCTGATTCCACAATGAAGGGCCAATAGTAACAAAGGAACGAGACTGGGCTATCACCGTTCTCACTGGGGGAACAAATGAGTCAAGTCGATCAGAGGAGCTGAAGTAGGAAGACGTAGTGGGTCACAGAGGTATTTAGGAGCAAGACCCAGGTAAGATCGGCAAATATGGATAAGTACCTTTAGTTGGAACGAGACTGGACCATCACCTTTCTCACTGGGGAACAAATAAGTCATAATTATATGTACCTTTAGTTGGATGCGGGCAGTAAGAGGAATCCGGTGAAGATGTTCAAACATGAATGTGGAAATATGGGAGAATCGTGGGAGACGGGTGATTTGTCTGGCAGCTGCTTTAAGAACAGATTGTAGAGGGGAGAGATGGACTTTGGGGAGGCCAACAAAGAGGGAGTTACAGTAATCAATGCGAGAGCAGATAAAGGCATAGACAATGGGAGTAAAGACTGGAGAGGAGACAGATCTTCGGATAGCCTTGAGACGTCGGAAATGGTAGTAGCACAAGCGGGTGAGATTAGAGATATAGTCAGAAAAAGAAAGGGAGAATTATACCCAGGTTGCGGTCAGATGCAGAGAATGTATAAAAAGGAAAGCTTTGAGATAAAAGAGGGTAGTCAACCTTGGCCAGTTGTTGACGAGTGCCAAACTAAATCAATTGGGTGTCTGCTGGGTTTAAAGAAAACATGTTTAAGGACAGCCATGCTTGAAGATCATGAAAGAGAGCATCAATGCGAGCAGTAAGAAACAGCTGAGCATACGGAGACCCATGCACGTAGAGCTGGGCGTCATCAGCATAGAGGCGGCCAGTGGTTAAATGCGTTACAAAGCTGGAGGTAATATCAGCTGATTAAAGCAGGTAAAGGAGTGGGCCAAGTACTGATCCCTGGGGACACCAAACTTGACAGTAACCCAGTGTGTTCTGGAGTCACCCCAGATAATCGTTTGTGTGCGATCTGTAAGATAGGACCGGAACCAAATAAGAGATGAGCCCCTGAGACCACTTGAGAACTCGAGACGTTGCAGGAGGATCTCGTGGTCAACCATGTCAAAGGCAGCAGAGATGTCAAATAGAGCAAGCAACGAGATCTGGGATCTGTCAAACGCAGTGTAGCAACCAGAGAGGAGAGATAAGAGGACAGTTTAAGTAGAGTTTCTGCAGTCTGAGGCCGAGTTCACGGACATGACTCACGCCACGGTGTTATCATTCAAATGAAGAAATCAAGATTGGACTTGCCAACTACAGAAACTAAAGCTGATTTCCTGAACTAAGTTAAAACATTTACACTGCAGTACTGTGTCAGATGCTTTTTCATTTATTTTATTACTCATTGTTGTTTGTAGCTTTAACTTTGGGTTCTTAATTTGAAAGTCATAACCATTAAACCGGCTGATGTAAGACCAGCTCTCATTTTACAACATATTGCGTTTTCGGTCTGGTGTTTCAGACAAAGTTGCTAGAAAACGGTGATACATATCAAAAATCCATTTTTGGTGCAATATCAACTTTAACATGGACCTTCGATTTAGGTTTGTCCGGGAACTGAACTCGAGTTTTTATTACTTTTTGCCCCACCCTAATATATATATATATATATATATATATATATATATATATATATATATTCTTAAGCCTTGCAACTTTAGATTCTAATAACCGTTTTTGTAGCGCGCTCGAGAAAGTTCCTAGGGGCAATAATCGATGGATCCCCATTGAAGCTCATAGCCGCCAGCTCGCCACTAGTGGTATGTGGCAAAATGCGTGCCAACTAATTAACGTGACTGCCTGTTAAGGTTCTGCATAAATGCCCAATCATACATACATACATACATACATATATGCAAACCTACATATACATAGGCTTGCATACATACATAACGTCTATATTTTCAAGTAACGGTTGACAATGTAAATACGTTTTATCGTTTTCGGTCCTTTGCCTACAGTGTTGCGACCGTTCTTAGGCTGCTTGGGTAGGAACTGGTTGTTCGTCTCGTCCCTAGAACAGCCGATCGGTAAATGCTTTCTTGTGGCTCTACTGCTCATAATTTCTGGAAACATCGAAGTCAACCCTGAACCGCTGTATCAATCACCGTCTTATATTTCGGAGCTTGGAATTTTCGTTCCGCTGTGCATTGTGTTGCAATTATCCAAGACATCATAGCCGATGAAGTCTAGAGCTTTTACTCTAACCGAGATGTGAATTACACCTGATACAGGAAAATGCATCTACTAAGAAGTGGTACACGAAGATGTCTGCGTTCTGAATGTTCACCGACGGCAGTTCTGGCCGAAGTGGTGGTCTAACAGTCATCCACCGATCCGCGTCGCTATGCATCGTCTTTTTTTTAGATTCCTTTCATCCATCGTCGTACGAACTTGGTTCGAGTAGGCATACTGCATCCTCTTGGATTGTCATCAACATCTATCGTCCCCAATCAACGTTTCATTACACATTCTACGAAGACATTTCGGATACGATTCCCACAATTACCGCAAATGCTAATGATCGTCTGTCTGCCTTTGGCGATTTTAACTTAGGGGCGGTGATGGATATCGTACTCACGACGCTTTGGACGACGTATTAACATCATTCATTCTCAACCAGAATATCTTGGCTCCAGCTCGTCGCTGTGGAAATCTCCTCGTCTTATTGATCACTGATAATCTTGCAACGGTTGGATAGGTCCCGGTCAGTGACGCTGGCTGCATCTCGGCCCATGGAGTCATCATTGGAGGGCGGGAGTAGCCCATCCAGTTGAATTTTAATATCGCCCGAACAAGGAGATCAACATAGTCGAGTTTGAGAAGACGCCATTCAGTACATAACTGTTTTCTGAATCACCCCAGACAACATATGCTTCTTCAGAACAACTGTCTATTGTTGCTCGGAGGAAGCTGGATACAACTGCACCGGCACGTTCTTACTTTCGAAGACTTTCCCAGTCACTTACAAAATAGCTGTTTCCTGAAGCGAAGCAAACCTTGTGATGAGATCGTGGTTGTTGCTGGAACGACGTTGGAAGCAACAGTAAAGTGACATAACTGCCTACCTTAGAACTGGCAGGGTGTCGAACAAACTAATCTTAATATATCGACAGCAGTTTCACCTTGATCATTTGGACATTGTCGAAACTGCTAGAGACCGATATGGAGCATTGTAAAGAAACTGCTTCACTCTTTAAACAGTTCTTGTAATGACTCTAATGACCACGAGGAAAAATGTTTTGTCTACGTTTTCAACCTTTTAGCAGCTAAAATATCTAATTTAAAAAATGCAATATCAAAAGCGTAGATCTATATGTATGCTGGACATGACAAAGTTATTTCCTGATGTTCGACACTGTGGTGATGAGTTCTGTACCACAATTCAAAATTACAAGACTCGTTGGAAATGTCCCAGACAAGTCATTACAGCTCGACTTCCTGTCAACTTCCCTTATTAAGTCCTTTCATCTGTGTTTCCCATCCTTATTGGCCATCTATAGCTAACCTCTCCTTTTTGCGAAGGCCGTTTTACCCCCAGCCTTTAAAAACTGCTGTTTATGACGCCTTTATTAAAAAAAGCCTGATCTAGACTACACACCCATTTTCAGTATAATTAACATCCCTAAACTGCTAGAGTTTAGAGGTTGTTGATACAGAAGATCTTATCATATTTTCCTGTGAAAGGCCTCAGTTTTAAACTCAGTACCATATTTAAATCTAGTCAAGACTTATACTTTTACTCTGATTGAGGTCTGTCTTGGCCCCTACGGAGCGTACATATATCCGCTCCTCAGATTCACATTTAGGCTACTGACCTCGCGCGCGTAACAAGCCCTTTAAATAAATAAATAAATACATACAAACATAGGGCCTACACACATACGTACACGTGCATACATACAGCACGATCAGTTACTACTTCTTGCGTCGTTTTTATTGGTTGTGTAATGAGTTACACAATGAATTGTAATGAATTTCGCTTGAAGTGGGTCATTCGATCAACGCCTATCAAGTCTATTATTTTTATTATTATTATTTTTATTATTATTTTTATTATTATTAATGTTGTTGTTGTTATTATTATTATTTTTTTCCCGAGGTACATGTAATCCCTCAGGAGTCTAAAAAATTATGCTAGGAGCTGTTGTTGAATGTCTGAAAAATCAGGTCTCGTCCTCCGCAACATTAGTGAAAGTGACACGAAATGCGATGGCGTTGTAACGCTGGATTATTATTATTTTTATTATTATTTTTTTATATTATTATTATTATTATTATTATTATTATTATTATTATTATTATTATTATTATTATTATTATTATTATTATTATTATTATTATTATTATTATTATTATTATTATTATTATTATTATTATTATTACGAACACTTTTAACGCGCGCAAAGTCACACAGAAATGCGAATCTGAGGCGCGGTTAGTCAGTCGCCAGGTGAAGAGCAATTAGATATCCATATATTTGAAAGCCAGTGAGAAGTAATGAGTTTTGAGGCGTTTCTTGAAAGAAGAAGAGGTCGAGCAACGAATAAACATTGGTAGTCGGTTCCATTCCTTGATGGTTGCAAGACGAAATGCACGACAGCCCATGGCAGTGCTACATCTAGGCTCAACCAAAAGACCAATCAATAATTATTTAGCCCGCTATAGCTAGACCTACTTAAAAATTGCTGGAGTTTTACGCATTTAGCAATCGTACAGACTAGTCTATAAACCCAGGTCAGCCGTTGAATATCTACATGAGCTCATTGACCTACCCGAAGCCAGGAGGGCGTATCTTAAGGCAAGTCCTATACAGAGGACCGAGAGGAGGGTCATGCATGGATCAACCAGCAAAACAAAAAACAAGTTCAACAACCGTACAATATTTCTTTAGGCATTAACAGCAAATTTTTAGTTTCGAAAGCCACAGTATTTTCAGTATATATTTTATATATAAATACCATTTATATACTATATTATTTAAATATATATCAGTAGACTGATAGGCCTGTTTTATGTATCAACTTGACTATGGCTTGACTTCAGAGCGTCATTGGTTGATGCCTTGAGCATTAGACAGCAGTGCAATTTAAATTGCATATTATATATATATATATATATATATATATATATATATATATGTATGCAAGACTCCAGTGCTGTTCTGTATTACAGTATATGTATATATATTATATATATGTGTGTGTATGTGTGTGTGTGTGTGTGTGTGTTGTGTATGTGTGTGTGTGTGTGTGTGTGTGTGTGTGTGTGTGTGTGTGTGTGTGTGTGTGTGTGTGTGTGTGTGTGTGTGTGTGTGTGTGTGTGTGTGTGTGTGTGTGTGTGTGTGTGTGTGTGTGTGTGTGTGTGTGTGTGTGTGTGTGTGTGTGTGTGTGTGTGTGTGTGTGTGTGTGTGTGTGTGTGTGTGTGTGTGTGTGTGTGTGTGTGTGTGTGTGTGTGTGTGTGTGTGTGTGTGTGTGTGTGTGTGTGTGTACAACAGTGTGGCAGAGTATGTCAGTGAATAACAGTCGGTCAGAACAAGCGATTTCTTTTACCGTGGATTGTAGACCTTGACTGTAGGCTAGTTATAATATGAATGCATTATCGTAATATGAATCGCTCGCTATAAATCTGTCGCTCCTGTATACTTCATTAAACTGGCTTAAGTCTACAACGGGCCTGGAGATACCACCACGTCGCGATTCGGATGATGGTTCATCTGGACCGGCCTGCGAACACGATGGATGGGATAGATAAACGAATAACTAGATGGATTGTTGGTTAGACGGAAGAATAGATGGGTGGGTGGATGGATGAGGGATGAATGATTGGGTGGGAAGGAGGACTGATGGACGGATGGATACACTGGTCGAGAAAGGGAACACATGCCAGCGGTCCACTAATTGAATGGCAAATAAGTCTGGATATCTCTTCTTATAGTCCTCAACGCTTTTAGGCCCAATTGAGAGACTTCAAGACGATAAAATTCTTAGGATCACCTTTTTAGCCATTCGGCTTTTTCTGACGGTTTATCTATATTTAACTGGATTTATTCGTTTCCTTCACCTATATTCTGTAGCTTGTTTAACTCTGGGCCTACTATTTCTTTGTGCAGCCATTGGAGAAGCCGGTTTAATGGTTAGAAGTCCCATCTAAATAAAATATTCCTCTTGAATTCGCCCATAGTGGATAGATTCTTGGTTGAATGGATAAATGGATGCGTAGGCCTATATGGAAAGACCGACGGATGGATGGATAAAAATATAAACAGATGGATGGGTTGATGTGTGATTGGATGCATGGAAGGACTGACGAACGGACTGCTGGATATAAAGTTCTGAATATAAACTGTCATTTCTCGTGCTCTGTTTGTAGAAAAGTTTCAGAAGGCGTTTCGCATCGTTTTACTTTGTTCGTTCCGAAGAGGACGGGGTTCACATCAGACGACGCGGCGAATGATCCTCTGGAACAACGCCTCAAGGCACGCATCAAACGCGACGCGCATCCACAAGATGACGACGTTCGTCTGAACCATCACCTTCTAGATACTGACTCTAGATGGCAATGTCTGAACACACTCTCGGTCACTCTGTCCAACTCTTTCATTATTCTAGTTAAGGCTAAACACCAGTCTCTAAAATCAGTCGAAACTTGCAGTTGTTTGTGAAACTACCCGTGTTTCCGTGATTACAGCATTAAACCCCAAGTGATCCTGGTTCTTACAAAATCCTTCTGGTTGTACCGATAGCATGCATGAGTGCTTATGGTGTACATAATATTGAATAATTAACCTGTATACATATTACATAGGTCTGAATATTTATGGAAATAAAATTACATGGACCTATATATAGCGAGCGTAACGCGTATTTTGGTGCCGGATTTAGGTATAAACTACAAAAGCTGCATCCTCTCAATGCGCAGGGGCCTTAATAAATTCAGAATTTTTTGTCGGGGCTTTTCTAAAATTTTAGATGTACATAATGTAGAATATATATATATATATATATATATATATATATATTGTGTAGAACCTTTTTAAACGGCTTGTGTAGCAAATACCAACTCGCCTGCAGAGTAAATGCATTCATTTTAAATTAATTTGAATTTTTAACTTTTACATGCCTTGCTATTAAATAATTTCAAGTCTTGTGAGACCTTTTGGTGTAATTTTTAACAAGAAGCTTCCAAGTTTTATATAGCTTAAGGCCTCGCCAAGTCTAAATCCGGCACTGGGTCGTTGTTCTAAAACGATCCCACTTAGGGGCATATAGCAGTGATGAATAAGAGATGCTTGCTATGAGGCAGGGTCAGTTGCTTCAGGTTTAGGCCATTTGTATAGCGCCTTTTAAGGCGCTATTGAGTTCCTCCTCGTCCAATATTAATGAAGTTAGAGTTCAAGAATTCAGTCCGTGGTGGAATGACTCTCGCAGCTCTTTACAGTTGGAAAAGATCTTTGCTTGGAAACCGATCAACATTAGGTCGATGCTTCACGCATGTTATGTATCGGGGTGTGGTATATAATGAGAGGCACTGAAACATGGCTATTTAGCAGGTCTAAGCCTTGAGGCAGGCTGAACAGTCTCTTAAATTGTATCAGGCAGAAGAGTTCTGTGTTTGATCGTCCTGAAATTGTTCCATGAAGGTGAACTAGACTGCTAGTCTCTGGAGGAATACACAAGACAGTTCACTGTGCAACTGAGCCATTGTACAGGAGTGTGGGATAAGGAGGTTAAAGTCCCTAGGCTGTGTACATCTAGAACATATCTTCATCAGCTCGCTTTCTTTCCTGATAAATGTGTAGCGATAGGCAGCGTTCGCAACCGAAAGGTAACAAGTGGAAGAAAAGCCGGAAGAGAAGTGCCTCCAATGTTTAGGCCTAATTGTTTCTCTTTTTTTATCTCAGGGACTGTTCAGTGCCGAGATCGCACAGTTACGAACAGTGACGAATGTTCCAATCTATGTCTAGTCTATGTTAGGTCTGCGTTTACCTAGGCATGGATGCATTGGTAATTAAGCCACCTTTGACCTATGGGTGTTTGTTTTAGACAATATCCAGCCTCATTCTTCATTACGGTCTCTAGGTCGCCATCATTCTGTAAGCTTAAATCTTCCTCGTCTTCTCGATCTCTCACCTAGAATTAGTACAGACATGCATATATCATCTATCTTATACAGAGGCCGCCATCTTCGACTTAACAAACTGCCGAATAATCGCTTCAATAAGTCAAGCTAACAGGGAAAAGAATAGCTGTCGTTGTTTATGAGTGCACTATTCGCAGTTTGTGCCCGTTTAAATGTCTTAATATTGGCCGAAATATGGTTGCTTCCGAACCTAGGTGAAACGATGGCATGCCGCTAAAAATGATAATGCAGAGAATGAGTGAGAGGAGAGATTTTAAACCGCAAGGAGGTAGGGAGGGAGGGAGACAGAGGCGGGACGGGCTAACAAACAGCATGACGAATGTATGTGATATTTGCCATGAAGTAAATCAGGCGTAGTTTCTAGACGATCATAATTATGGAAGTGATAGGTCTAATAAGCAGTGGCGTCACTAGGGGGTGCGGGAGGTGCGGGCCGCACCGGGTGACACCTTCAGAGCGGCGACGCCAAAATGACAAAATGACTGTCTAAAAAATTGTTTGCAGAGTTTCAGCAGAAATTTATTATTTTTAAATTAACAATAACAGATAACAACAAAAACATTTTTCGTAAGCGCAGCATTCATGTAGTGTATCGGTATCAATTTACCTAAAGCTGAAACTCTATGCCAATTTACTTTTTTGAACCTTCTATTGGGGGTGACACCATGACAGTCATGACTTACCGCACTGGGTGACACCAATCCTAATGACGCCACGGCTAATAAGTAAAGGCCTAAGAGATTTCACCGACTATAAATTATATAAAGCTCTTATTTAACCAAATAATGGTGGCACAAAACAAAAATGCCGACAAAAGTCCTAAACCGACAAAAGCTGCGTTTTGGATATGAAAAAATCATTGAAAATATGACAAAATTGAGAGTTACATAACTGCGTTTCTGTTACAGAAAGGAATTGCGATACTTTACGCTAGGGTTTGTCGAGTAATTTACTAATTTGGCCTACAGCATATACACTGTGTATGCTGTATTACACTGTATTTCCAATATTAGGAAACATTAGATCCTATTCATTAGGCCTAGAATTCAACCACAGGATCTGCGTAACATTGCCTTCGGTCTTAGATGATAGAATATACGACCGCGTGGAGTTGGCTTTAACTGTTGTGGTTACCATGCGCCGATGCTCCACAACAATATAGCCGCCGATGTTTACAATTTCAATGTGTGAGATTAGCAGGCCCTAAAGACATATCATCTTCTGTGGTTGGGATAGCATTTTACCTTAGGCGACGACGTTCTACAACACTGCTAACAGCCCTTTAACGTCGTTAATACGGTTTCATATAGGCAGCATAAAAGAAGCACCGGCTGATGTACTCCAGCCTCTTCTTCTTCTTCTTCTTCTTCTTCTTCTTCTTCTTCTTCTTCTTCTTCTTCTTCCTCCTCCTCCTTCTCCTCCTCCTCGTCCTCCTCCAGTCAACCGATTCCAGACGCATTTCAAGCTCCGTTTGCTTTAATGCAAGGTTCTACGAAGCGTGCCAGAGTCAGCTCCAATCATCCAAGATGGCGGCCAGGAGACGAACATGGACATTGATGTCTGATCATACCAGAGCGTTACCGTTCCCCATTAAAACGAGTCATTACTTCCGACATGTTGGAAATTAGGACAGATATCCGAGGCGACATTGGGCAGAGTCTAGTGCATCGACAGTACGGCTGAGTCATAGATCAGACGGGCGCCACCGGAAATCTCCACGTTATCCCTTCCCACGAGGAGCTGTGCTTCGGAAGGAAGGACGCCTTACGACCGTTAGGAGACACCAATGCAGATCAGAACTCGTCAGCATTACCACGGTTAATTAAAATCCAGGCGAAGCGAAGACGCTTGCAACAATAAACAACCCACTGTTGCTTGCCCGACAAACGCAAGGCCTACATTAAGTTTGCGCTTTATGAGAAAGACCGCGGGGTGTCGTCAAGACGAGTAGCCCTAGGCCAAGACAATTAGTAAAATGCAATCTCGTTGATAGTCATATAGAAAATAATAATCATGGTGTCTGTGTTGTTAGCATCAATCATCTCTACAAGGGCAACACTAAGTGGAGCGCCGCATGTGGCTGCTCGTCAGTGTGCGTCGGGTTGCCGTAAGGGCTTTCTCCGGTTCTATTACTTGCAACTGAGTTGGGTTTTTTTTTATGTCGGATGGCAGACTTAGGAGTGAGGACTACGATGGAATTGTTATTTGTTCGAATTATTAGCGCCCCTACCTCCAAAGATAAGCTTAAGCAATAACGACCAACTTTGTTATCTCGAATATAGGCCTAATGCCCCCCCCCCATTGAGTTGCGCCTTTCCCATGGCACCGCTGGAACACTCCTCTCTACGGACCTGCCTATGTAATTGGGGCCCTACGTGCGTAGGTCGAAGACGTGTTTCAGGAATCGTAGTTTTTCAAACGCCAGCCCCAAGTGTTGCAACAGTTTTCCTCCTTCAATTCGCTCTACTGACTCAGTTGAGTCTTGCAAGATTATACTTAGGACTTTTCTGTAAGCTTACACTAAAGCTTATCTCGATTAGCGATTTTGTTATTTAGTTGTGACGGCGCCCTTGTAGGCTATGTGTTATGGCACCTTAGAATTTAAGTAAGTATAGGCCTATTCTTTATTACACCATTAGCAAACGCACAATGGGATAATAGCTAGAAGCATTGATTATGAAACATAGAAGTAATAAATCGCAATAAAAGTTATAAAATAAGTGAGTAAATAAGTGTGTTTTCCTGTCATCTATACGGCATCCCAGTAATATAACCATTCTCTGTCAGAGGATCAAATATTATGCGATGCTATTATTATTATTATTATTATTATTAAGATGCACTTGTGTTTGCGTACGACCTCTGAGGATAACGTGCATAACTATATATTTTCTTTCTTCGGCGTTCTTATTGTTTTGAGGTTAAATTAGCTCACTGTTGCAACTGTTGGCATATTTATCAGATCACCTGCAGATCATCTGCCATCTTCCATGGTCACACCTCGTAACTCTGCCAAAGGCCGCTCGGCCCGCTCCTCTCTTCGGTGTGCATCTGCTGGAAAGTATGTTGATCCTGGTACAAGTCTTGTCTTTGGCCGGCATTCATTCACAGTTGCCGCTCCCTCCATCTGGAACTCGCTACCACCTCATGTTAGCAACTCTCTTAGCGAGACTGTCTTTCGTTCTAAACTGGAAACTTATCTCTTCTAGTCTAGGCCTATTTAGGCCTACGACTCTTCATGGTTGCCTGGCTTCAATGTGCACTTCTGATCTTTGTAAGGCGGGCATTATCGAATTACAGTTGCATGTATTGTATAATTTTTGTATTTATCGTATACTAGGCTATATTCAGACGGTCGGCCTAAAAGCTTTTATGCTCCAAATATTTCAAACACGATACGGCATCTAGCTAGTCTGCAGCTTGTGCAGTTTGCTCCAAAACAGTCAAATTTATCTGATCCACATAATGAATTTGGCCATGTAGCTGGAGGCAAATTCATCTCTTATATATATACGTATAGGCTATTTGGCCATACCGTGCTGTCTGCACTCTGAACTATGTACATGTACAACTTGTAACCTAGCTATGACGCTTGCTCCGTGATCTTTGCCAGATACCTTCGCGCACATATCGCAACATAAGACGACGTCGGAACTGTAAAAGCTTCCTTTAACATAAAGTTTACTCATCAGTTCCCCATCGCGATAAATTTATATGTAAGGCCTACACATTGGCTTATGACGATTTCTAGACTAGCAAATGATTAGAATTTAGACGAACGGAAGTTGGATTACTTCAAGCGAAAACATCGAATTCATGTCGTTTCCTTTGAGCATAAGTTCGCCGACTGCTTAAATGCGAGGGATTTCTAGCAGACACTTTTGGGACAGCCCGCACTATCACAGTAATAAAAGCTTTTGGAACGGTTCACGATTGTACAATGGCAATATAACACTTCACGGTTACCGGTATCCAAAAACACTCGTCACGGACCGATTGACACCAGTCTGAGCTGCCTTGATGTGAAGAAGCCTGCACTCCTACGGTGTGTGTACATGTATCAAAACTCATTTATTCTCCAAGTAATAATACTTAACTACTGCAATGTAACGCGTCCTTTAAGTAAGACTCTGTTTTATTAAGGCGCGTTATAAATATAAGTTGTATTGTATCGTATTGAATGTGTACCCGTGATAGAAATATTTCGTATTCCTCATACGACTGAAATGACGTAATTCTTGACGTCATTTCACTTTTTTTTATTAACTATCGAATTGTTAATATGAAATGACGTCATTACGATTTTTGTTAGTTATGGAAACGTCGCTCATAGTCAGTGGCGTCACTAGGGGGGTGCGGGGGGTGCGGACCGCACCGGGTGACACCCTAGGAGGGGGGTGACACCCAAGATGAGAAAAAAAATTTTTTTTTAAACACGAGGTCATCACTTTTTTTGGGAGACGAATTCCTGTCAAAGGTAAAGAGGTAATGATGGCATTGTGGTTGGAGACCGGAAAAGAAGGATGTAAGAAGTACAAAAACAGGCGGATGACTAAAAAAAAAAAAAAAAAAAGGTTTTTTGGGAGACGAATTCCTAAAAAAAGTCATCTTTTTTTTTGAGGGTGACACCATGACTTACCGCACCGGGTGACACCAGCCCTAGTGACGCCACTGCTCATAGTCCATATGCGCGTTTTTGCTGCCTTCGTTAATAGCTTGCCTCGCAAGACGACTGCGATTATTTAATAATTCTTATTAGTTCGTTGCGTACGCTGTTATTAAGCTGTAAGGACTTTCGCTCTTCATCGGAATGACCAAAGTTTTGTCTTGGCATCATGCCTTCGATTGTCAAGTTTCCGGAAGGCAAGACGCCGGTTCCGATAAATAGTAAGTTGCCAAAATTTCGATGCGATTGCGGCATTTCTTTGCGATCGCCCGAGAAAGGCATTGGAGATCATCCACAAAGGACGTCCACAACTGGGGGCAGGGAGTGGTCACTAAAATGCGGACAGGGGAGGGAATTATCTCCAGTGCAGACGTCCGCATCTAAATTTCTAACCAAGAAGATACGTACGCAAGGAGCTGTACGCGCTGAGGAGATCCCCGGAGGTTCGGCGTGCTGTCGGTCCCGTAGGCCCTACACTTGAAAAGGATTGCGTTACACTACGGTACGCTACAGAAGGACAACAAGGGGAACGCTGCATTCAAGACAGAGGGTGAGTTATGAATACAAGATGACGCCAAGATCTCTGACGGAGGTGGAAAAGACAATATTGGGGAACTCAGGGATAAGACTAGCGTGATCAATCTTAGCAAGCTGCCTAGGAGTGCCCAGCCACAATGCCACATGTATTGAGTCTTAGAGGGATTCAAGCGAAGGCGGTTTGAAGACATCCAGGCAGGCATAGTTGCCAAAAGCTGGCTCAAGAAACAGCATACAGACTCATCCATGAGTAGAGGGATATGACCTCTTTCGAAAGGATCGGGAGGCACGCAGGGGTCGATGAGTGGCAGCATACTGCAAACCTGACTGGAAACCTAGAATATACCAGCCCCGGTGTGAATATGAGATGGAGATTGAGATCCTGTGGCTCAGTTATTACTACGTTGGGGCAATTTATCACCCCCAGACCAATATAGTTAGTTAGGATGTGTTCTTTAGTTAAGAGAGTTCTTTAGGTTGGATGTGTTCTTTAGCAAAGGAGTTCTTTAGTTTAGACGTGTTCTTTAGTTAAGATAGGCCTAGTTCTTTATTTAAAATTTGTTCTTTAGTTAAGATAGTGCTTCAGTTAAGATGCGGTCTTTGTTGAGATAGCTCTTCAATTAAGATGTCTTATTCAGTTAAGATGTGCTGTTTAGTTAAGATAGTTCTTTAGTTCAGAGTTTTTCAAACTGTGGTCCGCGGACCCCTGGGGGTCCGCGAAGGATATGGCGGGGGTCCGCGAGAGCGTTCTGAAAATAATGTGATGCTTAACATTGCATGGTTTAGCATTAACTAGCCTGTGTTTTCAAATTCATACGCTACTTATAGTATGCCTGTAACTGTATGATCCACAAAGATCCAATTGGGTATTCGATCACACCAGTTTTGTGATGCTGCTGATAGTTATTCTTTGCGTACTAGGGCCTACAGTGACGTAAATAAGATGTAGGCTTATAAAACGTCTGTTTTAATAAAATTTAATATATAATTTCTGCTAATCGACTGCTAATCATTTCTGCACCCAATGTAAGCGCGATGTATTTGAAGCCTTCATCAGAAGTAGGCCTACAACTAGATTCCATTTAAAAAGGTTTAAGATCGATATTCACAAAACAAACTTTGAAACTCTGCAAGTAGGCCTATTTCATTTAGAAAATCAACACTGAATATGAGTCTGGTTGTTTTTTCCATTGAAGAAACACTGAAGCTCTAGCTAGCTAGGACTCTAGTTGTGTTTACATAAACGCTATAATATTATTTTCTTCTCATTGTAACGCTGGACTCACTTGGGTTTTCTAGTCTAGTGGTTCCTTCATTTGCAATATGCTGGCCTATTTCCTGATTGTGTACTCTGGACTTGTAGATTTAGAAATTTGTGGAATTCGCCTGATTTTAGCCTTTAAATGAACGATAGGGGCCTAATACAGAGATTTGCAAAGCATAGGGCCTATCCCTATTTCGTTCACGTTCGCTGTTACATGCTAACTATATAATTTTGCTGTTTTCATTATGGATAACTTTCTGAAACGTAAGAAAACAGTGCTTAGGCCTAGGCTATCCAAAATAGCACCAATTATGGACAGTTTTGCAAAGCAAAGCAAGCACATCCCTCTCGCTGACATTACTGGTTTTTGGCGAAACCGATGTCATTCATTTCTTTTAAAAATGACTGCGTTCCATAGTTATTGCAGGGAGTTAATAACAATTTATTTAGTGTTACTTTTTATATTGTAATAGTCCTTAGCGTCATAAATAAGCAAGCGTTTATAGTGGAAATAGTCTGTCTGCCCATTATTTTTTTATTAAATTTTAAGTGATAGGGGTCTAAATTTTGCTTTGTAAATACTGGGGTCCGCGAGCTATGCCTAGAAAAAAAGAGGGGTCCCTAGTCCAAAAAGTTTGGAAACCTCTGCTTTAGTTAATATATGGTCCTTAGTTAAGAAGTGTTCTTTAGTTAAGATAGCTCTTTAGCTTAATTGTGTTCATAAGTTTAGTTCTTTAGTGAAGATGTGTTCTTTAATTAAGATAGTTCTTTAGTTTTGATGTATTCTTTAGCTAAGATAGTTCTTTAGTTAAGATAAATTCTGTAGTTTAGTTCTTTAGTTGGGATGTGTTCTTTCGTTATGATAGTTCTTTATTTAAGATGTGTTCTTCAAGATGTTCTTTAGCTTAGATGTGTTCTTTAGTAAAGATAGTTCTTTAGTTTAGTTGTGTTCTTTAGTTAAGATAGTTCATTACTTAAGATGTTTTCTTTACTTAATATAGTTTTTTTTTAGCTTAGACGTGTTCTTTAGTTAAGATAGTTCTTAACTTGTGTTCTATACTTCAGATAATTCTTTAGTTATGTTATTTAGTTGATATTTTCTTTAGTTAAAACAGTTCTTTAGTTAGGATGTGTTCTTTCGTTATGATCGTTCCTTAGTTGTGCATTTTAGATAAGAGTGCTTTAGTTCAGATGTGTTCTTTAGTTAAGAAGGTTCTTTAGCTTAGACGTGTTCTTTAGTTAATAGTCCTTTAGTTAAGATGTGTTCTTTAGTTAAGATAGTCCTTTGGTTAAGATGTTTTCTTTACTTAAGATAGTTCTTTAACTTATACGTGTTCTTTAGTTAAGATAGTTCTTTAGTTTAGACTTTTTTTTATTCCGGATATTTCTATAGCGCCTCTCGAAGTCAACTACTACTCAGAGGCGCTCCCGACTACAGCATTTGATACTGTGCCGGAATTTTCACGCCGAAGCGCCACGAGCAATTGCGAGTGAAGGACTTGCCCAAGGTCCGTACGCAGCGGCTAGAGTGGGATTCGAACCTGCAACCCTCCGGTCACAAGGCGCCGAACTTAATTACCACTGAGCCACCACGCCCCACGAGGTGGCTCAGTGTTGTTTAAGTTAATAGTTCTTTAGTTACGATGTGTTCTTTAGTTAAGATAGCTCTTTAGTTAAGATATGCTCTGTAGTTAAGATGTTTTCTTTAGTTAAGATAGTTCTTGAGTTAAGATGTGTTCTTTCGTTATGATAGTTCGTTAAGATGTGTTCTTTAGATAAGATATGTTCTTTAATTAGATTTTCTTTAGTTTAGATGTGTTCTTTAGTTTAGCTGTGTTCTTTAGTTTAGCTGTGTTCTTTAGTTAAGATAGTTCTTTACTTAAGATGTTTTCTTTAGGCCTACTTAATAGTTTTATTTAGTTTAGACGTGTTCTTTGGTTAAGATAGTTCTTTAGTTAAAATGTGTTCTTTAGTTAAGATAGTTCTTTAGCTTAGATGTGTTCTTTAGTTACGATCGTTCTTTAGTTAAGATGTTATTTATTTAAGATATTTTCTTTAGTTAGGATGTGTTCTTTCGTTATGATCGTTCTCTAAATGTCCTTTAGATGAGTTCTTTAGTTTAGATCTGTTCTTTAGTTAAGATAGTTCTTTAGTTTAGACGTGTTCTTTAGTTAATAGTTCTTTAGTTAAGATGTGTTCTTTAGTTAAGATGTTTTCTTTACTTCAGATAGTTCTTTAGCTTAGGTGTGTTCTTTAATTAAGATAGTTCTTTAGTTAAAATATGTTCTTTAGCTAAGATAGTTCTTCATTTAAGATGTGCTTTAGTTAATATGCATTGTCTCGCTAAAGATAGTTCTTTAGTTTACATGTGTTCTTTAGTTAAGATAGTTCTTTTGTTTAGATGTGTTCCTTAGTTACAATAGTTCTTTTGTTAAGATATGTTACTTAGTTAAGATATTTTCTTTAGTTAAAAGTTCTTTAGTTAGGATCTGTTCTTTCGATATGATCGTTCTTTAGTTGTTTTTTAGTTGAGTTCTTTTGTTTAGACGTTTTCTTTAGTTAAGACAGTTCTTTAGTTTTTACGTGTTTCTTAAGTTAATAGTTCTTTAGTTCTGATGTGTTCCTTAGTTAAGATAGTTCTTTAGTCAAGATGTTTTCTTTACTTGAGATAGTTCTTTAGCTTAGGCGTGTTCTTAAATTCGGAGTTCTTTAGTTAAAATGTGTTCTTTAGTTAAGATAGTTCTTTATTTAAGATATGTTCTTTAGTTAATATGTATTGTTTCATCAAGAGTTATTTAGTTTAAATGTATTCTTTAGTTAAGATAGTTCTTTAATTTAGACATGTTCTTTAGTTAAGATAGTTCTTTAGTTTAGATGTGTTCTTTAGTTAAGATATGTTCTCTAGTTAAGATGTGTTCTTTAGTTAAGATAGTTCTTGAGTGACGTGTTCTTTAGTTAAGACAGTTCTATAGTATACATGTGTTCTTTAGTTAGGATAATGTTCTTAAGGTCAGTGGCGTACGGAGCTGATATGACGCCCGGGGCGATGGCCCAAAATGCCGCCCCCCCACTTAATTTTCGATGTGCTATTTTCTCTAAGATATTGCATGACGATCGTATTATATATACAATTTTATTTTATACAGTTTATAGCCTTTCTAGATTTTTCACTTTTCACTGTATTTTGTAATTAGGTCTATTTGTTTTAGCTATAAGCGTAGCCCTACATTATCAACTTATATTATAACCGATATTCGAAAATAACTGAATAGCCTACTGTTAGGCTACTAAACTCTGTTTAAAGGATAGGCTTAAAACCGCTAAATGCTCATTTCAAATGACAAATCATAAGTAAGTAAGTAAGTAAGTATATCCTTTATTCAAAACCAACTGCTAACCGCATTTTGGTGTACATAGTTAATAATATTAATTTAAGCATATAACATTCGAATGACAAAGGTTTTGCGAGCTAAAGAGTCAGCATTAGGTATAATTCTATGGTATGCATTGATGGCTGAGAAGAGGTTACAATCAGCTTTCTGGCAGCAGTGATATTTTACTTCTAAAAATAATTCCTAATTCAGTTCTAATTCAGTTCTGAGCTCTTGAATTTTACTTCTAATTCTAATTTTACTTCTCAAATAATTTTACTTCTAATTCCTATTTTAGTTCTCAAATAATTTTACTTCTTATTTTACTTTCCCAAATAATTATTAATTTCCGTGCTGTAAAAGTACATATGCAACGCTTGTAGAGAGAAGCACACCAAACCTGTCTCGAGAAAGAAAAAAACTGTTTGAAGTAAAACAAGGGGTGACGCTTTAGTTTAACAATGCTGATAATTTGAATTTTGAGTCGTGTGGTTATCATTAATACGAAACGAAGAATTATCTAGTATCAGCCAAACCGGATAGGCCCTACTGTGTGGACAATCATATCCAAAACGCTGTGCAGTCGATGATGGAATTCATTCGAGTCAGTCGGAAAGATCCAATGCTGTTAGGCTATGCCAGCGTGTTACCAACTTACCATTCATCTATCCCCTTCCAAGACTTATTTTGCTTGTATTTCTCCAGCTAGTGCTGTTCCACAAATTCCATCATTTTCCCCGTTTAGTACTTGGCATGTAGATCTGCCTGTACATGTAGTTTCGTCGAAATGATAAACCCAAAATTGGGCTATCTCGCTTCCTTCCAGTCAACATTCTCGATAAACTCGTAATTTTACAATTTAACGATCAAACCCGAAATAAAATGGCGTATGAAACTGAGGTCGCTGGTACGCAATTAAGTGGGGACAATTATTAGACAACGAAGACCAAAGATAATAGAAATGGTATGCGCAGCGTCTTCATCTCAACCAAAGTTTTCCAATGGATTTTGTTTGGAGCGCGTGCAATTTTACCGGTACTCGCCTTCACCTCAACTTAAGTGCCACAAGAAGTAAAATGATTTTACTTCTGAAAATAATTCCTAATTTCGTTCATAATTTTAGTTTGGCAAATAATTCCTAATTCAATTCTTAATTTCGTTCTTTTTGCTGAAATAATTCCTACTTTTACTTCTAGTTTTCGTTAACGAAATCATTTATTTTTACTTCTAATTTTAGTTTTCGTTAACGAAAATATCACTGTCTGGCAGAGTTGCTCGAAAGTAAGATAGGAATATGGTAAATATCGAGACCGGACCAATCTTCGCATTGTTGCCTGAAGACGTGTACGTCCCATTCCTCCCACGTATCCCCACTACGCCGGTGCCGCATACAACAACCGTGAAACTGTGGTTGCACTCTATCACGCAGTCAATTTCTGTCAAAACCAGATCAATTTTTAAATTAATTTTTAAAAGAGGACTAAACTAAGTGGTGAATGGGCGGTGGTGGTGATATTGATAGTTTGTGAATCTATTGTGTAAGGCGCCGCTGAGCACAGGTTGAGTGGCGCCTGTGATGATGGTGATGATTAAATTTTATTCTATGTCATTGATTCGTTTTGATACCTATACATTTATAAGCGTTTATAATGTATGTGTATATATATATATATATATATATATATATATATATATATATATATATATATATATATATATATATATATATATATATATATATATATATATATATATATATATATATATATATATATGATTATGAAGGGCGGCATAACAAGAATATGTTTTAAAGTATGTAGGTAACTCCTACCCAGACTCATCAGATCCTCTGTCTTCCAATTCTTCTCGCCCAAAACGGCACTCGCCTTAACAGCTGTTCTGAATCCTCTCTTGATCTGCCCCCATGGAAACCGGACTTGGACTTCCTCTGGACTACTCTTTGAAAACACCTCTGATTTGACGTAGCGCTCGTGAATAGGCTGGCGCCCTGCTCTTGGCCTTGGGGTAGCGCTTTAGAAGTTTGGAGATTACGACTAATATTTAGTATGTTACTCTGTTTACAATTTACTACATAAATGCGATTCTGCTTCCACTTCTGCAATTCTGTTTAGTGTTTAAAGTAGACCTTTGAGAGTGATGCCGCCCCTAACGGTCAAGGGAAGCCAAGCCGACTTGGCCAAAGTGACGGTTTCTTTCTTAACTTCTTTTTCTTTCTTTCTTTCTCTCCTACTTTTTAATTTTAAAAAATTACCCTTTTTTTATTTTACTTCAACCCCATTTTGCCGCCCCTGCAAAAGTGCCGCCCGGGGCGACTCGCCCCCTCTGCCCCCCCTTCGGTACGCCACTGCTTAAGGTATATTTGTTCTTTACTTAAGATAGTTCTTTTGTTTAGATGTGTTCTTCAGTCATGATAGTTCTTTTAATTTAGATGTGTTCTTTAAATGTTCTTTAGTTAATGTGTTCTCTAGTTGATAGTTCTTTAGTGTATGTGTTCCTTAGTTAAGATAGATCTTTAAAGTGTTCTTTAGTTACGATAATTCTTAATTAAAACCATTTTTTAGTAAGGATGTGTTCTTTCGCTATGATCGTTCCTTAGTTGTTCTTTAGTTGAGTTCTTTAGGTTGGAAGTGTTCTTTAGTTAAGATAGTTCTTTAGTTTTAATGTGTTGTTTAGTTAAGATAGTTCTTTGGTTAATAAATGTTCTTTAGTTAAGAAGTGTTCTACCTAGTCACCGCTCTCCCATCCGTAGTGACCTCTGTTCTTTGGCACACACCGCTACTTTGCAGCAGGGTGCTTTCTCCATCATTGTCCACCATTTGGAATGGGCTTCCTCTTGAGCTGTGGTCTCTTCCTCAAGATTCGTCCACTGCTTTCTTCTCTGCTCTGAAGACTGTTCTCTTTCGCCGGGTTGGGCCGAGAGCGCTTCTGAATAGTCTCCTTGAACATGCAGTGCTTCTGAATAGTCTCCTTGAAGATGCGCTATATAAATGCTCAGTTGATATATGTTCTTTAGTTAAGACAGTTCTTTAGTTTAGATGCGTTCTTTAGTCATGATAGTTCTATAATTGATATGTTCTTTAGTTAAGACAGTTCTTTAGTTAAGATAGTTCTGTAGTTTAGATGTGTTCTTTAGTTCAGATGTGTTCTTTAGTTGTTTTCTTTAGTTAAGATATGTTCTTTAGTTCAGACACATTAAACATATCCTGAAATTCTTCATCTGCCATTTATTGATCTTGTGTTATAATCTATTAGGATTCCTAAAAGAAGATGAATGAAAAAATGAATATCTGCTTAAAATATCGTTTTTGTTGCCGAGGTGGTTGCTGCTGATAGCGGTGATGACAATTTTTCTGACAATTAAACTGTGTACAATTGAAACTGAGAATGGAGTGAATGTTGAGGCTGCCTTTTCGACTTCTTTTGTCACACAGAGCGTCTCCCGGAAAAGTATCAGTATGCCAATGGTCACTGTATTCTGACTCCCGAATACATGTATTGCAATGGCAAACTAAACTGTGCAGATGCAAGTGATAAACCAAGCATATGTTGTAAGTAGGCCTACGCCTAATGTTTTATAAAATAATCCGAGACAGAGGTCTGTCTAAGTGAACGTGTAGGGCATATTATGCAACACAACTATTTTATCATCCACAGACAGATTCTTCTCTTTTGAGATGCCATTATAAAATCATACACTTTTGTATCAGAGGTCATAATGATATATTTAATTTAACAACATATAGGTTTAGCATGTTCAGTCCTTGTAATATGGGGCCATAGACGTTAGAACACCCTTGCACAGGCAACAGCAGTGCCAGACGCAAGGGAATGCCAGAGGGGGTGCCATTTTATACAGCTCATCATGCACCAGGTTGGCCTTGAGGAGCCGAGAGACACCAAGTAGGCTATGGAGGTGCCGCCCTTGCTTTTAATATAGCTAAATCCTCCACGGGGATTAAGATTGCAGTCAGCATAATGAGGCTACTGTACAAAAATTAAATCAATGTAAACATAAAGTGATCCTTTCCTGGTGACCAGACATACATGTCAATCAGTCTTGTCTCTTAGCCAGTCAGGAAACAAAGCATATGTACATTATTCATCAGTTAGCCTCAATTAGTCCAATAGTATCGAGTTGTAGAGTGGCCCTGCAACTTCGATAAATATGCAGGCCCACTGTTTGACAAGGACCAAATATAGCATTCCACAAAAGCGAGACTTCGATATCTATCTATCTATCTATCTATCTACAAGATTTATATAGCGCCTCTTCAAGGAATCTACTCAGAGGCACTCCCGACCCAGGCCAGATATAAGCAGGTTTTATAAAGCAGAGCTAGTTTGTATGTGTTTGCATTGATTGTTGTCGGGCTATTTACTGTTGTTCGATACAACCGGAAGTTCGAAATACCGAAGATCGATATACCAAAGTTTTGCTGTACTGGCATCTAAAACCACCAACAGTTGATTAATTCACAATGGGACTTAAAACAATACTGTTCCTTGAAGCGTTTACACATGACTAGGAGAGTTCACGAAAGCAGATTGCTGAGACATCTAAAACTAAACTGCCTATAATGATGATGATGCTGCTATAGGTCATCCTTTCCAGTTGACCTGTTGACCTTGGCATCAACTCATAGTGTTCCTTGTACTTATTGTAATTGTAAATTTATATAGCACCACTTCAAGAGAGACTCATCAGAGGTGCTCCCGATGTAACACAATGAAACCATGATCGAAGAGAATGGTCTTCAAGCGCTTGCAGAAAAAGGCGAAGAGAGGTTGAGGAGTTCATATCGCAGGTTGTTAGGCAACTTTTTCTAGGAGGATGGCCGACTACAGCAAAACTTCTGTGCTGGACCGTGGAAGTTCGGGCCGGTGGAACAACCTTGCATGGCAACCAGGAATAGAAGATAAGATGGAGTAGAGTATCAAGATCTTAAAATCAATGCACTTTTGCATATGTAACCAGCACAGATCCCCCACATGAACCTGGAGATATATGACCAAATTTATTTATTTGTTTTGTTGTCATGATGTTGAGTAGTCAATAAATGGCTTACTCTATTCTATAAATTAAGGCTATTCTATTACAATATAATAATAATAATGCAAAGACAGCCATAAATTCTATCATTAGTTTGTATACCAAGATCAATCCATACACAGGGCTTAGAAAATACTTGTTAAAGGAGCACAAGTTTATCGTTTGCCACAGTCCAAGATTTTGTTTCTACACAGAAGCTCACAGCGTTCAACAGCCAGCACTCCATCAAATTATATAACTACAGTACTAAACTTATGCCATATGCCAGGTGTTGCTTTGGACACAACATTCTACAGCAAAGCAGATAAAGAGCTGAAAATGTTCTTCATTTTGTGGGCTTCACACTTTTCCAGCGTCCAAACTTCTCTGTTAACAAATAACAAGATTACTTCAGAGCAGGACAAAATAACCCTGATCATTAATTATCAGCAGCAAAAAAACTAACATCTATAGATCCCTGCAAATGATCTCCGTACCTCATACAAAATCAGTGGTCTGGACTGGTCCGAGTTCTGTCCTGGATGAGCAAATCATGGTGACCATGGGCTAAGACTGTATGGCTTGGACACCAATGTTCCCTCAATATTTTGCCATGTGCACACTGGCCAGCTGCAGGGACTGTAACACTTAGGACATGCACTCTGGTACATGCAAGACTGCACGCCTATTATCCTAAACTAAAGGGCTATAAAACTGGAAATAGTCAAGAGGATGTCACTAAGACATGGAGAACCATTCTCCCATTCTCGTGTCTGCATTTGTCCACAGTTGGAATTAACTCACATCCCAGTTGGCAGATGTACAAAGTCCAGCAGAGTACTAAGTCCTACATGGATGACCTTGTAGAGCAAAATGCACCACAGTGTGGGATACTCTGAGCTTTCCTATCCAGCAAAAGAACTCTTAAGTAGACCCAACAAATTACAGACTGCTTTTGACCACAGCTGGTGTTTAAAGCACAGGCTGTACTGCTAGCTGCACATACCAAATTTACATGTTAATGTTTGCATTTGGCATAAATCCCTATCTCCTAGTCCACATTTGCATGACCCTTCCCACCCCTCTGCAGACGTCATTAACGAATGCAGCACAAAACAGTTCCATAGCCATAGCCTAGCAGAAAGAATAAAACAACCACTGCTACTTTTAACATTAAAAAAGAATACCTGAAGAGTTTCATAATTCTGACAGAGTCCTCAAACTCTCTTGCCTTCTTGTGAGCCAGTTTTATGACCTAAAATAACAAATTCATTTTAAATTTTAACTATAAGCAAATGTACTCAAAGAAATCATCTCTTAATACAGATAAGCCATCACCACAGTCACGAAGAACAATCATTTACGACGCCCAAGACGTTACAAGTATGATGGAAACAATAATTGTTAATTAAGATGCCTAACCTCATCAGGAATGCTAGCAAGACGAGCAGCATTGAAACCGTAGCTCTTTGGACATGCCCCAGACGCAAACTGGTAAAGGAAGGTGATTGTTTCCTGGCTTGGGTCATCATCGTTTTCGTTCTCCACCATGCAAGCCTAAAAACAGATATAACTGAATTATCATTATCAATCAGCATGTTACAGTTGTATAGCATACGGCCAACCTAATAAAAAGAAAATCATCTTACAAAATGAAATAAAAAAGTAAAGTCAGTCCAGATCCCAAGTGGGACATAGGTGAGGCGCTCATCTCCTTTTCTTAACCCTTGAGCCGGCAATGGACGAATCCCAAGAACTTGGACACAGGGCTAGTGCATCACAGGACTTGCCGTTTACTTCCCAGCTTACGCCGGTACCAAATTATACTGCTTGGTGACAGAGGCACGGTGTGCGCAAACAACTTGCCCAAGGTCGTTGCAAGGAGTCGAACCGGCGACCGCATGATCTATTGACCAAACGCATTACCAATACTCCACCGTGCCGCTCAAAATGAAATACACTGTTAAAATCATCTTTCACATAAAAGAAATCAATGACTTATTTTGTGACATTACAACCTGGCTTCCAGAATATCTGAAAGGTAAAGAATTCAGTACATATGAATAATACAATACATATTAAGCCAAAACCAAAATCTTGTAAGACAGACCAAAAATTTCAACCTTTCACACACTAACGAATGAATGGCCAACAGATTCCAGACTGTCTAAGGACCAAACTGATTAACACTTTAACTATGAACTGCATTGGTTTCCCAGTCGCTTCTAGTACACTCTTGTCATTAAAGTGTTAGGGAGCTCTGAAAATAACTCAATAGTTTTTGGTTTACATGCAAAAACATGAAATTTGGACCCGTATCTAAACAATCAAAAATTACAAGTTATGCATAATTTCAGTTGAAAAGAAGATTCATGGCATACCATGTGACCAAGCCTGACATTTTCATCATTTGAGAATTCTTCAACCAGCGAATGGTAGTGAGTAGAGAACAATGTTCTGCATTGAATTTTCTCAGACAGCTCTTTAACAACAGCACATGCAATAGCATTTCCATCGTAAGTTGCTGTTCCACGACCTGCAGTATTTTAAATAACAAACACTATAGATAATCTACGAATGGTAATCATACATGTAAAACTACTTTTCAGAGTAAGCCTTAGAAAGATTTTAAAATTAAAAATGACCAACAATTGTTCATTTTATGCTAGTTAGATCACCCATGTGATCCTAAATATACCTTCTACATTTACTGGTAAGTAAAAAGTTAAACATTACTACATTCCATTTTCTGTAAATAAGAAAACATTTCTACAATGAGACTTAGCGAAGTATCATCATCCTCGTAGCATCCCTATTTTGCTACAATATAGGCAGTATAAAGAATAAAAAAGCAAACAATTTGATATGAAAGATGATTATTACATCATTTCTTTACATCATTGAAAAATATGTAGCATTGACTATTACTATCAGCACTTAACTGTAGACTAGGAAGATTCTAGTAAATGAATTGAGGAAAAGAAAGAAGTGGGAAAAGACTACACTGCTCTTACCAAGCTCATCGAGCAAGACCAGCGAGTTTTCAGTTGCATGCTGCAACACAGCAGATGTCTCACTCAGCTCAACAAAGAATGTGCTTTCTCCTGTAAACAAAGTAATATGCATCTGTCTCCATACTTATTAAAACTACACTGACATTCTCTAACACTCTGGCCGCCGGACCATTTATTAGCAGTACGCGGCAGCCCTGTAGAAAATTTGACACGCGGCAGCCCCATCGTAAATTTGACACGCGGCAGCCCTATCGTAAATTTGATCGCTGGACCATTTATTACCAGTACACAGCAGCCCTATAAAAAAAATTATAGGAAATACGGCCATTATCCTTTATTATTGACAGTAACTCTGGAAATGCAAAGAAAATGAATGAAAATGCAAAGAAATTGTTAATTAGTCTACTATACTTTACAGTAAATGACTAATAGTCTGCCTTTGAATGATATTCTTGGAAGCATATCACCACGCAGAGTGCAGGCTTAGAAGAACATGTGCTGCAAATATATCGTGTTTCTTTGTGCTGTCCACACTTGTTGCACACAACACATTTGGTAGTTGGTGACTGTTTGCGCTCAGTGGGTGGTAGTATGCCGATTAGTGCTGTCCTGACATGTCAGACGCCTTGTTATGATGGGGAAACCAAAATCTCGGCTGGTCGATCTTGAGTGTTGATTAGTGAGCGATTGATTTCAGAACGATTCCCACCACATTTGCGGTACAGCAAGAAGGCATTGCTCATAGCCATGTCCGGCACCTGTAGAACAACTTTCCTGTACCACTTGAGTGTCTTTCTTAGCGGCGAATAGTAAGACAACAGCTGATCGAGACGATCTACACCACACATGCGAGTATTGTAATCAAGCACACAGTAAGGTTTTTTGATGTATTCGCCATGCCTATTTCTTTTTCTCCTTTCAACTATTTTGCCAGCATGTATGGTAGACAACATTAGTACGTCGCTTTTATCTTTCCACTTCGAAACCACAATTTGTCCGCTTTTCCGTGCA
The DNA here is from genome assembly GCA_963556255.1 of Allolobophora icterica. Lineage (NCBI taxonomy): Eukaryota > Metazoa > Annelida > Clitellata > Crassiclitellata > Lumbricidae > Allolobophora > Allolobophora icterica. The sequence goes on along the minus strand of OY744608.1, from coordinate 38,180,574 downwards.
ACCACGTCGCCTCTTTTCAGATTGGTTGAGACCACTGCATCTGGTAAATGTTTATGATTTTTACGCAGAGTTCCACACAGGTATGTCTTCAAAAGTTGCTGAGCTAGTGGAACACTAGTGTAAAAATTATCAACATTAGAGCACATGTCTTCTGTCGAGTAACTTGTCCGTCAGTTTCAAGACAACAGCTTCTGCATGGCCAAAGCCAGATATTGGATCCATTTTGCCACAGTAGACAAGGAGGTTGTAAATGTAGCCACTGGGTTCACACAGCAAATATAATTTAACACCATATTTGTGACGTTTCCCAGGAATAAACTGTCTAAATGTCGGCAGCCCATGCCACAGTACCATTGACTCATCAATCGAAACGTCGCGTTCTAGGGTATAGACAGCTTGGAAACGTGAAATTAGCATATTGCAAATGTCACGCAGCTTGAAAAGTGTGTCATTTTCAGGCAACTCTTCATTGTTGCAATAATGCCAGAATTTCAGTATAAGTTCGAACATGTGTCATGGCCTGATTGAAAAGAGGCGTGGCAATAGTCGGATCTGTGCTCCAGTAATCCTCAATCGTTGGCTTCTTTATATAACCAATCAGAAAGATGTCCCAAGAACTTTTTCATTTCAGGTACTGTTGTGAGGTGCCAATTGTGAACCCTGACTTTTGGTCAAAGTGGGTACCGTACACTTTTTGCTGCCAGACAGTTTGACACGTGGAAGCCCAATCGTAAAATTTAATGTGATCGTAAATTTGACCTGAGGCAACCCTATCATAAATTTGACACGCGTCAGCCCTGTCGAAAAGCATCGACAAGCCAGGTACAGACTCGGAATGTCAGCTATCATTACAAGAGGTGGCATTGATTCCCAGCACACCTATAGCCGCTGTATATTTGAAGTACAAGTTATCTCATATGTCGCGTCTCTGCCAGCTCGATCAAATACGAGTTAACTCGTACCTAGCAGTCAAAGTGTTAATTGTCCTGTCATCTTAAAGATTCAAAATCACCGGTAAACCAAATGATTGCTAACTGTAACTATGTTAATCATAAGTAAAGCTGTTTCCCATCTGTCTCAAACCAAATAAAGGCATGATGCTAAAAGAACGCAGGATGTTAAGACTGCCGAATACTATAGCCAAATTTCAATTATGAACACTCATTCATGGAAAATAAAGTGTAATTATTTCTTATACATACCAATATATAACTTTTTTCTAAAGAGTTTGAAATGAGAACTTTTTAAATATCATTAGTGTATAAACAGAAATATCCTACCTGCCATAATGTTGTCTGAAGCTCCCAATCTCGTAAAAACTCGGTCAACTGGAGTCAGACGGCATTTTTCGGCTGGAACATAGCACCCCTGTTTTCGAAGATGAATATCATAACCACATCACCATCAGTTATCAGACATAGCCATTTCAAAAAGAAAAGTACATCTTAATTAAAAAATATCAGTATTATATGACCACAAGTATTATACAGTATTACAAAAAAGATTACAAATATAAACAACAGTTCCACGGTTTATGACGTTTCCTGTATCACAAATGTTGATACAGAAGTGTACTGTTAACACTTTAACAACAGGCTGTATTGTTTTTCCAGCAGCTGTTAGTGCCTCCTTGTTGTCAAAGGATTAAAGAGTGTAAATAATATAAAACTCTTCTCTTCCAAACCCGGACAGTCAAGAGAGGCCTATCAGACATGGACGAAAAACAGCAGCAGTTGGCAACCTTTGCTTTGTATGTAGCCAGTGGAGTTATTGTTTGGCCAGTAGATCTTTCAGGATTGGAAGAAAAGCACCCCAGAATAAGATACAGTCGAATCAGACATCATCTTGAATGAGTACCGTAGTTCATAACTTCATAATGTATAATATGTATATGTTTTGTCTATAGTCACTAATTCTCTTCTGGTTCTGTGCAAAAAATGCAATTTCACAATGAAGAATTAGAGTATCTCTCTAATTCACAAGTTAGTATCTTATAGGACAATCAACCACACAGCAGGACCCCTTACAATTCTGCAGGCTTGGAAGGTTGTCAAAATTTTCACTCCTTGGACAACGTGAACTTGTTCCTGTTGCATACGCTTCAACAGTGCAACATTGTGCCTGTTATGTGGTTGGGCCATCTACTTCGAATGGCCTTTCTCACAATCTGTCTTTCTGGCCTTTCATCACCCCTACAAAACTGGGCTGGGAGTGCCAATGGGTATACATTTTAAAGGGGCACTATATAAATGCTTTGAATAAATGAATGCCACATGGTCCCACTTTATTTCAGTCTTACGAAAATGTCCTACCAATGTTACTGGAACCAAAAAATCTGTAGGTGCCTACTGACATCTGACTGACAGCCTGGCATCTGATGCTCTTACTGCAGTGGCTAAAATGCATTGGACTGTGGGCATCCAGAATGCTGTTATGTGGCTGGATAATCACTAGTAGCTGAGGAAAACAGACCCTCTGACCAAGTTACTAACCTTCCTCACTTTCAGTTATCTACTTCTGTGCACAATCTTGGCCTGTCCGTGACCAGGAAATCATCACAAGTAAATCACGCTGTCGTGCTACATCTTGTACATATGTCCAGCTCTGCCAACTGTGGGTCATTTCTCATTCATTTCACCTAGTACTGCAATCATCCTTGTCCATGCTTTCATCAGCAGCACAACTGACTTCTGTAATACCATCAACACAGGCCTGCCTTTGGGGCACACTGGGCAGCTCGATCACATGCAGTTGCAAGACTTATTCGTGGCATATGCAAATTTGACCATACTTTGCATATTATGTGCAGTGTGCTTCATAGGGATCCCAGTTCACAACACATCAAAATAAAGATTTTATTTTGTAGTCATTTTATTTTTGTAGTATTTTATTTTCATACAACATACATCTTGTGTCTTTTTGTCTTAATAGAATATTTTGCATATACCACGTACCATACCGGAAGAAAAAATTTATACTGAACACAAGTAATGGTCAAATTACACATAAAAACAAATATAAACTTAACTAATACAAGTATAATTTAAAGTAAACATGTTAAGAAAATAAATTAAACATAATTACAAGCTGTGCCAAGATGACAATTGTTCCAACTTGGCGCATAAGTGTTGACTTTCCACCCATGTTTGGACCAGTCACAAGAACAACCCTTGCATTATGTCGGTCGCCCTCATCTTCAGCTTCCTACATAAAAAAATTCACATCGGTTTCAACCACAAATGCCGTGTAATTCTTTATTTAAAATAAATAGTTATCTTTTAGAATGTATCAAAGAACTGAAGAGCTATGGCTTTTGGCTATGTTATTTTTGCATGCCTGATATTGACCTTTAAGGTGTGAAGTGGAACAAAAATCCCAAAAAATATCTGACCTGAGTCAGGACAAGTGCTAAAAATATCTGGCATGCAAAAGTAACATAGCCTAAAGCCACAGCTCTTCAGTTCTTTGATACATTCTAAAAGATAACTATCTTCAGATAGTCATCTTACAAAAACTATAGGATAACTAACTATCTTCAGATAGTTTCCTGGAATTCACATGTAGCCATTTATCCTTCCAGAAGGCTGGTATTACAAAACATGTCATACACATATACACTCATACACTTAAGACAAGCAAGTGTTCTAGATAGACACACCAATTTCTGGATGTCCAGTAAACATACAACATACCTCGGGAAGGCCAATCAGTGTATCATTGGGAATGAAATCTCCACCAGAATACGTTCGGCTGATGCAAGGATGTCGACCGCTTCTTATTTCAATGAATGGCTAGATTTTAAAAGATGGCAGTAATAAAAAGAAATTACAAAACACATATAATTATCATCTATCAGACTTTATACAGTAGTAATGGTATCTAACACTAACAGTCAGTGTTTATCAATTGAAAAATGGGAAAGAACAACAAATTTCTCACATAAAATTTTGAAAAGGCTGCTCCAAAATGGAAAAAAAATGCAGAGACTAAATACACTACATTATGATCAAGTCCTTTGAATTCCCTCTCAAGGCTGAAAAAGAGAGCTTTAAGTTGAGTGATTCAAAGATCATTTGCGCCTATTAACACGCAGAGAATACAGGAATGTAACTAACTAATACATGAATATTCAAGAGAAGATTAAGTTGAGAATAAATTGACCTGTTACAGTGTCTCGTTAGCATTAATAAAACTAGTACAATATATCCATCATACCCCATTCTTTAAGTGATTGTCTTCAGGAAGAATTAGTTCAGGTCGAGACATGTTGCCATCTCCATGGGAACTGTAATAAGCCAGGCTCAAGAGGACATCCAAAACAGCGAGACACTGTACCGCATCATCCCACAGATGGTAACTAAATGGAAACACAAACATTCACACACTAACAACTCAGACACAACATCAAAGTACCATAACACCAACTAAAATACAGTAACAGCAGTACCAACATATCACCACAGTCCAGTAAACAATAATGGTTTAAACAATAGTACATGAAAAACTGTAATAAATATTTATTAATATCAGACTGACCTTAAAGTGATGAATATAGTGATGAATATTGTCGTGGTCTACGCGGGTGCATGCATCAAGGGAAGAAAACCGACGCGTCAACAAGCTTGTTTACAACGCACGGAAAATTCTGCAGCAAGCTGTCAACATTAATTCGGTGCATGCAACAAGGATATACGTGTTCAGTAGGACTTTCCAGGGAAAAGTACAGTGACGTCACAGAACGTTCTGGAATCCGGGAGAACTCTATATAAGATAGACCTGATGTACATTAAGGGCCTTTTGACGAAGATTTGTAAACGTTGAAACATTGATCGTATGACGTTCAATCGAGACCAGCCAACCTGTGTGCTGTCTACGATTGTGATATTTGATAGACGAGTTGACTTACTCTACACTTAATCGACTTTATTTTTAATTAAAGATCTTTTAATAGTTCCTTCGTTGGTTCGTCGTTGCGATCGAAGGAGTCGACCGCGACATTATTGGTGGCAGCGGTGGGATCATCGGTGTTGGATCCGGTGAAGAAGACGCGAGCCGACGGAGGAAGGAGTCAACCCGGAGGATCAAGAGACGGTCTGTTCCAGACAGCGAGCGGATCGAGACGCCTTTCTACCGTGGGAGACGGGTGAATCGGCATACGACAGTCGGACGGACGAAGTGCGTCGTTCGGCTGAGACAGCAGAAGACAGCAGTCAACATACGGGTAAGATCCTAGGTGTTGTCGTGGCTGAGAAGGAGAAAAGAGAGTGGAGTTGCAGCCGAGTGGGAGGCAGCCATTATTTCTCTTTCAATATCTGCTGATTATTTCTTTGAAATTTGATCCATTGTTGTGATCGAGGCCAGACTTGCGTGAGCTTGTATAGTTTTTGCGTACTTGGCGAGTGTACTTCTTTGGATACTGCATAGTTGCACTTTGGGTTGTGGAATTTTCCTTTTGTGTGGCGGGTTTGCCGCGTGGTGTCTGTTTTTTTTTGTTGATTGTTGTTGACTGACTGTTTGTAAAAATGGAAGCGTTGACAACAGAGATGCAAGCGAATATTCGCAAAATGTCGTCTGAGCGCCTTAGGGTGTATCTTATGAAGGCAGGAAGGGACGAAGATGATGTTATGTCATGGGATCGAAATCAATTAATGGAAGAATGGGCCATGGAGATTGGAAAAGAGGAAGAGGAATTTAAGGGTAGTCCAATATCTCCAACAGGAGTGGATTACGAGCTGCAGAAGCGCCGTCTGGAGTTCGAAATCCGTAAATATGAAGAACAAAAGAAAGAACAAAGGGAGAAGGAAGAAAGAGAAAGGGAGGAACGGAAGGAGAAGGAAGAAAGAGAAAGGGAGGAACGGAAGGAGAAGGAAGAAAGAGAGAGGGAGGAACGGAAGGAGAAGGAAGAAAGGGAGGAAAAGAGGAGAGAGGAAGAAAAGAAGGAACGGAAAGAGAAAGAAGAAAGAGAAAAGAAGGAACGGAAAGAGAAAGAAGAAAGGGAGAGGAAGGAAAAGCAGGAAGAACGAAATGTTAGAGATTCTTTAGCAAGTCGTACTAAGCGTTATAGTGATGCCCTCAAGAATATTCTTTGGAAATTTCCTTCCGACCCTATAGAAATTCCAGGTTTCTTTGATCACTTGGATGGTTTGTTTAATGTGTATGAGGTGGATGAAGATGTTAGAGCAAAATTATTGCTAGCCATTTTAAGTGAAAGAGCTAAGGCAACGAGAGCCAGGATCAAATTAAACTTTTGGTTTCCAAGAATGGATGAGAGGATTCGCGAATATTGTGCGTCTTGTCAAATTTGTCAACTAAGAACTCCAGTTAAAGTGGCAGATCGAGTCCCGATCACTCCTATTCCGAGGGCGGATGAACTCTGTTTTAACCATCTAAATATGGATTGTATTGGCCCTATGGTAGTGACTGGAGAATCCAACAAATCGAAACCCCAGTACAATTATGCTCTGGTTCTGGTGGATAAATTTTCTCGTTGGCCGATGGCGTATCCTCTTAGATCGCTGAATGCAAAGGGAGTTTGTGAAGCTCTGTTGCAAGTTTTTACAACTTTTTCTATTCCAAGGATCATCAGTTCTGATTGTGGTACCAACTTTACCAGTCGTTTGACGAAAGAATTCTTGCGGCGAATGGGTTGTAGTCCCAGATTTAATACCCCTGGACATCCTGAGGCAGCTGGATTGGTTGAAAGATGCAACCAAAGCTTGAAAACCATGATCTTTAAGCTTGCTCAATCTGATCCTCGTGGATGGCACCAATTGTTACCGTTTGTTCTGTGGAGCCTTAGAGAAAAACCTTCAGGCACGACTCATATTTCGCCATTCACTATGGTTTATGGAACTCTTCCTCGGGGTCCACTTAGTGTGTTGAAGGAATCGTGGGCTGGCGAACGAAAAGTACCTCTTAACTTAGGTAAATCACCCGAAGAGTATCTCCAATCACTGAAGGAAAACCTCGAATTCGCGAAAGTTTATGCAGATTACTATAGTGATATAGAAACCAAGCGGTATGCAGATTATTATAACTTGCGTAGTACTGACAGAAAATACGAAGTTGGAGATAAAGTAGCAGTATTAGCACCAGATTTTGGTAGTTCTAAATTTTATAGTCGATGGCAAGGACCTGCTACCGTAATCAAGGTTAAATCCCCATATTCTTATATAGTAGAAATAGAGGGAAAACAAAGACATTTACACGCAAATAAGATCAAGCGATACCATGAACGACTCGAACAAGCGATGATCAATAGCTGTTCAGTAATTGTTGATCAAGATGAAGAATTTGGTATAGTAGAGGTTGTAGATCAGGAAGAACGTGAACAAATAAGCCCGAGTAAGCGAATTGATCCTCTGATTATAGCGCATCTTTCGCAAGAGGAACAGAAGCAACTTTTTGAAGTTTTGGATCGGCACTCGGCAGTATTTGTGGATAAACCTGGGTATTGTCCAGTATTAGAACATGAGATTAAGATAACTCATGATTTCACTCCTAAGCGTTTAAGGGCATATAAAGTACCTGAGCTACTTAAACCTGAAGTACAACGCCAGATAGAAGAAATGTTGGCATTAGACATCATTCGACCATCGAAAAGTGAAATGGCCAGTCCGGTAGTTTGCGTTTTAAAGGGACCCAAAGGTCAAAATGGCGTTCGATTGGCAATTGATTATCGCCATGTTAACAAATATTCTCTAGGTGATTGTTACCCGACCCCAGACATTGCTGACGTCTTACAAAAGGTGGGACGGGCAAAGTTTATTAGTGTTTTCGACGCGAAATCGGGGTATTGGCAAATTCCAGTTCGGAAAGAACATCGATGGCTTACGGCATTCGTATGTGATGCAGGACTTTTTGAGTTCACAAGGATGCCGTTTGGACTCAAGTCCGCTAGCAATACCTTTATTCGTGCTATGACCCAAGTTTTACATCCAGTGCGAAGTTTTACCGAACCATTTGTCGATGATATGGCAGTGGTTTCAATGAATTGGAATGACCATTTAGAACATCTAGAGAAATTCTTGCAAACTATTGAGGAAGCAGGACTCACTTTGAATTTAAGAAAATGTAATTTTGCACAAAACAAAATAAAGTTTGTTGGCCATATAGTAGGGTCAGGTTGTATTGAACCTGATCCAGGTAAGATCGCTACGATCAATGATATCCATCCTCCAACAACAAAGAAAGAAGTTAGAAAGGTTATGGGTTTTTTCAGTTACTTTCGAAATTTTATACCTGCTTTAGCTGAAAAAGCACGGATAATAACTGATTTGACACGAGATAACATACCTACGAAGGTGCCTTGGGAGCAAAAGCATCAAGAAGCACTAGATAAGTTAAAGGATGATCTCAGTAAAGCTACACAGTTGCATACCATTGATTTCACTAAGGAATTTGGTTTAAGTGTTGACGCAAGTGCCACCGCGGTCGGGTGTTGCTTGTTTCAGTGGACCGAAGAAGGTCAAGAAAAACCAATTGCTTTTGCTAGTCTTAAACTTACAGATACACAGATGCATTGGTCTACAATTGAGAGAGAGGCTTTCGCAGTAATTTGGGCACTTAAACGATTCAAGTCATGGATATTCTTATCAAAGATAATCATTTATTCAGATCATAATCCTTTGTCTTATCTCACAGATGCAAGCCCTAAGAGTGCGAAACTGACTCGTTGGGCGTTAGCATTGCAAGAGTTTAACGTGGACTTTCGATATCGTCCTGGACGTCAGAACACGGTGGCTGATTTCCTCTCTCGGTTGTGACTCGGATGGTGAAGGGGGGGAATGGCCCGACACACAAGGATCGAGCCCGCAAATTGTATAAATAAGTTGACTAACTGATGTGTTTTGTTTTGGTTGTATATGCTGTATCGAGATGGAGTCTGGAGGCCCGGCTTGATCGTGATGACCCGTTCGGGATGGTGCTGAAGACGTGTCATCATCTGAGGGCGGAGGGAATGTCGTGGTCTACGCGGGTGCATGCATCAAGGGAAGAAAACCGACGCGTCAACAAGCTTGTTTACAACGCACGGAAAATTCTGCAGCAAGCTGTCAACATTAATTCGGTGCATGCAACAAGGATATACGTGTTCAGTAGGACTTTCCAGGGAAAAGTACAGTGACGTCACAGAACGTTCTGGAATCCGGGAGAACTCTATATAAGATAGACCTGATGTACATTAAGGGCCTTTTGACGAAGATTTGTAAACGTTGAAACATTGATCGTATGACGTTCAATCGAGACCAGCCAACCTGTGTGCTGTCTACGATTGTGATATTTGATAGACGAGTTGACTTACTCTACACTTAATCGACTTTATTTTTAATTAAAGATCTTTTAATAGTTCCTTCGTTGGTTCGTCGTTGCGATCGAAGGAGTCGACCGCGACAAATATCTACCAACATATGGCAGTTATTAATCAAACATGTTAAAAGCTTTTTTATTTAATATTTCATGTGAACTGTGCATTCATTATTACCATATACATGATCAAACAGGAAAACATCAGCGATCATCACAACGTATCTTACTGTTTATCAAATTGATGAAAGACGCATCGCATTGTATCTTTCTGCGCAGCATCTCGTCTTTCCTCAGCATCTGTCATCTGGCTGAGCAGCCTTCGTATTTCTCCTGTCTGATAGCGACGGAAGCCTTTCCTCTGTGAAGTCACTTCGTATTCGTCTGGAATATTCTTAATGGCACTCTCCGGTATTTCCATCTGGAAGCGGTTTCGACCCGTGCCCCAGTATGAAATGTTCTACATCAGTTATAAATATATTAATCAATACCATTAGCACTACTAAGAATCTTCTTAATTTAGTGTTATTTAACACCCAGTACATCTAAACATGATTCAGACAATTCACATGTTTTGGTTTGATGTGTGCTGTTTCTCATCTCTTGTATCCACTGGAACGATCCAATATACTTCGTTCTTTTAACTGCTACTCTTCAGAATGCTACAGTGATGCCAGAGTATTTGCCATGTACTAAAGCACAACTTAATGCACAACACTAACCGAGCATTCTTCACATTTACAGCGCTCAGAAACAAAATTCTTAAGTTTATCATCCCAAGAAATACCTTGCAGCAGTGATATTTTCGTTAACGAAAACTAAAATTAGAAGTAAAAATAAATGATTTCGTTAACGAAAACTAGAAGTAAAAGTAGGAATTATTTCAGCAAAAAGAACGAAATTAAGAATTGAATTAGGAATTATTTGCCAAACTAAAATTATGAACGAAATTAGGAATTATTTTCAGAAGTAAAATCATTTTACTTCTTGTGGCACTTAAGTTGAGGTGAAGGCGAGTACCGGTAAAATTGCACGCGCTCCAAACAAAATCCATTGGAAAACTTTGGTTGAGATGAAGACGCTGCGCATACCATTTCTATTATCTTTGGTCTTCGTTGTCTAATAACTGTCCCCACTTAATTGCGTACCAGCGACCTCAGTTTCATACGCCATTTTATTTCGGGTTTGATCGTTAAATTGTAAAATTACGAGTTTATCGAGAATGTTGACTGGAAGGAAGCGAGATAGCCCAATTTTGGGTTTATCATTTCGACGAAACTACATGTACAGGCAGATCTACATGCCAAGTACTAAACGGGGAAAATGATGGAATTTGTGGAACAGCACTAGCTGGAGAAATACAAGCAAAATAAGTCTTGGAAGGGGATAGATGAATGGTAAGTTGGTAACACGCTGGCATAGCCTAACAGCATTGGATCTTTCCGACTGACTCGAATGAATTCCATCATCGACTGCACAGCGTTTTGGATATGATTGTCCACACAGTAGGGCCTATCCGGTTTGGCTGATACTAGATAATTCTTCGTTTCGTATTAATGATAACCACACGACTCAAAATTCAAATTATCAGCATTGTTAAACTAAAGCGTCACCCCTTGTTTTACTTCAAACAGTTTTTTTCTTTCTCGAGACAGGTTTGGTGTGCTTCTCTCTACAAGCGTTGCATATGTACTTTTACAGCACGGAAATTAATAATTATTTGGGAAAGTAAAATAAGAAGTAAAATTATTTGAGAACTAAAATAGGAATTAGAAGTAAAATTATTTGAGAAGTAAAATTAGAATTAGAAGTAAAATTCAAGAGCTCAGAACTGAATTAGAACTGAATTAGGAATTATTTTTAGAAGTAAAATATCACTGCCTTGCAGCCGAGAAGCTTGCGTTGGCGGTCGAGGTAGGCATTCAGTTCGGAATCAGTAGACTGAATATCATTCATTGCTCGATCATATTCCATGTTCACGCCTACAAACCAATAGAGTTAATTATTCAAACACAAAGCATACTTTCTTTTACAGAAAAGCTGTCTCAGTAGTATCACCAACCTACCTGCCTACCTATATATATATTGGAAAGTTTGATTAGTTACACAAATTCGAAGAATGTATTCTGATGGAATATTTTACACTTTCTGCAATTAAATAATCACTTCAGCTCAAAGCTCAGCTGTAATATAAATTACTACATTTTCAAGCAAACAAGAAGTACATTGTGCAAATATGTATCATCTGACACCCTTTGTGCAGCCTGAAAACCTGGGTATGCTAATCGGTTAATTTTTTTCACATGGATGCTTCACCAGTTACAAGCCAACTGAAGTTCACTTTGGACAGACAGTTACACAACAAGCTGCTAAAATTGTCTACTGCTGCTCCATTACTCATTTTGCTCCGTTCTTGCAACAACCCTGAGTTTCAAGACAGACGTGTCCAATTTAAGTTTCAATCCTGGGATATATCCTAAACTGTTTTAATAAATGCTGCAAAGTATGGCCTGCTACATATTTAAATACAGGCTATGATATAAAAATTAGAACACAAAGGGTTACCATAATTGACAAAAGAATAATTTATGTAAAACCCTTATTTAAATATTTGCTGAACAAAGCCTTGGGTAGACAAAGATAATTACATATCCAAAGCACCAAGACGACCTATTCGAATCAGTAGCAGACAATCAAAAGAGAAGCTATTCCAGAAAGATGTGCTGCAGCCATGAAGGCATGATTTCACACATTAGTGGTGCAACCACATGGGACAAACAGTTTAATTCTAGCCAAGGAACACAGAAACCTGCAGCTGATCATATGTGATACTGGGCAAAACAATTCTTTAAGACAATCTGGGATCAAACTCTGGTAGTCACCCACTGCAACTACAGGTTTGCGGTCTAAACATGCAGTAGCATCAACTCAGGAAGCTTTATATTATCCAAGATCTACAAACTGACCAGTGACTCAAATGCAATAAACAGAATATGTATGTCAAATCATCAATGCATACCAGTGGAGGGTTTAATGACACCAGCTGACTTTGCCTTCTGATGATCAAATGCTTTCTATGAAACATTCACAAATACACCAACTTAGAAATATGTTGTAATCGGAGATTGAGCACTAGTAAACCAGTTACATTTCAATTTTTATTCAGCCCTTTAACACTTTAATAATGCACATGCACTAAAATGTATGGAAAACTAATCCCTCTCATCGTTAAAGGGTTAATGGTGTCCAAAAAATCACAGAATAAACAACAACCAGCAATCCTACAGGTGCAGAAATTGGTAAAGAAATGAAGTTTGAACTTGTAATATCTTGGCAAAAATTTAAGATAAATGCAACATATAAAATGTTCGCTGTAGTATATATTTCTATTTCGTAAAAAAAATCCTGAGGTCCGATTTCTCACCAGATGTATATCACCCCTCAGAACAGGCTAAGTTTTACACACTCAAGTGTGTAAGAATTTTTTTTGTGACAACCTATCAACAATGAGTATAAAAGACATAGAGAAAGAAGTGCTGAATTTAACTGTACAAGAAATTCAACAATATTAAAAACATTATGAGATTAGAATTATTAGGTAACTGGACCCTGTCCACGATTCATAAGTATTTAGGGCTATGCTAACCCAAATATGTGGTGTAAATCTTGTAGTTTAATATTTCAGTTTTACTTTATTTCAAACTTAGGTTGGTCTACACCTTTTAAACAAGCACTCTTGCCTTGCTAAAAAGTGACACCAAACCCAGTCAGTAAACATTAACATAACTGCCAGTACTCACATCAAAAAATTCCAAATCTTTTGTCAAATCAGGAAACTTTCCAGAATTTCCTTTGTCATACAAAGTTACACACTGCTTAAGTAGCTTTGACCTGAATTCAGTTTTAAACAAACATCATAATATTTAATCAATTTTAAAACAAATAACACTAAAATTCAATCATAATGGCCAGATATATCGGAATACTGTAAAAGCAAGCGACTCAGACATGCTTTATACAATCACAATAGCTGAACATTACGCATAAGTTCCAAAAGATTACAAATAATTCCTTAAATCATGCTATCATAAAACAAATGTGAAATTAAGACGAGGAAGGAACCTCGAGTGATTGGATGATGGACATTTACAGCGCGTTGAAGGAGAGGGCTAAACAAAGCGACAAATAGCAACATTGGACGTACGAAGCTGCCTAGGGAGGCAGAGAACCGGAAGAAGAAAAAACTAGGAAGGATTCAGACAAGAGCACTTATATACTCACTTGAAACTTGATAAGACTGGCTGGAATTTTGAAATCAGTTTCACAGCCAGCTTAAAGCCATCCAAAGTCAGAAGGAAGTCTTCAATCTTCCTCTTGCTGATAAGATTACCATACAAAGAAAACAAGTATCAATTTGAAATTCAGAATATGAAAGATGTGTTTGTTGGCAGTTGATCATCTGCTCGAACACTACATTATATTACATTCTCAAACTTCAGAAATCAATGGGTTTATGTAATCAGTTCATGATGAATAGATGACTCTGCTATGTGCAAAATATTTGATGCCCCAAACAGCACCTGAAATCTACATTCGATCAAACAGTCAAATCGTTCATCAATGTCTACATTAAATTAATCTTATATACTCTTAGTTTTGATCTAAACTATTTTCCATGTTAGCATGCAGGATCAGATATCTTGGTTCCTGTATAGACAATTCACTGTCTGGTTTCTATGGCTTGTAAGGTAACTGGTAAAGTAATTTGCATGGCACACTGATAATTGATAAGGCACACTCTGCATGGGTAGAAGAGTATAACGAGTCTTCTTCAAACAAATGTAATGAAGGTGAATGTTATAGAAATTAGATTGTATGAGTGGATGAATAGATTTGTTTATAATACAAACACAGAAGAACAGAAAATGTTGATATATCCAAACCAAACCTGTAAACAGCATCCTCAAAGAAGATGGCTCGACTGTCTGGATGATCCTTGCTTCTTCGGGCAGAGCCAAGAACGTGAATTCTAAAACAAAATGCTCAACACTTTGCAACTGCACCATGTGAATCACTCTCCTTAAAACAAATAACCACTCAAGTTCTAACACCTGAGACTGCAGCCATACACAAACCATCCAAAGACACTTGCCAAAACTATAGCTTCAAAACTGGTTAACAAAACACCTACTTGTTAAGCAGTCTTTCAAGATCGGGAAGTTTCTTCAACATCTCACATATGTCTGATACTACATCAGTTGCCTTCATCAGGTCCTCCACAGCATTCAGTCTATCGCAAATTGCAGTTGGGTTGCACAAGGGTGCACAAAGCCACTGCTTAAACACCCGCTTTCCTTAAAAGCAAAACAGTAATTAATTAATTTCAAATAAAGTTGACAGAGTAACAAAAGATACTGCTAATTTCTGCTCCTATCTGACTTTAAGTTTTTTTTATCTGTTCTTATGAATGTAACTTTTTCACACAGAAAACAAACTTAAGAATGGATTTTCCTGAAAGCAGAAGATTCTTTACACACATCCAAGAATGCCACGTATCAATGAATTTTACATGATACGTCATAGCATGTCAAATTCTTCTACAATAATGGAGAGATGATTTACTTAATAGAAGACTAACACCTGCTACATATATTTACCAAACGGAGTAGAGCAATGTTGAATGCGCTCAAGCAGAGTCCCTTCTACAGTACCAGTGCTACTGTTAACGATAACGTCCAAGTTTGCAAGCGTCACACCATCCAACACCTGAGTGGACATGAAACAAACAGTTATTTCTATTTGTCCTGATCCCACACATGTGGCTTTTTCAGGGGCCTCAGGTCAGCAGAACACTTTCAAAGACATTCTTCAAACAAATGTAAGGCCTGGTGCTTGTCAGAGTAGATTGTATGAATGGATGCATGAGAAAGGTTTTCAGCTAAATTCCAATTCTCTTGACAACTCTTCTGATGCTGTGCAATGCACGGTTTCGCTTTATTTCAAAGCTGTCTCCGAACTTATTGAGATCACTAGCCTGTGATCACAAGACTGAGATTATATGACTGAAGTTGGCAAATAATTTCAAAACACTTCACATCACTGCAAGAAGAAACAGTCTTATAAACCATCAACCTAACTACGACTTTGTTCCCAATGTCATAAGACACCAACTTCCATTGCACCATCTTGAATATTTGCATATGAAGCACTACAAACATATCAATAATGAGTATCAAAAAATGATTAAAGAAATGCAAATTCCTGCTGACCAGGCGCTGCTGTCCACCGAAAACAGTTGATTGTTTGACTGTAGCCACTGGCGATCCCTGTTGGCTGCTCTGCGTTGACAGATCCACTGGGGCATACTTGGTAAAGACCTTCATGGACAGCAGTTCCTCGTCCATGAGGCAGTGTCGCAAGTACCAGACAATGGCCCCCAAGGCACTCAGACCCAGCTCACATCCAGCTGCAGCTGTCTGACCTAGGCCATCAGCTGGAATACAAAATATCTCAGTAATTACACCACCCTTTTATTCCTGAGGTTGAGATTAGAAGCACACACATGACTGATTAGTCTTAGGCCCCAAAACAAACAAGCAATTCTAAATTACGTGTAAAGACTCCAAAAGCAAATGGAAACTTGTAGGATGCTGTTTCACTTACTCTTAAGTAAATTTTCTTCATTCAGACAACTATACTTTTAAACTAGTAAGTTAAGAGTAAAATCATAATAATGTTCATAATATGAAATATGGCTGTTTAAACAATATGGCAAATTTATGCAGCATCCGGAGATCTTCAAAAAGCAATACTTCGCAGGATGAGTTAACTCGGATTGCCTAGTGGCTCAGCATCCCAGGCAAGGGGTAATTAACAAGGCCATAACAAGGTACAAAGCAACAACCATCATTCTACAGTTTTTCACAAAAGACAGCACAAGAAACATTTTCAATCTATTGTAAATCGCACCAATTACATCTGTTATCTCTCTCTCTCGTTCATTGTTTAAAGTCTCTTCTGTTTCCACCAGGCTCACACGCTGAGAGCGCCTCTGAATAGTTCGCACTGTGAGAGGCGCTTTATAAATTCCCAGATACCATACCATACCATACCATCTATGCGTTAGCACCTCTGTGGTCCTCTTAAAAGGTGCTATACATATAGCCAGATACATACACACATCCTAGTACAAAATACTAGTACTCTTTCCAAATCCTACAGCAAGGTCTAAAGGAAGTGACACCAACCATCGGAGATCATCTCCTTGAGACCATCTGGCCAGTGACAACCCGCTTCTTTCTTTGAGTCCTCGGTGAAATAATCTGACTCTGCAAGAAACTTCAGTGTCTTGGAGCTATCCCAGAACTCTGTGCCTACTCGTAAGCCTTCCTTTATAGCCACTGCAAGATTGCTGTTGAAAATTGCCTTTGTTTTCTCAGACAATCGTCCTCGCTCGTACAACACCTGCAAACAACAACCAATTATGTATCAACATATATGACATAACAGCATAAGCAAACTGGTCACCTATTGCAGATATTTACTTGATTATTTTCAACACTTCTGGTAAATTGAAACCTTGGTATATGTGGATGAAGAAATACCTGTGCAGGTGGATTATGAGAAATCAATGTTCTCAATCTGGAGCCATGGCGGTCATCTTGAAACTGACCAATCTGGAACAAAACATTATGACACAATATTTATCTGCACAAAAACAACCCCAAAAAGCAAACCCAACACTGTTAAATCTCTATAGGTATTTTCAGATTAACACCATTTTGCACAAGTCATGAACCTCAACTACACAGATAACTGTCATCCATTTTCCAACATGACTAAACTTAATGATCTTCAATAGCAGAGAATCAGCATAAGAGAAACTGTTAAAACCAACTAGCAGATATTTAGTTAGTTAGTTGATTGAGCATTATTAAAGCACATTCTAAGAACCTCTCAGAAGTGCTTTTGCTAGCCTTATGTTAGAGTTCAACAGGAAAAAATTCATCTGTAACCGAATGATGCTTAAATAAACCGGAGAAGCCACTACTGGCAACAGAACCAACAAAAGAGTCCAGTCCAGAGTCAACAGTTGATACCGTGCTCACTGCTCAGAGTTCCTGGCCTGGGTAGTACTGAAAATGAGTAATGATATCAAAGGCACATTGTTTTGCTCACTAATTGGCACTCTCTTAAATATGGCAGAAGATACATTTTGCAGACATCCCTCAGGTCAATATGTCTGTTCTTGAACGGCATCTGCCAGTAGCCAGCTGGCTTGGTCATAGAACCTCTACATAACTGATGACCAACTCCAAAGACCCTGCCTTGCAACTGTAGTTGCATATATGCCACACACAAGTCTGGGGATGAACACTGTTCACATGAGAACCAGTCTACCTGTCACAGGTCAAACAATTCAAAATGATGGCCGAGCTGCTGTAGCAAGCAGCCAATGACGGCCAAATCTTTTAAAGTTCAGCATGCATGAAAATCAGCTTTGGCATTGCATATTTAGTTTTCAGTTAGGAGTAAAACCAGCCAGACCATCTCAGACCACATTTTAAACAACACATGAAGTCCAAACACATGACGCCAAAATCAGACTGTCCCCAGGACATATCAGAGTCCAAACATGTTAATTATTGAGAAACGTGACACAGCAATCTATCAAATGAACAAGACATATAAACAACAGCCATCTTGGTCACCAGACACCTAGCAACTCAAAACATTAAGTCCTAAATGAAGCATAACTTACGTGGAACTTCCCAATGGAGACATCAACAAAACAGACTCCATATGTCCCAGAATGAGATGTATCGACCTAAAACATTTGTAAAAATCACTGCACCAACTCAGCATTTTCCATGGTTCCTGTCATATGCACATTTATAACCTATTTGGTCAAAATATATGACATATCATCATTAATGCTGACATCCAAGAAAGAGTTAAAAACAAAGTCCTATCTATCATACAACTTTTATCCTGTCACTTGCATCAGACCTCTGACTTCATTTTTGACCATTTTATTTTGATAAAAGCTGGGAATCTGTCTTATTAAACCAAGCAATGTTAGCTTCTTACTACCCTGGTTTTCATTCAGCAACACTTAAAACTGGCTCATAAAATAACAAGTGACGTAAACTATTTCTGAATGTAACAATGCAATTGAAAATTCACCTTCTCACAAATAGCCAAGAGGAAACTGCTGTTGCTGTCTTGGACATCACCATCTATGAAACTGCAACGCTTTGTGCCCTTTGTCTGAACGGAGCAGATTTCACGCTTCACTACTTTGTCTGCTTTCGAACAGTTGCGACCCACTGATAAATATATTTACAAGATAAGCATTCACAGATTATGCAGCACCTTTTAAGCCTGTCACTGATAGCATATAACTGAACAAACAATAAGCAAAACAGTGAACATTTATTCAACAGATAACAGAAAGAATGAGTTAAAAAGAAATGAAAAAACGACTGAACAAAAACGATTGAACAAAATAAACCACAAACAAAGAAACAATATACTACACACATGTAAATTAACAACACTGAAATATTAAATTTCCATCATTAGTAATAAACAAATATTTGGGTAAATAGAACAAAATGAATAAAAACTAGAAACAGGATAAGACACACAGTATGCTAGTCAGATTGTTTAGTAAATGCAAACACAAATTTCAAAATGCAGAATAAAAATATTAGCTGAATTTGAACAATATACCACCCTCATCAGCTTCAATACCTTCCTGCGGAATGGCAGATAAAGTTTAATACTACATGCTGGACATTTTAAGCTCAGAAAAACCGCCTTCCATCATAGCTTTGTGCATTGTTAGATCCTATATCACCCTCCTAGACTGTGGAATTCTTCTTACACTGGTTAGTTATCAAAACCTAGAATCACAACAGCTGTGGGATCACATGCTATCAGGGGCTGTTTCCCTCTTTTGTTTAGAATCATTTACCACAAATGCTTGACCTGCAAACTCATTATCATTGTTAAATCAGTATGTCAAGATCCAGTATTTATTCTGGCATTTGCATCATTCTGTCATGGCCCATAGCAAACAAACATTCATATGGACCTCCAATTCAACTTCATGTACTTTGTACACATTATAAGTGCTGCAAATAACTAAATACATAAATAAAAAACCAGAAAACCAGATACTGACTCTCCTTGCAACGTTCTGCCGCCATATCTGGTGTTTCAGTTTGCTCGACTCTTGCAACTTTGTAACCTTTCTGAATGAGCATGTCCGAATAGCGACCATATGCGATTTCAGGAAATCCTGAATGAGCATGTTCACCCTAATCAAAACCAGCACACAAAACACTTACAAACATCTTATTATGCACTCTACATAGCACTTTCATAAATTCACAGAAATTATTTTCAAACTCCTGTTTCAAACTGCAAAACTTTTTCATTTTCCGTACTATTGTTCACTGATTAGTCATGATCTCCCAATGAATTTAAATGAAACATATATATGACCTGTTTTCACTTGAGTTCATAAATCTAAATCTTCACTTGACCTAGAAATTCAGGCAATTTATTCACCTCACTATCTACTTAAATTTTTCTATGATTCACTGTTTTTCAAGCGAAGATTCATCAGATAAATTAGTCTTTCACTTACCTTCATGAAAATCAGACCCAGTTCATTGACAGCAACCATTGAGTCCATATGAAACAATTCGTAGAATTTTCCCATCTAACAAAATGAGAACCAAGCACGTAATTCTTCAAAACAAGTCACAAAAGAAAAACAAAGATTTTAATCAACTATATCAAACTCACTCACTGTTAAATAACACCATTCCATTCTATACACCTTCTTAAGAGAGTACCAAACCCAAATCAGGCTTTTTTCAGCAGCAGGACTGGTCATATTAACCTACCCTTTTTCTTGTTTCTTACATTGTGTGATGTCTTTATTATTGTATATTTTCTTTAAAATAAGTATCTGAAGGTACCTGGTTTGAAAATCTCTTACTAAAACTGCCTCAGTTTCTGAAATCCTGCTTTGCTGGCTTGACAAGTTCAGCTGTTCCCTGGCACTCATACTTCAAGAGTGCAACAGTGCCTTCTGTGGTGGAACAGTCTAAATTTATAAATGGGCATTCCTCTTGTCCTGTAAACTAAGAAACTCATTTTCAGGAGGGACTGACCAAAGAGTACCTTCCAGTAGAAAACCAGAAAGGGTGCTAATAAAACCCTTTGTTATATTATTAAAAGAACCCTAGCCTCAATGTATCTGAATAACATTGTGCATAATTGTAATTAGTAACTTCTATTGCGCCGGTGTCCAATGCACAAGGCATCAAACGTTGGCACACCATAAACAAGCCATTATCAGGTACAAGAAGACAACAAAACCTCAGTAACTATTCGATCGTTCAGCTAAGTTGACGAAATCAAGGAATAGTAACAATTCCAAAAGATCTGCTAGGCACTTACTTTGAAGAAGAGGATAGTATCATAATGAGCTGCCTTCATGATCCACCACTGCTGCATTGCCTACAGAATAATAACCAATTAAAGTCTGAAGACTTTTCTTTTCTCACGGGGCTCTTCGCACTGGGAGCGCAGCGCCTCTGCTGTACTGCGAGAGGCGCTTTATAAATTCATAAATACAATACAACACAATACAATAATTAGACCCTTAAAGTTAGCAATGTGTGAATAATGGCTGCAGATGAGAGAAAAACCTTCCCTACAATATGTATTCAACTAGAGTCACTAGACACTTAATACCTATAGTGATGCCTATTACAAACAATGGTACAATGGTACAAGTTCTTAGGCTTCTCCTAAGAAAGTCCAATAATATATATTATGCACATATGTTTGTATATGCATGTATCTAGCAAAATGCATAGTCAGTGGTGGATTTTGCATTATGCAACTGAAGATACTAAGGTTAAAACATGAAATGTTTATGCAGCTGTTTGCAATGGAACATTACTAATGACAAACCAATGCAGTACATACTGTCTGAATGAAGTTGGTGTTTTAGGCATAACTGTAACTGTAATTACAATTTCTATAGCAAGCTACTCTAGGATGCTTTACACCTTCGACTGTCCGCTAAAATGCTGAGTTAGATCGCGGGTACTAGGTTGTGCTGAAAGGCTGGGAATCAAATTCAGATGAGGATGTCAGCTCTAGTCATAATCCCCTCCCCCATCTCTGCATTTGTCCGCTTTTAGGTGACCCCTCCCTCCCTCTCATTGCAGACTTTTGCTTTATGGATGACCCCTTAAAGTATCCAAGTCATCACTTAGTTGGCTTTTCATCAATAATTTAGGTCTTCATTTCCCGATGATACTGTCTATTTTTGTCCTATCATTCCTCTTCTAGACTTTTTGGGATATTTTTCATGCCATGCCAAGTGGAAAAATCCACCTTTGGTTTGCCACCTCAAGTCTTTTCTGTTTGCCACTGTCATTGATCAAGTTTCCGAACTATACAGCAGTGTGCTTAAGCCTACAGCTTCGTACAGTCTGATCTTATCATTGTACTGCATTCATTATCCAACTACATCTAATCAAGTTTCCCAAATGAATTAGCATACATGTATACACTAATAATAATAATGACAATTTTTTAACACTGATGCACAGCCAAGATCGACAAAAAGGGTGCTGGACATGAGTTCATAAAATCAACAACAGTCATATGATAGTTAAATGCATGTAATATACCTATATATTATATATATATATATACAATATATAGATTACATAGATTATATACAGACAGTTATATGACAGTTTACTGTATGCAATATACCTATAGTTTACCTATAGATGCAGTAACATACAAAGTAACATGTAATTGCATATTCTCTACAACCATGAGGAAAAAGTCATGTTCCATGTTATTATGAGTTAGGCACAAGGAAATACCAGAGGTAGATGTTCTAAAGCAAGAACTGAACATGCAGATAATAGAATAATTATTGACACAAGAAAAGTCAATAAAAATCCGTCAAGCAGATACGCTTGACAATGCTATACTTGTAGCTCCTTTCCTAACTGTTTGACCAATGGTAATCCAACACATATTACATCTCAGAACATCAGTACAGAAAATCTAAGAAGCCCTGGAAATGCAGATCTGTCTGACTAGATAAAGAAGAACTTTTGAAAAATTCTAAAATGACATGATAGTCTTACTGGAGTTTGCTTTGAAAGGAAGCTTTCTGGGAGGTAAAGCGTTCGAGGATCATAGTCTGGGTCATCTTTGGTATGTTTCTGTGCATCGCGGATTTTACCAGGCTGCAGAAATTCCAAGGTCATGTGTGGAAAATTACGGCTATCAGCAGATTCACCCGACAGAGCCAAACTCTGTGGAAAACATCAGCAACAGTCAAATTTCAATTTTCGGCTGATAAGTAAGATTTTCAGGTATTATGACTTCTGTTACTTGCACTTTAAAAGAAATGAAATAAGTGTAAGCTTTACATTACCATAATGATAAGTAAATGTGTGCAAGTGTCCTAGAATTTACTTGCAATATCTGCAAGTGTCCTATGATGTATTAGCAAATGTAAATTTTCAACTATCAACCGATAAAATCTGACAACTGTCACTTATTGCATGGCTTTCTTAGATATATTATAGTCAGACCTCAAAGATGTCATCTTGGGGTCATCTGAGCTTTCAATCAGATCACACTATAACAAATGCAAGATAAATGTTGAAAAGTGGACAAGCTCCTCTTACTGGTTGCCAATTCCTACAGACACACAGGACTCTAACACCGGGAATAGAAATGAACTCCAAAGCCGAACCACTTGATAAGCCGGCACATACTGAGTGCTACCTAAAAAATGATGGACTGTCAAAATGATCTGATTGCACAATAAAGCTGTTCATTGAAGTTCAAAAAGACAAAAAGGTAATTTAGACAATGGTAGCATACAGAATCACTGGCAGAAAATGATGCCAGTTTGCTCTTTGTTGAATCACTGACTGGCGTCTGCGAGCCGCCAAGACTGACGGAGGAGGAAGACGACGCGCTGTTGGTTGATTTCAATGAACCTTTGGAAGATATCTTTGATTTGTTAGTTGACTTTCTCACGGCCCCCTGGGGTTCACGCTCTTTCTTTGAAGAATCCTTTTCAGCTCTCTTTCGCTTCATAGGCTTTAAAGAACACAGTTCATAGAATTAAAACTTTAAAATAAAGCTAAGTATACTTCTGACTATTTACTATGAAACCATAAGTGCATACACCAGGACATTAACATAGCACCTTTCTAAATACTTCTCAAAAGTAGCAACCTCCAATTTACAGATGGGAAACCCTTCTCAGCAGACAATAATACACACTGGAAACTTTGGAAAATCTTAACAACACAATACTTTTCAGAGCCACATATAAGCATCATGTTACAGTAAAGTTGCATTATATGAAGATTCTGTTCTGCGACTGAATCAAATGTTGCCAAAACATACAAGAAAAACTCATCAGTGGTGCTCCCGACGCAAACCAGCGAAATTACTGTCAAATAATAGTGATTCAGGCGCTTGAGACTGTGGATGAGACACACTAAGGAGCTCGAGCCGCAGCACTCAAGAAAGGCGATTCCAGCTGGTGGGTCCAACATAGGCAGAGCTTCTAAACAGACCCATAGCAGTATGCATACGAAAGACACTCAGGAGTCCATGGGCGTATACGAAGTCCGAAGACGACATTTCATCTTAGGACTTTGCACTGAGCTACATTCATGGGATCTAAATTTATTTTGTAATAGCATATATTTTCGTCTTATCAATCTCGCCTTAAGAGAAGAATTTAACGTTAAAATGCATTGACATGGGAACAGACCAAGCTTTCATTTCGTACTAAACAATATTTCATCCTATCCGTTTTCGTCTTAAGTGATCTACACTCTAGTTCCAAGACTGACCTTTACTGGTGAATCAATGACTGAATCTGAATCAGTTTCCATTTCTTCAGATCCACCTTCATCACTGCCATTATCTTCATCCTCATCACTGGTTTCTTCATCTTCAGAATGTGGCTTAAAATTATCTTCTGCTGATGCCTCTGTGTCAAAGAAGTAATCACACCAGAAATATGCACAAAATGCTAAAGAAATTGGTCCTAAAAGGAAATTTTCACCAATACATTCCAATGAATCTATAAAAATTAGTTATTAAAACTATTTCATTAAAAAATGAAAAAACCAACCAATCTAAATGCACATCCTAGCATAAATATAGACAAATGTATAACATTTAATTTAAATTTAAAATACTACATGCAGAATAAAACATTTGAATATCCTAAACAGTTTTGAAAATTTCTTTTCTTAAAAGGCTAGGCTTACGAGTAAACATTTCTATCCACATTCTATTTTTTGATCAATGAAAGAATGAATGAATGAATATATCATTTACTAGATCAGAGCAACAAATTTTAATAACTAATGACAAAAGGCAGAACTGTGAATGCAAAGAGATTGTCCAACATGAACTAATGACAAGCAGGAGACTACAGGCATCAAGGATCTAGTGTAAAATTTATGAATATACCAGATTTAGCATCTTCATCGTCGGACTCAACGATGATACGTCGTCTTTTTGGTGGCTTTTTGCCCGAAGCCGATCTCGTCAGCTTCTTAGGAGTCTTTTGCGGAGACTTCTTTGGAGGTGTCTGAGAAATGCAATCAAATGCTTTACATTGTTACTGTTCAAATCTTTTAGAAATCTCCTTAATGAAATATATATAAAAGGTAAAAGCATTGAAATATACATAAAGCTCCTATTTATTTAATCAGTGAAAAAGACAAACTTGTCAGAAAGTAGTATTTTGAAAACAAATGTAATATATCGGTAATTATAACAATTCATATACCAACATAGGTAGCACACTACTTCTAGGTCGCCTTATAATATCAATTGTCATTGCAAGTGCTACGAGAGTACTAAGACTTAGACAACAAATTATTTTATGCACAAACTCTTGGCCTCCTGAACAGAGTCAGATTTCTATGCCACCAATTTACCAAATGCACGCAAACTTGTATCTGCTGGCTTAACCTCTCAGGAGTTTATTAACTGGGCATGTAGACTCACCAACCAATTTGGTGATTACAGAACTGTTCAGATTAAGTGTCAGAAAATAAGTTTGTCTTCTTGACACTACAGAAATTCTGAAGACTTACAATACTTTGTATGATCATTATTTCCTAACTAATCAGTAACTTCTATCATGTTACTGTCTAATACACAAGGCACCAATCGATGGCATACCAAAAAGTAAGCTGTAAATCAGGTCATATTCAGAAGATTGATCATACCAGATCAGACATTGAGCCAGGAACTTAACAATTGTTAAAATCCAAATCCATAAAAACACATCTATTTGTTGAGGTCACTTAATCTAAACCTACCTCATTTTCTTTGCCGTCTGCAATGCCTTCACTTTCACTTCCTACAAAAGTCCATATCCAATGCCTTTTAGGCACGCAAGATAAAATTCAGACATATCGGGGTAAGCATGTATAGTGCATGCCTTAATCATCTAGAGTAGGGCTGTACCGAATAGGTGATTATAACTATTCGGCCGAATACGAATAGTTGGACCAACTATTTGGCCGAATACGAATACGAATAGTGTACAAAATAGGTTTACCGATAACATTCAAAATTTCAAATGTAAGCAAAAGTTTCAGCTCTGTAAATTTAATACATAAACTAAAAGTAAACAGTTAACTGCATGTAATTTTTGCATCCTTCTGCCAGTCTGTGTAAACTAGGAATGGCACTAATTTAGCTAAACTTAGGAATTGTCACTAACAGCTCAGTTAACGCATGAATGTTACTTCATGTCCACTCGCTATAGCAGCCGCATATGCTGAAACAGATGTCACGTGACCACTATTCGTATTCGGTCCGACCGATACTATTCGGCCGAATACCGAATAGCTATTTGGCCCACTATTCGGCCCCGAAGCGAATACGAAGCGAATATTCGGTACAGCCCTAATCTAGAGTAATACTTTCCAATGTGTCATGAGAGGTAAACAAAATTAGAACAGAACATAGAAAAACCTGCACAATTTTAAATGAAGCATTCTAAGGCTGTTAGAATAAAAGACCTATGAAATTTCACATACAGCACGGTAGTCTGCTGCCAAATGATTTTTTACAATTACTATAACAGGCCACATTGCAATGCGGACAAGATTGTAATTGAAAACCAATTTATGTATTCTGGCTACATTAATAACCATGGGAGTCCATAGGAATTTTGTAGCAGGGAGCAAAGTTTTAAATTGTTGGCACGGGGACAACGAGGGTGTCGAAAGCAACCGATCACGTCACCCTCGGCACTCGCTCCCATGATTAGGGGGTCTGGCGCGGGTCCCAACAGCCGCCAGCACTTTTGGAAGCATTTTACACGATATTAAGCATTTTTCGCATTGAAAATCATGTTGGGACTATTGTAATAATCATAATAATCAAAATATTTTCTTTTGTAAAAAATGCAAAAAATCCAGGGGAGCTATTGCTCCCCCTTGCTCCCTCTGTGGACACCCATGTTAATATCTCCTGTTTCCAGACATTGCTTTACCTCTATAACAACAAGGGTGTACTAAACGCTACTGGGAAAACAATATTTCTCATCGTTAAAGTGTTAATCACTGCACCCAAAATACAGGTGTGACTTGTAGTCCAAAACTTAAGGTGAACTATAAAGGTTTACATACCATTATCAGACTTGCTATCTTGATCAACTTCCATAGATTCATTCTCTGCTTCAGAATCTGAGGATGCCATGGCAACAACTAACGATGCTCTGTCACTCTTGGACAACTTGAGTGCTGTATCGGCTTCTTCGGCTCCTTTACGACACTTAACGTCAGTGGAAAAGAACTGACCACTCCTCTGAAATTCTTTACAGTCAGACCCTGTGAATGGTCGGATAAACCTGAAGCATATAAAAAGAAAAACGAAGTCTTTTCAGTGTAACTGAAATATCATTATCATATTTTTTCATAAAGGCAACCTGACCTTAGGATATTTCAGGCTCTGTGCAGAGTATACTGTACGGGCCTCCATGACACAAGTTAAATTGTTTTTCATTGCTATTATTATTAGGGTGTTTTGTTCATGAATGTTAAATTTCTATGACATTTTTGGGCCCTCCTGAACCACACGGTTCGCACGACTCTAAGGCCAGCAACTTTTATACACAGACTAATTAAACTGGCTGTTTTCAGTTAACTGTACTTATAAACCATCACTTAGTCCTGGTTTGCCATCTTTCTATTGATTGTTCCAATCCGAGGTGCTCAAAACAGACAGGGAGTTTCCTAGTTGAAGGGCAACTGAAAGACATTGGAGCAGATGGCTGGTCTCGTGCAGGTCTCCCGTCACTGCCGAGATCTTTTTACCAGTTCCTGGACAAATTCCAGTGACTCCATATGCCAGGTTCCTGCAGTTACGACTGCAACAGGGACGAATGGTGTGACTGTAAGATAGCTGCCAAACCAGCATTTATTATTATTGTTATTAGTATTATTATTATCGTCATCATCATCAAATAGTAACTTTTTCTATCATGCCAGTATTCTTTCATCAACTTCTGTCGACATCAACATTTAACAATTGGTGCAGCTCTTCACCACTAGAAGTTGACTGTGGTCAACAACCGCCCTCATGGCCCCTCAGCCCTTAATGTCGACTTTTGTCTACAACAGCCTCGAAAGTGTTATTGAAGCAGATAGCATCAAACAGCACAAGGCACAAATAATAAGGTATTCAGTAATCTTTTCTACGTTAGACTTATAAAAACAAATTAAATCAATATAATACAAAGAAGTATAATTATTTACTCAGGTATCACACTAAACATTATTACATTCACATCAAATGAAAAAATTGCAGTTTGAGACATGGTCTAACTGGACTCATTGATTCTAATTATCAGGCAAGGAGGCTACAATCAAACCAGGTTTAGCTTGGTTGGTGTCAGCATAAAATAGCAAAAAAACTCAAACTCTTTAACCTACCATACAGCCTAATTTAATACTGTAGACATGCATTCAGTAATAAGCTACTGATACTAACTTTGCTTTAACCCATCCTCTGGTAGGAGGCTGATCAAAAAACTGAACATGGATCAGCTGAGATTTGCCATCTTTACGAACAATTGCATCATCCTTTGGATGGTTGCACACAAGACTAGGCCACCACGGATGACCTTCGAGCTTGGCCCAAACAAGGTCATAGAGTTCAACTCCGAGATCTTCTACAGAAATAATTAAACAAATGCTATCACAATATGTGTGTGGAATGTAATACTAAAGAAGTTTATACCACATAAAATTACAGAACAGTCACCGACTTTGCCTATGTCACTACGTTCCATTGTTTGAATTTCAGGATACTATTTGAGTGTAACCCATAAAACGTATGTATTTGCGTGGTTTACTGCCTCATTCAAAACTTTAATGCTCAATTATTGTCTGGTTTATGAACACATGCTGATTCACATTGGTCAAATATGCAAATGTATTTTCTTTCAGATTAGCATGCCACAGCAAGCTCCTGCAAAGCATACATGGAAAAATCCAGACAAGTTGGATCATCACAAATAAGCTTATTTTCACTCTGAAAATATATTTAGAGGATCCTATGTTATTTCAATTTCGGGGCTTGGGTTTCCAGGATTCGCTACACACCCGGGCTAGCAAAAGGATCTGTTATACAATACACTGTATTTGATATTGCCTCCTTCCAAATAAGAGCACAACCATTCATTCATTCTGGAAATTTATATAGCGCCCCCCATAGAGACCTACTCAGAGACCATACAACAGAACATCGATGGCGCAGAGCAACTGGAAATGAAGGACTTGCTCAGGGTCCCTGCACAGTAACTGCCTCAGACGAGGCTCCAACCCATACTCTCCGCGTCACAGGCTGAGCCTTTTAACCAGTAGGCCACCTTGCCACACCTGCTCGTCTATGGAGTAATATTTCCGGTGACAGTAACGTTTTACACAGAGATCAAATTCCAAAACTCAAAGCAGTGTATCATTTTCTGCATCTTACTCTACCTTTCTTAGTTTCATTGGACCTATTCTTTGCCTTTGCAGCTTTACCGTCATCCACAACATTCCGAGTCACAGCATGCCGTGGTCGAGTTGGCGGGCTTTTGAGAGGGACAGTCTTTGGAGTCGCATTAGTATTCTCCTCTGATAACTTGGGTTGGCAATCTTCATCGTCAGCTTTCTGACCGACTTTCTGAGTCGGAGTCTTTTGGAAGTAAGAGAACAAAGTTTTGGACTTCACCTCTGATTTTGATTTCGGTGTTTTCGACATTATTATTAAACCCCGATCACCCAAAACCTTGCCGCCACGGAATAAACTTCCTTTCGCAGATTCAACAACTTCCCGATGACGTCACTTTAGTAGAGAGTAGCAATCGAATTCCATTTAAATCCCGCATAATTATGGACCCCATCTAATGCCACGAAAATGACTGCAGGTATTACAGTAGGGCAGGCCTATGCCAGGGAAATGCGTTATGTTAATTGTTAGGTGACTAATAGACCAGAAGTTTTTTAACTTTATTTTTTTGTACCACCTGGGATTAAGATTACTAGTCTTAATCCCAGGTACCACCAGGTAAAAAATCGAATGTTGGCGTAACCAGCAAGGCGCAGATCAAAACCAAGGTAGCGCGAAGTCCCATTGTAAATAACGTAGGCCGCAGGTCGACAAATTAAAAAATTAATTTTTTTGAATTTTTTCATGTACCACTTAGCGACACCTGGCGTACCACTAGTCGTACACGTACCACCGTTTGAAAACCGCTTAATAAATCTACCTGATTATCTGATAAGTCGATAGTCGGTAAGTCAGTTGACAAGTCTAAGCGACTTAGTCAGTTGATAAGCATGTCAACTGGGTTGTTAATTCAGTCGCTAACTCATTAAGCCAGTCGGCAACTCCTTATAGGCCTAAGCGACTGAGTTCGGTTTACTATCTCAGATGATGCTGCACGCATTAATGCTGTAATATTCTGAAAAGGCTCACAGATGGCAACTATGTTGGAAGAACCATACAGCAGAAGAGCTGACTGCTCGAGCAGACAGGGAATCTCTTTTAGAAATCACAGTTCCTTGACCATTGCATCGACTGCCATGCACGTAGGCCTACGTACCTCTTCGTCAGGAAAAGTAGGCCTAAATCTAAACCGTTTAAAATCAGTTTTGTATAATTGATGCATCTTTAGTTATATTTAGTTGTGCATGTATGTCTATATAATCTGTCCCTTTAACAGTCCATTTCAAATATATGTATTGTAATCCATGTGTAGCAGTGTTTAATCTAGTCCCCTCTTCTGGGAGGGGAAACAAGGTTTCTGGGGGAGCAAAGAATTTACACAAGATTTTTTCTTCCATCTTGAAAAGTTTCAGACTTTTCCTAATTTCATCTTTTTTTAGTCCTATTTTTACTTTTTCTACAGCAATTACTCTCTCCAAAAGGTTGATGACCTTTTTTTAGGAATTCATCTCTCTGGGGGGGGGGAACCATGTATCCACATGACATCGTGGGGGGGGAGAATTTTCCTCCCCTAAAGGTCTCTACATTGTGATATTGCTGGCCTCAGGGGCAAACATAAATCCTGGGGGGGGGACATTTCCCCCCAAAGACGTCTAGATTACTCACTGCATGTGTAGGCCTACAATGTAATGCATGTGTGATTCTTAGATGCAGTCTACTTATTTACTTAATTGTTAGCAGAAAATTGTTTCCAGAATTCGGCTGCACTTGTGCCAGATAGCATAATGAGTATGCTGATCATGATATGACTGGCCCACCGCAATGACCCGTCAGGCAGGGCTGTAGTCAAGGGTATACGCAGGTATACAGCGTATACTCACCTCTAGAGACCGTATACTCACCTCACAAAAATTTATATTTATTTATATTAATATACTGTAGCGTATACTCCCAAAAATACTGTAACGTATACTCACCTCTAATTTGTTTCGGAAAATAACCGGTAGCGTATAATCACCTCAAATTTTACCACTACAGCCCTGCCGTCAGGGCAACCAAGACCATGCCTGGGCCTTGCAAGCAATAATTATTTTGCCTCCCAGTGGATAGATGAGGCCTATAGCGCTGTTGGGGGCACTTGCAGCACATGCACAAGAACAGTGGAAACGGACCAGCGCCCACTTAAAAACTTGGAGACGGCTGACCCACAATAGAGACGGCTGCAGGCAGTATGTTGTGGAAATGGCAACACTCGCCAAAGAGGAACATGTCGCTGAATGATGAAGATGATGATGACGATGATGATGACGACAATCACTGACCAAGAGCGATGTCAGTCAAGTCTGAACACCAATGGACACTTGACATAATTTTTATATGCACAATCAATTGTAACTGTAATTGAACATTTATATAGCGCCAGACCTAAAGCAAGACTAATCACGAGAGGCGACATCTAGCCTTTGAGACGTTAAATGTCTGCAAGAACTAGAATATTACACCAGACAGCAAAACATGGACAGTAAGCTAGAAGAGTTCCCTGTCCTCATTCTCTCAAAGGTGGAAAACCGTCGTGCTCGGTGGTGGTTTCGTGTTCGATTAAGTAGCATTATATAAATATTTCTTTACATTAAAATGCAAGGCACTGTGGCCTTTAATTGGTTGAGTAAATTTGAACATCTCATAACCTTACCAATTCATTAATCTCTTGTAAACTTTGTTCAATTAAATTTTTTACAGACTTTATTCAAAATCAGCCATACATGTTTCACAAATTGAACATAATTGATTGGCACAGGGCCAGTGCCCATTACATACTTAGCTGAAAAGTGTTTTTGTTATATTCTGAAGCATATGATATAAAAATTAAACATAATGTTTGGTGCTCTGCTCTCTCAAAGATGTCTTTTAAAATTTCCTGTATTAGTTTATATTTCTTTCTTTTTGTTAAGCAAACATTCTGCATTACAGTATTTGTTTGAAACCTGTATTCACATTTCCAAAGATCCATTAAAATCCTTCTTGCCAACCTGTAATTTCATTACAATAATTGCTACATTAATTAACTGCCTCGAATGCCTTCCAATATGAATGCGTTTTTTGTTGAATTTTCCACTTCAGTAGCACTTTTTGTCAACTCGTCTGCGCGGTGACAGTGACCTGGAGCGTACCCGTTGCCTAGCTGCACTGTTGAGAGAACGTGAAGCATGATGGTATCCAGCCTGAAAACCACCATTGAGGTCAGCAATCGCGTTGTCAAGTACAACGGCTGTTGTAGAATTCGCTTGATTGGCCAGGATAAGCTTCTCCAGTCGTGAGATTATCTCATAGTCAGGAACGGTTAGTGTTGTAACATCAAGACCCAGCATACGTGCAATAACCAGACGCAGCTCCAACAGCTACAACATAGCAGACAAGCATTAACCATGCACATAAGCTATTTTCAGCTGACCACAATCAGTGCAAAGGTTAAAGCTCTATAACACTCCATCTACACTGGGCATGAGAAAATAAGTTTTTGCCAACAAAGCTGTGAACAATTTAAATGGCCTCGGTGCAGCTACAGTGTGATGCAAGTCTCTGGCATCCCTTATGGGGAAATGTATCTATTGTAATGTATTGTATTCGGATATTTATAAAGCGCTTCTAGCAGGAGGGCCATTCAGAAGCGCTCCCAGTGCAAGAGACCCCGAGAGAAAAAGCAAGTTTTAAGAAAGGTAAAAGAGGAAGAGAAATTAACTGAGAGAATGGAAGAACGAACGAACGGAGGAAGCTCATTCCAAAGAGCAGGGCAATGGAAGCAAAAGACCTAGATTGAGCCATGAGTGATTGAGTAAAAATTGGGATAGTGGGTTATTATAAGTCAGGGTCGTCCAACATATGGCCTGCAGCCAGCCTACAGTGTTTATCTGGCCCACCAGGCTGTTCTAACTTGAGAACTATTATATTAACTTTAATTCTAAAAAACTGAAAGTCACCTTGCTCTCACGTGTGGTAACCTCTTCCAACATTTCTTTGATTGTGCGAATTTCCAGCGATAAAGCATGAATGGTGTTGTTGGCAAACTCGTTCTTATCCATGATCTCTTCTGATGCAGAATGAACTACTCTTTCCAAACCTGCTATTTTGTTGGCCTGTCGGAGACGCTCGTCCGCCAGGTGACCCATCTCCATCTCCAGTTCCATCAGCTCCTGGTCCTTGTCCAAAGTTCTCTCCTATAAATGAATTTAATCAGCTAAAGTGTGTTGTAATTACTTGTAGTTCATAATTCCTGTTACTATTATAAGAGTTATCTCAAAACTAACTCATTACTAGTATACTAGACCAGCTTTGTTTGTTTGTAAGTCTGTTATTCTAGCCCAGTGTTTCCCAACCTGGGTGCCGCAGCATCCAATAGTGCCATGAACCTGCTCTAGCATTGCCGCGGCTGGATATCTGTGCAGCTTTTTCTGTTAAAAATGTGAAAACTACTGGTTATCACTACTGACAAAGGCTTATAACTATTTTGTAAAACGTAATTAAGACCAGATTCCATTGACTGAATGACAGTTAGTAAAGGTACTTTGATTTGGAAAAGTTTGGGAGCCATCTCCTGGCTAAATGGCACTAAAAAATTATAACCTTTGAAATCTGTCTTTTTAAATAGTTTTTTGGACTCTGCTAATCTGGAACTTTAGTCCCTTTTCTAAACAAATAATAATAATATCACAAATGCACTTAATCTGTGAAACCATTACATTTAAATTTCCTAAAATTAAACATAAACATTATGACTTTCACAGCAAACCGAATTTATACAATTTACTTACTACCATAACTTTCCAAAGATGAAGTATTTAGTTTTCAGAAATCAAAAAGTACTGATATATATTATTACTAAAATAAGTCACCTTGGCATCACCGGTGTACAAGAGTCTTGACTTGAGTTCTCGTATCGCGGCATGGCATTCACTCAATTCGTGCCGATATTTCTCAATTAATTTCTGCATTTTTCGGTTCCTAGAAAATTCGTTGTCTTTTTCGTGTTCCAGATGTGAGTTTACACCGATCTGCTGCTCCACAGATGCAACTTTTCTACGTAGCAGTTCCAAGTGTGACTCCTGTTGGCAGCATGACAATTCAGTTATTAGCAGCACAAAATGCATGTACAGTTATTTAATACCGGACAATTCATGTTTCTGGTCACCTTAGCTGAGACCAACAATAAGTGAACAATAAGCACCTGCGGGTGTTAATCAAGTGTTAATTAAGCAGGCTGGCAGTGGGAGGGAAGGGCATAGGTACGGTAAGGTACCATAATAAAAATTTATCTCACAACTGCACCTAGGCATGGGGGAGTAAAGACAGGTGCATAGGCGTAATTTGTGGGGATACGAGGGGTACCCATACCCCCACTTTTTGGAGTGGGAGGGTACCGTACCCCCACTTTTTAAACAATGCCAATCAATATTTTATAATTGTGCTTTCCCAGAGATGGTCTCCATATGAAAAGCGAAAGTGGAGAAGAAATTGGTACCCCCCACTTTTTAGACCAAAGTTACGCCCCTGGACAGGTGCAGCTGTACAAGGTTCATCTGCTCTGGAAATATACTGCCCACTTCAGGGCTTAAAACCAGCTGCAGCCAGTGAAGTTGCTCTGTCCGTATTCAGGTAGCTGTGCACAGCCAATACAGACTGCTACACAGCAAGTTCCTGTACCAGTTGTTTATGAGTATCCTGTGTTAAATAGGTGCAGTTGGGACCAATGGTACAACCATGCATCACACGTAAAACAGGTCTCCACTGTACAACAATCACACAGCATAAAATAAACTAAAATGTCAAATTACAATTAGGCCTCGATAAACATGGGAAATCCATCCACTGGCAAGCTATGCAATTTAAAAGTTCACTGGTAGGTAATTTTACACAATGTTTGTATGTATCGGGAGATTTATACAGCACCTTAGAAAATCTCTCAAACGGACCAATCTATAATATATAATCCCTTAAAAGATGTCTATACAAAGGCACTTCTCATCCGAGTTGTAATAAAATGAAATTCATTAATTGGCGGAGGCAGTACCAGTATAACTGTTGGCATCAGGATTCAGTGATCAGGAGTTAGGGGCATTTAAGACTTATGTAAATCATGCTAGTAACTATATTTTCTAATAACTATGTAATAACTATTAAATATAAATATAACTAATAACTATTTCTAATAACTATTTTCTATTACCTATAATTTTAGAATATGCAACCAATAAGTGTAGGCATAGGCGTAGACTCTGGGGGCAGCCGGGGCACGTGCCCCCCCAATAATGCAACAAGTATAGAAAGAATAACCAAATCCCCCACCCCAATATTTTGAGCAAGTTTACGCCAGTGGGTGTAGGGACATGATTAAATAAGATGTTGTTGGCAACTTAAAGGAAAGCATCATTTTCACCTTGCTTTCCAGTTGGTCAGTCACGCGGCTCAGCTTCTGCTGCAAGTGCTGGTTTTGTGCCTTTATTTTGGAAAGTGTAGCAACATCTTTCTTCATGATCTCTTCCACACGTGCTAGGATGGTCATGACTGCCTCATCCAGTCCAAAACTCACTGCAACAGGCTCCATCTCCAATGCCATGCAGAGTCGCGTCAAGTACTTCCAAAACTGCATAAAACAAATGCAAACTAGACAGTTTATTATCACATTCTATGAGTATAATGAAATTCAATTAAAGCTACATGGTGCGATACTCTTATTTTAAACATACATCTAGGAACTACATACAATACTTTTATTTGGAATTATTTAAATATAGAAAAAATTCTCATAGACAAAATGGTTGATCATTGTAGTCTAAATAAAGACCCAAAAAATGCATTTTATGACAGCAAAAATATTTCCTAGCAAAATTTACTATTGTAATCGTAATCTCGAAATTTCTACCATGCCCAAAAAACGAAGTCGCGGGACCAGCTTATTCATGCCGCATTGATTTCTTACTGTGCTTAGAAGAGAACAGTATACGCAATATTGCCACACCTCTGTGTGTGTTATTTTACCAGTATATATTTAAATTGCCATAATACACTATTAATTGTGCTTGTGCAATGGAGGTGAGGACCATACAGGTAGATTACCTTCTCCTTGTCAGACTGGCCTCCTTCCCTGATTTCATCTCTGGTCATCAGGTCTTGCTCGGCACGCCTTAATCTTGCTTCAAGATCTGCAATGTCTGGGCTCCCCTGATGTCTCACGACAGCATGGGGATCCTGGAAGTGAGCATGAAGCTTGCCTGCCCGCTGGTCAGACTGGCCTCTTTCTCTGATTTCATCTCTGGCCATCAGCTCTTGCTCGGCTTGCTCGGCACGCCTTAGTCTTGCTTCAAGATCTTCAATGTCTGGGCTCTCCTGATGTCTGACGACATCATTGGGAACCTGGAAGTGAGCATTAAGCTTGCCTGCCCGCTCTTTACATTTTCTTTCCAGTTTCTCGACAACCTTTAAAACCAAAAAAATAAAAATGCAGCAACAACTTAATAGAAACAAAAATACACTGGACTTCCAACCACGAGCACTAGCAGATCCTCACTAACGAAACACTTCAGTAAATGTTTCCAAGCAAATGTAAAAAGATACAGTATATACATGTACATATTTTACTGAGCTTAAATGATACACATACCATAATATATGCATCTAGACATATTGTAGAATGCCTTCCAAACACATCAGTAATCGAGCTAACATATGTAGGGTATGTGCTGACGTATGTATGTCAGCATGTGTTCAAGAATTAAGCAACATCATGTATGTATTACTTGCGTACATATTAGAGCTGTACCGATGCATCGGGAGCATTCGTAATTGGGCCGATTATTAGAGGAATCGGCATAATCGGTATTGGCGAAAAAGTATCGGCGCCGATGCAAATTATTTTACAGTTGACGTTTCTGGCACAATAATCGTTACAAATAGAAAAATTAGCACAAGAATCTATGTCTAGTTTCTTATTATTGATTTATATTTAGCATTGCACTATTTAGCAGACACAATAGAAACCAAGAACCTATTAACTCCCTAATAGCCTTTATACAACGTCGCATGCGTAATTTTTGGGCGTAAATAAGATAATCGGCTTCATACGCGGTATCGGCTATTACAATAATCGGCTATACGCGGTATCGGAATAATCGGCAAAAAGCATTATCGGTACAGCTCTAGTACATATTCTGAATATAGATTTGATAACATTCATATAGTGCCTGAGAAAGCTTCTACAAAATTATAGGAAGGAAGGTTTATCATCTAATCAGCCAAAAAATCCTCACCAAAGTTTTCTCCTTCACAGCACGCATCAATTCCGCCACCCTTTCCCTAATTCTCTCTTCTGATGGTTCCACTTTCACATAGTCATCTGATAGCATCCTTGCCAGAGTCTCCTGTAAGGAAGTTAGTTGTGTCTCAGCACCTTTGGCCACTGATTCGTGATGTCTGCGTTCCATGTTCAACCCACCACAGTGTTTCATGTGCTGTTGCTGTTCATTACGTGCCAGGTCTAGTTCGTGGTTGCTGGCTTCCAGGCGCCCGTGCATAACTTTCAGTTCGTTCTCAAGATGCTTCTGCTTATGGAGAAAGGCATCTCTTTCCTGAAAGAAATGAAATCGCATATGCATTACCATATCAAGCACTGCCAGCACTTGACATGACTCTGACATGACTCTGACACTACCATACATGACAGTTTTGAGAAAGTGGTAATGATGAGGTTTGTCATGGATGTCAACTAACGTACTTTACGGTTCTCTTGACTGACCCAGAAGTTGACTACTCTTGTACATACATCATAAACCTAGCAGTCCCAAACCGATCAGTTATATTAGATCATGTCAGTGTTTCCAAGTTTTTCCACAGTTGACCCCTAAAATAATTTTTGACTCTAATTTAAGTGTTGACAGTTGGCAATTAAATCTCATATTATTATTATTCATATCCTGAGGAAACATGAACATTAAAGTAAACATTTAGCAAAACCCTAGTTGAGAAACACTGGATTAAGCCAGAGACTGGCAAAGAGGTTCCAAAGATGCTATACAGATGTTCACAACAAAGTCCAACATACATGCATGCATAAATACATACAAACATAGATACAATGTTATCAGTGAAAAGAAGTATATTTTAAGTACACATCTAAGATATTGCTAAATTGCCTCCAACATTTTCTACATCTGAAAGGTGGTACATATATACATACATGCACAAAAACATACATACATACATACACACACACAATTACATACAATGTAACCAGTCAACAGAAGATTTTAAGCAAAGCACTAAATGTTGTTAAATTACCACTCTGAATTTGTCTAGATCTGAATGGTGGTCAACTCCTTGATGGCGCAGTCTTTCCATATCCAAGGTCATCTGATTTATTTTCTCACAGCTGTGTCTCTGCTCAGCTTCAGACTTTTCCAAATTACTTTTTGCTAAACTGAGTTCATGCTTGAGTGTTGCATTCGCTTGAGCAAGTTCTTCTTTCTATAAAATTTAATAAATACAATTTAATAAACTAAAAACCTACAAAATCTACGAGAGGTTTGGAAATCAGTAATTCATTCATACCACTCATCATTCATTCATCCATTTAAATAAATTATTTTTTCACTAATTCATCAATAACCAGCTAAATGATTTTATTTTTATTTATAAAATAGTTTATTCAGTCACCTGTTGACAATGCCCTACCTTCGAGGAAGCAGCTGTTCTTTCTTGCTGAACTTTTGCATGTTCTTCATTCAGTTCTCTATAACAGATGAACACCATGTTCCCAAAAAAGTTGAATCACAAGCTTTTTACTGTGAAGACTTAACATTTCAATTAGGTTATATATTCTTGCAGAAAGTCTCACCGTAATTCTTAATTAAAAACACATGACACTTCAACTGTGATATGTGGACAAGACGTCACAAGTTTTGGGACTGGCAGCTTTTATATTGTCATTTTGCAACTCTAATATTCTTCTTGATGATTTCTGCTCAATATTTGCCATCCTGGTTAAGGAAGTAATAATATCCAATGTTTAAACTAGAGTGCAACATGAGAAATTGAAAATTCCTCGTAATTTTTTTATTCTGACCGCGGTCTGATCACAGACTTAATGATCCACTTCTGCTAATAACAGAACAATGGAATATTTCCGCACAGACTACAACATTGCTAGCATCAATGGTTTCAATCAGTTCCATTAGGACAATGTAGTCTGCTATTCTCCGTAAATATTTCCAAATGTCTTAGCTTAGAGGTCAAACCTGAGTTGAGATTCCAGTTGATGTGTCCGTTTTTCTGCATCTCTGATTTCCCGTTGCAAAATTGAAACTGCAAGATCACCACGACTTGGGGCTCCATCACTGCTTTCACTGCTTTCACTACTTTCACTACTTTCATCTCCAGAACGCTCACTCTCCTTTGCAATTTTACAGGAACGTTTCAGTTTTTGGATTTTCTTATCCCTCGACTTCAGCTGACTTTCCATTTCCTTAACCTGAACATTAAATGTTTCAGCAATTTTATACAACTCTAAAATAGATTTTATGACATTTTCACAGCACAGCCAATAAAATGTCACATCCACACTCAAATGAAATTTCCCTGTCTTGCCTTGAATGCTATGAGCTGACTAGAAATTGTTCAAAGCAAAGATCCAGTTAATGCAACCATTTTTTTTCTAATCTCATCTAGTCTAATTTAATCTGACTTCTATAGTCCCACGAGGCATCAGACAATGGTGGAAAGGTTAATCAAAGCAAGAAAATAATGAACCAGTGATGGGTGAATAGTTTTATAATTTCTTTCAGAAATGCTGATTTTTATTTATTTATTTATTCCGGATATTTCTATAGCACCTCTCGAAGTCTACTACTACTCAGAGGCGCTCCCGACTACAGCATTTGATACTGTGCCGGAATTTTCACGCCGAAGCGCCACGAGCAAATTGCGAGTGAAGGACTTGCCCAAGGTCCGTACGCAGCGGCTAGAGTGGGATTCGAACTTGCAACCCTCCGGTCAAAAGGCGCCGAACTTACCACTGAGCCACCATAAACACACTAAGAGCAGTAGAATACACTGACCCAGATCAATTGTTATTCAAGTGAATCTTGTCTTCCTTTTATTACTTTTATCTCATTCATTTTCTGTTTAAAAGCACTGTTTTCATTCTTGTGATAATTACAGGCATAATATCTAAAACAAGTCTAATAATATTTTCACAGCATGGCCAAAATAATGATTAAAACTGCTCACTGTTACATTCACACAGACATAAAATTTCTTCTCCTGCCTTGAACGTTATGAGTTGACTACAAATGGGAGCAAAGGTCCATTTAGTGCTACTCTTTTTCTAATCTAAGTTAATCTAATGTTTTCATTCTTGTGATCATTACATGTAACATTCCAATAACTGAAAAAGTTTCATATATGCCATTAAACCATGGTACTGTGAAATGCCAATTTTCAAGTATAGACTCCAAACAGTTCTGTTCAACCTAACTCTCAAATGAATTAAGACTGACAGAAAACAAAAGCTGCAATGCAACAGAATAATGACCACATAGTCATAACAAAAGATAAAAACCTTTGACTGAAGGCCATTGACTTTGACCTCCAATGACTCAATGTCACTCCTTGTCATGCTTGGAATGTTTCCATGGTTACAGATGCTGCAGTCCTATAATGTAACGATCAGATACAAAAATGCAAAGCATTGCACAATGATAATAATAGGTACAACAGTTTCAATCATTCTGAATTGTTTGAGATCTATTGGAATTAACCCTTTAACGTTGACGTATGGCACCGTCCTGGCATGTTGCACCAGCTAGCACATATGCAGTGTATTTAGATATATTAACTTGCACTTTATAAATCTTCATATCATAATAATTAATAGTAATAATGATGAAAGTGTACTAACTTGGGCTTTATAAATCTTCATATAATAATATTTAATACTTGCGCTTTATAAATCTTCATGTAATAATATTTAATAATAATAATGACGAAAATGTACTAAAAGCACATGGGAACCATTGCACCTCGTCGTTGTTAAAATGTTAAACCAGTGTTATAAGACCTAGGGCCTTTCACTCCTAGCTGAAAACGCTACTTAAAAATCCAACCTAAACAATTCCTCCATATTATATTCCTTGTCACTTCAATTCCAAGTCATCAACTGCAACCATCTGCATCTGGATAAGTATTTGATTTCTGGATTCTGACTCGGAACCTAACCATATCCCACCTGCACTGGCGTAAACTTGTCCAAAGTATTGGGGGGTAAGGGGGATTTGGCTATTCATTCCACACTTGTTGCATTGGGTGTACAGTCCATCTCAATTATTGGGGGCACGTGTCCCGGCTGCCCCTCAGAGTCTACACCTATGCCCACCCATCTTGTCTATATGTTTTGATTAAGCATTTGCAAATAAGATCATTTCCATAACTTAGCATTTTTTGGTACAGGGTATCTAACAACAGTTTTAATTGGTCTAATTTTTACACTGTCATATTTAATGAGGGATTGATTCATTGACCTATGACCTTTCTACCCAAATAATGAATTTTTACAACAGCTACTCTTTCACCTAGCACTTCCATGCAGAACTGGGAAAAGCAATTCACTGGAAAACTTAAATTCTCCAGAATTGTTATAATATTTGACTCTAAAATATTCACATACATGGTGAACATATTAAAGTCAATAGGGACCACCTCGACTGTGCTCCACCAATGGAGAATTCTTAATATGGTCTAAATTATTAAATTCCACAGAAAGACAGCTGTGAAGTCAGTGATTCTTACCTGAGATTTACCAAATGACGGAGTCACAAGAAATGGAGAATTCCGGCTAAAGCCAAAATGAAAACACTGCATCAGGCAATTCAAACTATTTCAATGCATCTGATAAGTGGTGGGTAGTAGGCCTAGGCTTAATGGTAGCATGTATGCTGGTAGTTTTAACTGTTATTGCAGTTGCAAGCTAACCCAAGCCAAACTAAAGTTGGTTAATAAATTTCTGGTTTTAGTAACAATTATGTAAATCCTAACCACTGATATTAACATTGAAGTCAAAGGCCAAGAGGTCATGACCAAGGCCAAAGCCATGCCTCATGAGGCAAAAGCCAGGACCCACGAAGCCAAGGCCAGATGTCAATAGGCCTATGTCATCAAATTTTGGCCTCATGATTGAAGCTAATGCAAGAGCTATAGCACTGATCTTAATATTATCAGTACACAGTATACATAATAGAGGTGTACCGATAGCCCTTTTTGCCGATTATGCCGATACCGCGTATGGCCGATTATTAAAATAGCCGATACCGCGTATGAGCCCGAATATTTTGTTATCGTCCAAAATCTAGGCACACGACGCTGTATAAGGGTTATTAAGGAGTTTCCAGTCCTGTGTATAATAGAGTCTTGGTTTCTACGGTGCCTAGTAAGTAGTGCAATGCTAAATATAAAGCAAAAATAAGAAAAAACATAGATATTTGTGCTAATTTTTCTTTTTGTAAAGATTATTGTGTAAAAAACGTTAATTATAAAGTAATTTGCATCGGCGCCGATTATTTTTTGCCGATGCAAATTATGCCGATACCTCTAATAATTATACTCGGCCCGATTAC
Source organism: Allolobophora icterica (assembly GCA_963556255.1). Lineage (NCBI taxonomy): Eukaryota > Metazoa > Annelida > Clitellata > Crassiclitellata > Lumbricidae > Allolobophora > Allolobophora icterica. The sequence continues at coordinate 38,137,564 of OY744608.1, read as the reverse complement.
GAATGCTGCCGATGCATCGGTACAGCTCTAATACATAATAAAATTATATGAATATGTATGTATATATATGCATACATGCATATATGTATAAATTTATACATTTATATATACCCTTGCATTTCTTCAATTAATTTTTGTCTGCTGGCCAACTCATCCTTGTACAATTTCAGCTGGTCTTCAAGCTGTAATCACAACAGTTATTTATGCAATCTTACAAATTGTTTCAGTCTTGATTCTTATGATAATACTTATCTTAGATTACATCAGCACAGATCATTCTAGATGCCTGGAACAAGTGAAATCAAACTAACTATTGGCTTCAAATTTCAATCATATGCATCCATAGGCGTAGACTCTGAGGGGGCAGCCGGGGCACGTGCCCCCCAATAATTGAGGAGCCGGGGCAATGCCCCCCAAAAATCGAGAGGAGAATTTCTTCAAATATTAAAATATTATGTTTCAATATAGACAAATTTCTTCAGAAACAGAAAAACAGAGACACAGAACTGAAATACTATCAGAAATTCAAAATGAAAAGAAAGATTTATTTTTATCTTCAATATCTATATAAATAAAGCGAGAATTCTGTGTGTCTGTCTGTCTGTCTGTCTGTCTGTCTGTCTGTCTGTCTGTCTGTTTGACCGGGCTTAACTTCTACAATTTTGCACCTTTTCACTCGAAACCTTCACTACTGTGTCGGCCTCGGCATCGGACACCCAGTGGAGGGGTTCGCGTACCCCCTTTTCACCGCTAACATGGTGAAAATCCCCCAAAACTCTACCCAACCGACCGTCCCTCACGCTTCCACTGTAAAGCGGTTCTATTTATGGCGCCGGTATTCCCCAACGTCATTAATAATGCGCATAACGCTCTTCCACTGCCAAGCGGTTCTATTTATGGCGCGGGTATTCCCCAACGTCATTAATAATGCGCATAACGACGTTGTTTACTTTCGCACATTTAATTACGATCGATTCGAACTATATTCATCGTTTTACAGCAAAATTGTATGTTCAAAGACTCTGCTTTACTAAGGGCAGTGACGGCTAGATTTCTGGCGTTTTCTTGAATCCGCCAACGCCGGGTTCACCCTCTTTGACTGCGAAGCAGTCAGTCCATGGGAGACTGCGAAGCAGTCGTCGCCACAGGGTGACTGCGAAGCAGTCAGTCCACGGGAGACTGCGAAGCAGTCGTCGCCACAGGGCGACTGCGAAGCAGTCAGTCCACGCCTAGGAAATTTTAAAAACAACAAAACAACAAAAACCATAAAAACGAAAAAAACGGAAAAAACAACAACAAAAAACAACTTTTCATCTTGAAAAAACTTCATTTTTTTGCACCTCTGGTCCAGACCCCATATGCCCCCCCCCCAATATTTTGGACAAGTTTACGCCAGTGTATGCATCAACAGGTTCCTGTAAGAGTCTTCATCTACTGATGCATTTCAGGGTTCTCTAAATATACTGCACATCTATAACATTACCAGGAGTATATATAGAGACATCTTGAGACAGGTTTTCTGATGTCTTAGTCTTTTCTTGGCCTTGGTAACTTATTTTCTTGGTCTCAGTCTTGGTTTCAAGGTTATTTCTTGACTTTTTAGAAACTGTCTTGAAGTCTTATTCTGTTTTGAACAAGCGGTCTCAATTAATTTTGCAAAAACTATCTTTAGTTCTTGCACTACAAAATTGGCCTGTGTCAATATGAACAGATAATTCATCTAGTGTAAGAATCTCATATTCATAAAATGTAATTGTATTTAAAAAAGATGGCAAACTGATAGGCCTCCGTTAGCTGTTTTTATTACTTAGTTTGTTTTACCCTGTGGAACAAATTCCAAAAAGCCTCAGTCTTGTACTGTCTTGAAAATTGTGTTGACCCCATCAGTCTCAGTGTTGCATCCCACAGCCTTTGTCTTGGTGTCAGTCTTGGAACTCTAATGTCTGGATCTTGTCTTGAAGTTTTAAGTCTTGCATACAACACTGATGTGTATATGCATACGTATATATATATATATATATATATATATATATATATATATATATATATATATATATATACATATATATATATATATATGTATATATGTATATATATTTATATATATACATATATATAAAAAATATATACATATATATAAATATATAAATATATATATATATTTATATATATGTATATATTTTTTATATATATGTATATATATTTATATATATATATAAATATCTGGTAATTTAAAACTTTTCGTCCAACATTCCTGAGTGCTTCTATTCCTTGTTTGCTTATCGGAAAATTTACAATTAACTATCTCAACAAATAAAAAAAAATACTTTATGATGAAATGCAATATTTATCATATAATAAACTGGAATAACATATAACGATTCAAGCAGTATAATAAATTAGGTAAAACAAACTGTAACAAAACTAGAACATTAGAACAGAATACTCTTATACGCACTTCCATCACATGTTTTCGACCGAAACCAGGTGATGGCGGTCGAGGATAAATTAGTGCGCCAGAATCAATCCTTCGACAGGGTCGAAAGTCGCCATAATCTCTATCTAGCAGTGGACCATTATCTCTACGTCCTGAGTAAGGGCGCCGTAGTCCTGTGGGCCTCGACAAAGGCAAGTCCCAATCATCCCTCGGCCGCTGCAGATATGGCAGATAGTTCCCGCCTCTCGCGTAGAAAGCCATCGCAATTAAACCAACGTCTCAGCAAAAAGCATATGCCGAAAGCAAGCTTGATTTATTTGCTTTACTTTTTATTTTCTTTACATGTAACAAACAAGGTTTTGTCGGTCCCGAGACAAATTTGGAAGCGCGCACCTCCGTAACTTCTTTTGTTTATTTACACGCCATCTTAGCAACAGATCAAAGAATGTGGGTTGAAAGCCGTGCAAGAGCTATTGTATGTATAACACATTTATTCAAGTGTGGCGACATCTGTGGGAAAAAAAGCAGATGCCTTGCTATAAAGGCAAACGAACTCTACCGACATTGTGTACAAGTATTAATATTTATACTGAACTTTGCTTGTAAATATAACATAAATGATTTTATGTTGACGTAGATACATGTGAAGCTATAAAAGATTCAGGGAAAAATGTTTTGAGAAAAAGCCTAAAAGGCCACCCAAAACGAACATGAATGGAGAGCCGCTAGCCTGGCAGGGCGCCGAGCGGGAGCGACGGAAGATGTCATTGGGGGTCGCCATAGCCTCCTCGATTCATCGGCATTCAGGACGATCTTGCGTACCCATTATCTTTGCTCCTTGCTCTTGTATTACCGGTCTCGGACGTATAGTACCCCACCATACATAATCGACCCTGGGTATAATTGGAAACGAAGAGGCTAGAACTCTAAACGTGAGGGTAGGCTTGTTGCATATATATCGATTTATTCAGATAAGTCCCTGCTGTTACTTTAACCGAAAATTTATGAAGCGTCACTCAAACAAGTCGATTAGTACGTGACGCTCCCGACCCGGGCCAGTGCCATCACTGACAAACAGGAGAGTTTTTCAGGCGTTTGGTGAAGGGGCGAGAGACTCTAGAGAGTTCTAGCTGTATGTCCTGAGGAAGGCAATTCCAACTGGAGGGACCAACAAAAGCAAACTCCTGTAGGCTACTGGGTCGTATAGCGTTTAGCATCCACGTGTTGGCAAGATGAGGTACGTGCTGGATAAGTTTAAAAAAGCCAAGATTTCATGAAATGTTATCAATTGCATCGACCAGCTGTACATAACTGATATAATCATCCTGGTCATATTTTTACATGTATTATGCAAGGTATCGCCGTAGGGCCTACCGGTGGCATAGTTGCTATCTTGTCGCCAACTATATGGGCCTGGTGTGAACCCAACTAGACTAATATGGCTGTCAGCTAGATGTAGTAAATTCGATTATTTATTTATTAAAAACGACAAATTTGTGCAAGAAATTAATAGGCATAAATTCAAGAACATATCCTGTTTGCTGCATGCCCCATCACCCGTGATGTCAAATTTAGTATAAAAGTAAATGAAATGCCGTATAATTGGTAATGTATGCATTGTATCACATTGCATCACATGTTAAATATCATATTTTACTCTAAAAAGTCTTTTAATCTCAACGTATTATTTTTATGGATATAATAATTATGATTTTCTATGAAACTGCAATGCATTTGTTACGTATGCAATACGTGATACTTTTTAGGCGCCAGGAGCGCTGCGGCGCATAATCGCTCGAAACGTTACTTTCCTGTCTATGTAATTGTGGTCCTTGGCAACGGAGGTACGCGATCTCGTTTTCATAAATGGGTCGGGTCAGAAGTCAAATCATCAACGAGCACCGGTAACCAAAGATGTTATTAGGGAGGAAGATGGCCTACTGGCGACGAAAGTGCGAATCTAGGGCGCGCTAGTGCTTATGGTCTATCCACGGGACAAACAATGAAAAGTTCCTATCTCTGCCATGTTAAAACCCGTCAGTTTAGAGTCGTTTTATACGAAAAGTATCGTAATATGAAAATCATACAAAATTTTTATTGGTAGTACTTTATTCCAACTTTAGATATTTGGCCAGAAATTGAAATCAGATAAGTCTAAAACTTACAGCACGCCATATGGCATGGGTTGTAGAAATCTGTTTACCGTGAATGCTAGTGCATTTACAGTTGCTTTACGCCGCTGTATATCGTATGTCACAATTTGTGGTAAGATGAATGAAATGCATCTCACACGCAAAACTATTAATGACATACATCGGCGTACACGACTTTGTAAAGACCAGTTTTCAGTCCAATAACTGCCATAAACTTGTGCCACGTGCGTTGGGCATGGGCGTACAGAACGGCATGCGGTGTGATAATTATGGACCCGCTGTGGGCCGAACAGACGTGGATGTGTGGGAATTTCATGAAATAAAGTTATGGATCGGACAGCGAGCGCCGAAAGCGCGAAGCCCCTAACGATTAGCAGTGGGGGGCACACCATACATTTGTCCTCCTTCAAATTTTGAAGAAACGCCAAAAAGTCAAAGTTTTTCGCACGTGAGCGTAAAAATTTTTTGGCTTCTTTTTTGAGCAGATCAGTTCAAAAATCTTTTTTAAACCACATCAGTTCAAAAGTCCCCTCCCCCTATTTTTGGCTTCCCACCTGTTAACAAGATTGGCACCAGTGTTCTCCTCTCCAGTCTTTACCTCCATTGTCCATGCCTTCATCTGCTCTGGCATAGATTACGGTCACTCCCTATTTTTTGGCCTCCCAAAAAAGTCTGTCTCTCCCCTCTACATTCTGTTCTTAACACAGCTGCAAGACTAATCACCCACGCTTCTATATTTCCATATTCATGTTTGAACATATTCACTGGCTTCCTCTTACTGCTCGCATCCAATTAAAGGTACTCTAATCCTTATTTGCCGATCTCACCTGAGACTTGCTCCTAAATACCTCTGTGACTCAATGTCTTCCTGCCTCAGTTGGCTCTCTTCGTTCCTGTGATCGACTTAACTTATTCGTTCCCCAAGTGAGAACAGCCATGGTCCAGTCTTGTTCCTTTGTTAGCATTGGACCTTCATTTTGGAACCAGCTGCCTCTTTCGCTCCAGGCTGCACTACTATCTGGTGGTCCTGCCACAGCTTTTCGTTGTCTTAAAACTTGCCTTTATTCTCAAGGACTTTCGCATTGGGAGCACCTCTGATTGGTGAGCACTGGGTAGAGGCGCTTCACAAGAATTGGTATACTATACAATACAATAAGCTGCTTCTGTTCCTTCATGTATTTCTCTTTTAAGGTTTTGACTGGACTTAACCTTGAAATTTCGTGTGCACACCGACTACTTAGCACGAAGTTCTTGACTGATGCCTTGACCATTATTACTTATTAGAGTGGTGTTTTGAAGTTTTTGGCTTACAGTTATAAACATCAAAAGAGTGGTGTTTTGAAGTTTTTGGCTTACAGTTATAAACATCAAAAGAGTGGTGTTTTGAAGTTTTTGGCTTACAGTTATAAACATCAAAAGAGTGGTGTTTTGAAGTTTTTGGCTTACAGTTATAAACATCAAAAAGTGACATACAACACTGGATAAATCCATTTCTTTATTGAATCTGTTAAGCATTTTTGGAGATTATTGACAGTGAATCAATATATAGGTTATAATCTATAACCAGCAGACAGTTTAATAAACAGTTCACAGTATGAAATGAATTACCAGTAAGTAACTATGAAATATGACTCATACCTGAAGCAAATAATACACCAAACCAAACTGGCAAGAATTTTTAATTTGTCTTTTTGTGTTACGCTCAAAAACACTTGTAAAGAATTAAGTAATCATGAAATATCACCTGTACATGAAGCAAATTATACAACAAAACAAACTGGCAAGTTTCTAATTTTACAATACCAGTATATGTACTTACAAATATTTACAGATAATTACATATGCAAGATTCTTTCAATTTGTCTTTTTTGTATTACGCTCACAAACACTTGTAAAGAATCATGAAATATCACTTGTACATGAAGCAAATTATACAAACGCAAGTTGCCTGTTAGAAAAGAAGGTGTTGTGAGCACAGACAAGGAAGCTGGTGTCGAAGCCAAAAGAAATCTGTCATCAAATTAAATGCCCAAGATGTTCAAAATGACTCCAGCAACAACTTTGGCTACTGAAGGAGATTGTGGTTCATCAGAAGTTCATTGTTTACCGATGACGCAATCTACATATTTTCGTAGTATAGTGCCTAATAAGACAGCATTCGTGATATTCTTGGCAATAGATGTGGTTTTGCTGGAATCTTTATAGTCCAGTTCTGGAGGCTCACAGGAGAAGCACATGGAAACTCCTGAATATGCGTTTTTAGTTGTTACCAACCACGTGGTGGCTGCCATGCGGTGATGCTTGTAGGTGTTATTAAAATGATCCAAAACCACAATTCCACGCGATTGATTTGACAAGCATCAAAAATATCTAAAGTTGGAATAAAGTACTACCAATAAAAAATTTTTATGAATTGGATATTACGATACTTTTCGTATAAAACGACTCTTAACTGACGGGTTTTAACATGGCAGGTATAGGAAGTTCTCGTTGTTTGTCCCGTGGATAGACCATAAGCACTTGCGCGCCCTGATTCGCACTGCGCAAGCCATCGACCTATATTAGGTGGACAGAGCGTAAGCGATTCAAGTTGAAGCCTGGCCTGTTGCATGCAAAGATGCCTGTGACGTCATGTTTCTCTCGTGTGCGCATGCGCAGTGGGTCGGGTCACTTAACTGTCGATGGCAAATACTAAGCTTTCGCCAGCCATGACGTCAGGCAAAGAGCTCATTAGCATAATAGGCAGGCGTCAGAATCTAAAAGGCAATGTACTGGTCTACGCTCCGTCCACTTAATATAATGTCGATGGCGCAAGCCTAATTTCTTTAAGTGCGCCATCTTCCTCCCTGTTAAAATCTTTGCCGGTAACCATCGATTGCGGTAACTGTTCAATAAAACGACCTTGTTGTCAGAGATCGCTTGGGACCGGAACGCACCGGAACGGCGTTCTGGTTCTTTTCTTCAGACCCGTATTTTTTAGACAGGATTCACAAGAACATTTCTAGATTAACATGGCGTCTGACGCAGTGGCGTAGCCAGGTTTTAACATCAGGGGGAGCGAGCACATAAAAAAGGCCCCGACTACCAAAATTAATAATTTCAAGTAATTACATTCATTATGATTATACGTATTTATTTTTGTATTTTAAATAGAGACACTGAAACACTCAAAAGGTAGCAAAAGTAATATGTATAGTAAATGTTCAAATCTTTTAGTTGTGCTATTTATTCATTCATTCATTCATTCGGGTATTTATATAGCACCTCTTCCAGGGGGCTACTCAGAGGTGCTTCCGATTCCAGCACGGCCAAACAAGACAGTTTTCAATCGAATATAGAACCTATCAGAGGGAGTTCTGAGGAACAGGCGCAGATCCGGGGGAAGCCGTTCCCTGCCGTCGGATCACCACTGAAAAGACGGTTCTGCATGGTAGCTGTCTGGCAAAAGGCACAATGAGAACCCTTTGCCTGAAGATCGGAGGCGATGACTACCCTGAACTCCCAGCATGCATGGGGCGGCAAAGGATCCGCAGATAAGCTGAAGCGCATCCCAGCAAGCACATCTAGACCAGGGAAACAACCCTTATACTACACGCTGGCTGACAGTTGGCTGGAGCCAATGCAGGACCTCCAGCATATAACCAGAGACCTGACCAAATTTTGGTATTCGACCAATAAGGCGTGCCGCAGAACATTGCACTCGATTAAGGCACGTCAAAGAACTAGAAAGTAGGCCTTAGTAGAGTGAGGAACAGTAGTCAAGTCAAGATTTATGACACAATCTAGTGACACTATTTAGGTTTCAGCCATGAATCAGATATTCCATCATCCACTGACATTTCCTCGTGGAATCTCTTTCTTTTTTGAACTCTATGTGGCTTACAGTCAGTAGGCCTAGTAATATCATATTTTTGAGCCACATTCTCAATCCGTTCAAACTCAGATTTAGATTCATTTCGCATGTTTTTAATATCGTTTTCAAATAGTTGAATAAAATGAGAAGCAAAATGAATTACCAAATCAGTGCTACTTCTCTGTGAATATGTGGATAATCATAAACTGAAGCCTTCTCTGGCACTTTTATCCAGAATATTAATTCGAACGTGTTATAAGCATACCGTTGGTCCAGTGGCGGCGATCTTGTCTGAGAGGTGGGGGGGGGGGACAAAGTCGCCCATGGTCGTCTGGTCGCTGATCTTTTTTTTGGGAATTCATGTCCCAAAAAATGTTTCCACGACTTTTTTAAAACTTCATCTCCATAAAAAGTTGATGACTTTTTTTCAGTCATTCACCTCTTTTTCACAACTTTTTCCGGGCCTCCCTACTATAATGTGTCATTACCTTCTTCTTACGAATTCTGATGACTTTTTTACGAATTCAACTCCAACTAAATTTGATGACCTTTTTTCAGAAAATTCTTCTCAACTTACTTTTTTTTACCTTCTTTCTTACAGTCTTACTTTCTCGGATTTTTCGGGGGACACTTCTCCTCAAAAAATCAGGTTTTACTTCATCTTGTCAGAAAAGGCTGTGAAAACCCTCACACGCATTTACATTTGTTGACCTTTTTTCGTGTTTCTTCCAAATGTGGGGGAGGACAAATGTATGGCGTGTCCCCCCACTCTTAAAGGTGGGGGACATGTCCCCCCCCGTCCCCTCATGATCGCCGCCCATGCATTGGTCTCAGTCAGCTGTTTCGCAGTGCAACTTTTAATCTCACAATCCACCATTCTATGCAGGGGAACTGTTAATGATGACAGATTCTGCAAGAGTACATGTACTGCTGATTTCCAGAATGCCCATCTAGTATCGCAAGCCTTTTCAGAGTCCACGCGAAAGATACTATTAAGATTGCAATGTTCTTCTGTTAATATTGAAAGACGAGGTTAACTGCCAGAAAAAATGTAAAGATACTTTCTAGAGTTCCAGAAAACAAATTATGTCGTTCGAACGATTGGAATAAATAAATTTTGAACAATTGGAATAAATAATCTGTGAAAAGGCCCAACATCTTGGAAAATAGTCTCAGGGGGAGCGGCCGCTCCCCCTGCTCCCCCCCTAGCTACGCCTCTGGTCTGACGCCGGCGTTCCGGTTCTTTTTTACTTAGGACGGGCTCCCTGCTTGTACTAAATGAATCACCAAATTATGACAAAACAAAATAATCTTTGAAAACACAGTAAAAACTGCATTATGAGGAAATATATTTTTTTCCTATCAATACAATTTGATTTAAAACAACGTTTTTCATGACATAAAATATGAAAGAAAGAATAGTGAGACAAAAGATCTGCCACGACATCTTGGTAGTGATCACGAGGTACTGATGTCCAATTTCTGATATTTGCGGACGAGCATAAGGGGTCGTCACATCAATTCCCCTACCAAATTCTAGACTTAATTATGCCTTACGAACGCTGAGAACTGTCCAAAATAATTTCTGTTGACGCCAACGGCCTTTGTTGCCATAAGATATAATTTATTATGTCGTTAAACTGTGGATCTATCCATTACATTATGTTCTTGTTCATCTGTTATCGTTGCTAACAAGATATTTTCTGGGTGCGCAGAGTAACCATTTCTTTGTATAACTGGATCAACGACGGCCTTCGCTTCATACGGAAAAGAGCACGATAGATGAACCGTGAGCCAAAGGTGTCTCGGACAATCTTTGCAGCTAGGCTTCGTTTTGATTGAAAACCAGACAGGAACATGTACCTATAAATATACATGTAACAACAATAAGCTTCAATGTTGTGAATAAACAATAATTTTCTCAATTACATACACAAATTGCACATAATAACTATAAGAAGCTAAACATATCAGTGACAAGTAAAATGGACACAGAGTCAAGTGCATATCCTAATGCAATGACTTCTTAATAAATTCCTATTATATATTGCGTAAATATTTAAAATAGGCCTACTCCAGTACTCCTACTACTAATATTAATAGACTACCCTGCACTATAAATGTTGTCAACATATTTAAAGCTGGGGATGGATTTTCCGACCAAATACAAAAACGTTGTATTCTGTTGGCTGTTGTTAGCCAACGGGAATGAGCCATTTTCCCTGGATTAGGCCTACATCTAGCAAGCTCCTCAGTACACGATCCACTGACAAAACTTTGAAACCGTCAATAATTCCGGAAGCCTGCTAGTTGGGCCTCAAAACCCAGCAGTTTTCCATCTAACTGGTCTATCATCATCATCATCATCATCATCATCATCATCATCATCATCATCATCATCATCATCATCATCATCATCATCATCATCATCATCATCATCATCATCATCATCATCATCATCATCAGGAGGAGGAGGACGAGGACAAGGAGGACGAGGAGAAGGAGGACAATGAGAACGAGGACAATGAGAACGAGGATGAGGAGGCGGATGAATAGGAGGAGGAGGAGGAGAATGAGGAGAAGAATGAGAACCAGGAGAATGATAAGGAGGAGGAGGAGAAGGAGGAGGTGGAGAGATTGAAGAAGGACAAGAAGAGGAGGCAGAGAGGTAGGAGGAGGTGGTTGAGGAGAAGAGGGAGAAGGAGGAGGACCAGAAGCAGGAGAGGAAGAAGGGGAAGGAGAGAAGAGAGGAGGAAGGAGGGGAGATGAAGAAAAGCAGTTCCATAATCTAAACTTAGAGGCAGCTATGGACATAAAGTGTTAGCGACTTCATTTTCTTAGCCTCGGCATATAAGGGCAAGTGGCCAGTGCTCTCCCTTGTCGTCTCATCTTCCCACCGACAGTGTACGGTCAGTGTACTCATTATAGCTGAGTTGCAAGTTAAGGCGAGAGAAACCAGGGGCGTAACTTTGGTCTAAAAAGTGGGGTTACCAATTTCTTACATACACGAAACAAGGCGGAGACTGCGATCGCTGGAAAGGCATAATAATAAAACATTCATTGGCATTGTTCAAAAAGTAGGGGTATGGGTACCCCTTGTACCCTTCACAAATTAGGCCTACGCCTATGAGAGAAACATTTAAGCTGAACTGGGGCTGGCCTCAAAACTAAAGTAAGGCGAGAAACATCGTAACTGTAAGTCTGTAACGTCAAGTAAGTTTAGTTAAAAAATAAATTAACTGTTCCCTACACTATCCAGGTAGGTCTTACCTATATGACCGGCCTTTGACCAGAAAGGCTATAGAGAGGTTACAGAAAGGCTTCTTCCTTCCCTCAGCACAGTCACTACAGTGCGAGCTGAACCGATCTTGAGACATTTATCTCGAGGCTGGAAAACTGTCACAACACACCAGCATTCCCCCAATCGTGGAAACTACAAAAAGAGGAAAACACAGAACTTCAAGACATCAGAAAATCACAACCGAAAAAATATGGTGAAACATTACTAAGACTGTATAATTTAGGCCTAAATACATGTAGTAACGTATCAAGCCAGTGTATGCGGCATCAGCCGATGGCGCACCAAAACCAAACCGTAATCAGGTCGTTCCATACATACAAATGCCTATTAAAACACATACATGCATAAGTACGTGCATGCGTATTTACATGTATTATTTATGCATACACAATGTTTTACACATATACATATATATACATAGTATATACTTCAATATTTAATTGCTGTAGTTGAACACTTCTTACCTTTAACTTTGAATATCTCAGTTCAATTGAGCAGATTTCGAAATTGTTCTTTACGCCTACATTTGCAGATCGCCCAATAGTTTCTTGTTGCATCTTTGTCACCAAGAAGTATAGACATAGGTCAACTGAACAAAAATATCAGCCATTTATATAGACAATCATCACAATATTACCATTTATGATTAGATTATCCATAGAGCAAAGAGGCTAATAAGGTGTCCCTTTATCGACTTTATATTAAAAAAACGTGATATATAATATATATTATCAAACGTTCAAAACTATCCAATCAAGTGATGACAGATTCTCAACAGAACACGCCTACATGAAGTCATGTAGATCTTTCCCACTCTGTCCAAAAGACTCTGTCTGAGCTACTCCTTGCATAGATGTTACCATAACTTCTCCTCCTCCTTCTCCTCTCTCTCTCTCTCCCTGTCTCTCTGGCAACCAGACTCTTCCCGTGATCTTCTCTGGACATCCTTTTTTGATTTTACACAGCGCTTGTGAATAATCTGGTGCCCTGCGCTTAGGTTTAGAGTAGCGCTTTATAAATTTGAAATCTGCGACTACGATAGAGTTGTATCCTTTTACTTATTCAGTGTTATGCTAAGTTGTCACCGTTTGACGTAGTAGGCCAGCTCTTGAACACAATGAGTGCAGTCGAAATGTTACCACTGAACTATCACAGAGTAGATTTAGGTAGGTAATAATAATAATAATAGTAAGTATTAATTGCAGAAGTGTTAAGTAAGTAGACACATAGGCAGGCGCCTTAGAAGCTGTAGGAGTTCAGAATAGGATTCGTTGTGATGACATCTCTAGATTAACTGTATCCACCTGGCCAACTTCTAGTCAGCACCGTCTTCAAAGATAGGCTGCGAGCGAGGATTTTAGTTATTGACAAGTGGATTATTTTGGTAATACAAATTAGTCAACAGCTGGAGATTCTTGGGACCTTCCAGAAGGTGACCTATCCACGTCAGTAAGGCCAACCTACTGGTTTTCTATTCGTCAGTAGATTTAGGTAAGGTTAGACTAGGACAACCTTCCAGTATACCTTATCTGATGCCAATCTAACAATCTAAGGTAAGGGCCTACAGGGAACGAACCAATCAGGAGTACACCTTAACCATGTACCTTAGAATAACTTAGGATGTAAGTTAGAGAGTAGTCAGTGTGAGTAGAGTCAGCAAGAGGAGTTGCAGTCTGGAGGTCGGTCAGAAGGAAGTTGTTGAGTGATCAGTGAGAAGACAGGAGCGCCAACAGCTTAGACCGCGCATTCTGTATTAGGCTGACATGTCTAGAGCTAACAGACACGAAGCGTTCCTTCTTAAGAGTTTAGTATAGAAGTTCTGTAGATGTCGCAATCTCGTAGTCATCACGTCATCTGTGTAACTGAACTATAATCTGCTAGTAAAACTGTATCTGTAAAGAGACATTTGAAAGAATGATAATAAAGACATTCGTACTGAATGACAATAAAGATATTTCTACAGAGAGAGTCTGCAGTCTGAAGATAGATAGATAGTTCGTGTCAGACGTAGATAGCAGAAACGTTTAATCGTGATAGAACTAAGGACTTAGGCAGACCTGGTAAACTATTATGTAGGCCTAGGCCTACTACTACGTACCTGCTCCTATGATGACTGCAAGAACCAAGTGCACTGCAAATGTATATACTGTACGGATGTTCTCAGACGTCGTGGCCTGACGAAATATCATCTGAAGTTATAAAGACAGAACATGAAGAAACATGGAATATCGTCACGAGAAGATTTTAACTGGATATGAGACACGTGGTGAACAGTAGCCTATTGGTTAGTATGCTCGGCTTGTAACGCGGAGAGTACGGGTTTGAGTCTCCTTGAGGTTGCATATAATTTTAATTTGAGGGCATGCCCGCAATCCCGCATCCACTTTGGGGGACACGTTTATCACTTTGTCTCTGTGAATCACCAGACCTGTTTGGGTACAAGTGAATCAGTGAACATAACCCATTATGTAGATGCAGCTCCAGAACGGGATCATAATTAGGCTATCAAACATTGAAATCTAATCTACAGGTTTGTTTAATCTAATCTAATCTAATCTAATCTAATCTAATGGTTACACATTGTTAAACATAATCAAGTGAGCCTTACCTTTAAGTGAATGCCGTCTGCAAACCATGGTCCAGCTCTGTGCATCGAGATTGGAAGAATCGTATCGTCCACATCAGTTATTTTACACGTTCCGGTGAATTGGACAATATCATTATCATTTGGCGATGACCGGTCTAAATAAATTATATCCATTCCTGTCGGTCATTTGTTCAATCCAGGCTGCGTAAAAACATCGAACTTTATGTCGCTAATTCGAGAACTGACATAATTGCCGTTGGTGTAGATATTGTTCTGTTAAGGCCGCCTCTCACACAAGACGTTCCCGCTTGAAACAAGTCTTCATCTCCAGGAAAATTAACAGTTTAAATGGCATCATAAGGTGTGCGGTTTTCGTGCTCAGTAGATAGTAGATCTCCGTTTCAGGGCTTGTAGCGGTTTTGATTTTCTCACGAGTGGGATCGTTATATTCAGGAGTAGCAGTTTCTTTCTCAGCGTCATAGGGAGAGCTCTGTTTCCATGACGTGTTCTCAAGTTTCCGTCTCTTGAGTAGCAGAGTTCATTTCAGCGTTTTCGTTTTCATCATGACTAGATTTTTATCTTCATGAGCAGGAGCATTTGAGTTCTCAGCACTCGTTCAGTCGTCCATTCCGTCAGCCAGTAAGTCAGCCAGTCAGTCAATCAGTTTATATAAAGCCTCCATAAGATTAACAGAACTTCTCAGAGACTCTCTCATTTTCGTAAAAACCGCATCTAGAATCCCAAGTTAGTCCTTGTGCAGACCCAAAGGGAGAATATTTCCAGGTGGATAGCCCAACCACAGAATGTCTCTTCCCAGAAAACCGCATCCAGAATCCCAAGTTAGTCCTTGTGCAGACCCAAAGGGAGAATATTTCCAGGTGGATAGCCCAACCGCAGAATGTCCATTCCCGTAAAAAACCCACCCAGAATCCCAAGTTAATCCTTGTGCAAACCCAAAGGGAGAATATTTCCAGGTGGATAGCCCAACCACAGAACGTCTCTTAGAATAAAAACCGCATCCAGAATCCCAAGTTAATCCTTGTGCAAACCCAAAGGGAGAATATTTCCAGGTGGATAGCCCAACCACAGAACGTCTGTTAGAATAAAAACCGCATCCAGAATCCCAAGTTAATCCTTGTACAGACCCAAAGGGAGAATATTTCCAGGTGGATAGCCCAACCACAGAATGTCTCTTCCCGGACAACCGCATCCAGAATCCCAAGTTAATCCTTGTGCAGACCCAAAGGGAGAATATTTCCAGGTGGATAGCCCAACCACAGAATGTCTCTTCCCGGAAAACCGCATCCAGAATCCCAAGTTAATCCTTGTGTAGACTTAAAGGGAGAATATTTCCAGGTGGATAGCCCAACCACAGAATGTCTGTTACCGTAAAAACCACATCCATATCCCAAGTTAATACTTGTGCAGACCCAAAGGGAGAATATTTCCAGGTGGATAGCCCAACCACAGAATGTCTGTTACCGTAAAAACCCATCCAGAACCCCAAGTTAATCCTTGTGCAGACCCAAAGGGAGAATATTTCCAGGTGGATAGCCCAACCACAGAATGTCTGTTACCGTAAAAACCCATCTAGAACCCCAAGTTAATCCTTGTGCAGACCCAAAGGGAGAATATTTCCAGCTGGATAGCCCAACCACAGACTGTTCATCCCCATTAAAACCGCATCCAGAATCCCAAGTTAATCCTTGTGCAAACCCAAAAAGAGAATATTTCCAGGTGGATAGCCCAACCACGGAACGTCTGTTAGAATAAAAACCGCATCCAGAATCCCAAGTTAATCCTTGTGCAGACCCAAAGGGAGAATATTTCCGGGTCAATAGCCAAACCACAGATTGTCTATTACCGCAAAAACTGCATCCAGAATCCCAAGTTAATACTTGTGCAGACCCAAAGGGAGAATATTTCCAGGTCGATAGCCAAACCACAGATAGTCTATTACCGCAAAAACTGCATTCAGAATCCCAAGTTAATCTTTGTGCACACCCAAAAACTTGGCAAAAAGAGAATATATCCAGGTGGATAGCCCAACCACAGAATGTCTGTTACACCTGGGACTAATATTGCTGATATTAGTCCCAGGTTAGACTAAAAACCGCATCCAGAATCCCAAGCCAATCCTTGTGCAAACCAAAAAAGAGAATATTCCACATCGATGGCATAACCACAGAATGTCCACAACCACAAAAACTGCATCAGAAACCGACACTTCCGTCTTCTTACCCTCCACCACAGGAATGTTGCCCCTTCCATCAGAAACCAACACTTCCGTCTTCTTACTCTCCACCACGAGGAGTGTTGCCCCATCCACCAGATACCGACACTTCCGTCTTCTTACCCTCCACCACGAGGAGTGTTGGTAATGCTCTTTATAATAGTCGTTTAGACGACTAGTATGACCCTGCACGGTGCACCACGAGGAGTGTTGCGCTTTCCATCAGAAAACGACGCTTCCGTCTTCTTATTCTCCACCACGAGGAGTGTTGGTAATGCTCTTTATAATAGTCGTTTAGACGACTAGTATGACCCTGCACCACGAGGAGTGTTACCCTTTCCATCAGAAAACGACACATCTCTTCTTACTCTCCACCACGACGAGTGTTGGTAATGCTCTTTATAATAATCGTTTAGACGACTAGTATGACCCTGCACCACGAGGAGTGTTACTCTTTCCATCAGAAAACCACACTTCCGTCTTCTTACCCTCCACCACGAGGAGGGTTGGTAATGCTCTTTATAATAGTCGTTTAGACGACTAGTATGACCTGCACCACGAGGAGTGTTGCGCTTTCCATCAGAAAACGACGCTTCCGTCTTCTTACCCTCCACCACGAGGAGGGTTGGTAATGCTCTTTATAATAGTCGTTTAGACGACTAGTATGACCTGCACCACGAGGAGTGGTTGCCCTTTCCATCAGAAAACGATACTTCCGTCTTCTTACCCTCCACCACAGGAGTGTTGGTTACGCTCTTTATAATAATCGCTTAGGCGACTAGTATGACCCTCCACCACGCGACTGTCGCCGCTTCCATCAGAAACCGACACTTCGGTCTTCTTACCCCCACCACGAGGAGTGTTGGTAATGGTCTTTATAATAATCATTTAGATGACTTGTATGACCCTGCACCACGAGGAGTGTTGGCCTTTCCATCAGAAAACGACACTTCTGTCTTCTTACTCTCCACCACGAGGAGTGTTGCCCAATCCACCACAAACCGACACTTCGGTCTTCTTACCCTCTACCACGAGGAGTGTTGGTAATGCTCTTTATAATAATCGTTTAGACGACTAGTATGACCCTGCACCACGAGGAGTGTTGCCATTTCCATCAGAAAACGACACTTCCGTCTTCTTACTCTCCAAAACGAGGAGCGTTGGTAATGGTCTTTATAATAATCGTTTAGATGACTTCTATGACCCTGCACCACGAGGAGTGTTGCCCTTTCCATCAGAAAACGACACTTCTGTCTTCTTACTCTCCACCACGAGGAGTGTTGCCCAATCCACCACAAACCGACACTTCGGTCTTCTTACCCTCTACCACGAGGAGTGTTGGTTATGCTCTTTATAATAATCGTTTAGACGACTATTATGACCTTCCACCACGCGACTGTCGCCCCTTCCATCAGAAATCGACAGCTCCGTCTTCTTACCATCCACCACAGGAGTGTCGCCCCTTCCATCAGAAAGCGACTCTTCCGTCTTCTTACCATCCACCACGAGGAGTGTTGGTAATGCTCTTTATAATAATCGTTTAGACGACTATTATGACCCTGCCCCACGAGGAGTGTTGCCCTTTCCATCAGAAAATGACACTTTCGTCACCTTACCCTCCACCACGAGGAGTGTTGGTTATGCTCTTTATAATAATCGTTTAGACGACTATTATGACCCTGCACCACGAGGAGTGTTGCCCTTTCAATCAGAAATCGACACTTCCGTCTTTTTACCCTCCACCACAGGAGTGTTGCCCAATCCACCACAAACCGACACTTCGGTCTTCTTACCCTCTACCACGAGGAGTGTTGGTAATGCTCTTTATAATAATCGTTTAGACGACTATTATCATTAGTATGACTTTCCACCACGCGACTGTCGCCGCTTCCATCAGAAACCGACACTTCCGTCTTCTTACCCTCCACCACAGGAGTGTTGCCCCAACCACCAGAAACCGACACCTCGGTCTTCTTACCCTGCACCACGAGGAGTGTTGGTGACGGTACGTGACGTTTTGGCGCCGCCGTTTTGGCGCGACCGTTTTGGCGCCGCCGTTTTGGCGCAGGACGTTTTGGCGCACGGCCGTTTTGGCGCAGGACGTTTTGGCGCAGAAAAATAAGCGTGGTACATAACAGTAGGCAAGAAATGTTTAGTCATTTTTATTGCATATGTAAACAACGTATAAATCCAGTAAATAAAAGCTTAAAAGAAATGTTCAAAGCTGATAATGTTCAAAACCACGAATGCGCTTCCTTTTCGAAAGTTGAACAGTTCATTGGCTCCTCAGGAGTCCATCAAAAAATTATGCGCTATTCCTCGAAGGTACTCGATGGTGTTACGTTCTCCATAACTGTCAACGATTGTCCTGATCCTGACATCAGCTGCGACGTATTTTCGGCGTTTTACAGGCGGCTGGTCACCGCGAACGAATTGTTCGTAAACGAGGTCGCGCCCTTTTTGAACAGATCGTACACCATCGATAAACTTTCAAATGGTTGGATGATCCATGCCGAATTCAGCTTGCAGCCTTCGATGTGCTGCTTCCACATAGTTGTTGATACGATCTCCTCCACTCAGTGTCCTCTCGTACACAGACCACAGCGGTAGACATCAACGTATATATTATACGATACGGGCTTCGTATTATATTATATATTATACGATGTATAATATCCTGCGCCAAAACGGCCGTGCGCCAAAACGGCTGTGCGCCAAAACGGCCGTGCGCCAAAACGGCCTCGCCAAAACGGTCGCGCCAAAACGGCGGCGCCAAAACGTCCTGCTTCGTGTTGGTGATGGTCTTTATAATACGACTATGACCCTGCACCACAAGGAGTGTCGCCCCTTCCATCAGAAAACGACATTTCCGTCTTCTTACCCTCCACCACAGGAGTGTCGCCCCTTCCATCAGGAAACGACACTTCCGTCATCATACCCTTCACCACGAGGAGTGTCGCCCCTTCCATCAGAAAACAACATTTCCATCTTCTTACCCTCCACCACAGGAGTGTCGCCCCTTCCATCAGAAAACAACATTTCCGTCTTCTTACCCTCGACCACAGGAGTGTCGCCCCTTCCATCAGAAAACAACATTTCCGTCTTCTTACCCTCCACCACAGGAGTGTCGCCCCTTCCATCGGAAAACGACATTTCCGTCTTCTTACCCTCCACCACCGGAGTGTATCCCCATCCACCAGAAACTGACACTTCCGTCTTCTTACCCTCCACCACGAAGAGTGTTGCCCCTTCCATCAGAAACCGACACCTCCCTCTTCTTACCCTCCACCACGGGAGTGTTTCCCTTTCCAGCAGAAAACACACTTCCGTCTTCTTACCCTCCACCACGAGGAGTGTTGCCCCTTCCATCAGAAACCGACACTTCCTCTTCTTACCCTCCACCACGGGAGTGTTGCCCTTTCCAGCAGAAAACACACTTCCGTCTTCTTACCATCCACCACCAGGAGTGTTGCCCCTTCCATCAGAAACCGACACTTCCCTCTTCTTACCCTGCACTACAGGAGTGTTGCCCCTTCCATCGGAAACCCACGCTTCGTCTCCTTACCATTCACCTGAAACCGACACTTCTTACACTCCACCACAATACTGTCGCCCCTTCCATCAGAAAACGACACTTCCGTTTTTTTTACCCTCCACCGCACGACTGCCGTCCCTTTCTCCAAAAGCCGAAACTTCCTTCTTTTTCACCTCCACCACAACAATTTCCACACGAGATGAAACATTATCGTGAAAACGTCATCGTCGTCGTCGTCATCATCATCATCATCATCATCATCATCATCATCATCATCATCATCATCATCATCACTGATCAGAACATTTTTATTGAAGAAATTGGCAGTGATGGGTACTAAGCTATTTTTTTTAGTTAAACTAAGACTATTTTACAACTAAAAAAATTAATTTAACTAAAGTTGGCAACTGATTTTGGAAATTAGTTAACTAAACTTAAAAAATAAGTAGTTAACTTTTTCCAACTTTTTATGACAAATATTTTCACAACTAGTGTATCTGCCCGTCATAATTATGACGGCAGTGTATATCGTTGGCCAAAATGCTCTGATCGACGTCGTCAAGACTGACGTCACAAACGGTTTCTGTTTCACAACAGCACAGAACCGTTTGTGACTTAGCGTTTATCGTCGGACTGACACTATATGGATATTAAATGTATAGATAACAGAGGTTAAGTGAACTGTAATAATGCAGAGCGTTAATGACAAATACACCTTCAAACTATGCCATGTGAACTGTTCTGGCATACAGTTACACGTGTACTGTAAGTAGGCCTAGTGTATGAATTTCAAGACAAAGGCTGTTAATGCTAAAACCATGCAGTGTTAAAATGTTTTTGTTGACAGTGTTCAATGTTCATTGTGGAAAAATAGTTGCATAGGCCTATTGCTGATTTTTTAGTTAAACTTTTTAGGTAGCAACTAAAATTTGTTAGTTAAACTATGGTTTTAGCTAAACTATTTTTAAAGTTAAACTTCATCCTTCACTAAAAAATGTTAGTTAAACTAAAAGTTAGCAACTTTTTAGTTAACTATAGTCTATTGCCCATCACTGGAAATTGGTCTGAGTTAGAGGACAGTTGAATACGCTTCTAGCCGCAGCATCGCCCTCAGCGCCATGCACAATCTCGTCTACCTGAACATCATTATAGTGACACCATCGGTTACGGCCTCTGCGGATCAAAATGGACAACAGCCACAGCATCGCTTGAATCCCCGACATCATTCACGGCCCAATCATTAAAACCTTTCGCCTGGCCTACCTGCACCGGAGGGTGATGAAGGTCGCCTCGCAGAACGTCAGTAGACCGACCGCCAACCTCGTTCACGCCTTCCACGGGATCCTCGCGATCGCAGGACTGATCAGAGAAGCCAAGACGTCGAAGCGCTCGACCGAACATCTCGTCTCGATAAACGCAGGTTTTCAAACTGTGGTCCGCGGACCAAGAGGGATCCGCCGCAATGATAAGGCGTGGTCCGCGAGAGCGTTCTGAAAATATTCATTAATGATTAGCCTAACACTGCATGCATGGTTTTAGCATGGTGACCGAAATAAAATTGTAAACGACAACTTATATAGCGTCACTCAGATCAGCATTAACAGCCTGTGTTTTCAAACTCATACACTACTTAAAGCAAGCTGGGGTAATCCTGGGTTTTAGCGTCCGAAATTATTTACATTGCATGAGCGATGAAAACGTTTCACAGTTAAACTCAAACAAGAAGTTGGAAGATTGATGAAAATATCAATGAAACTAGAAGCCGGATGATCGATTAAAATATTACATAGTTAAAGTCAAACTAGAAGTTGGAATTGCGATGAAAATATATCGTTTTAGTGCCGATATTATTCCCGTGTATGACCGATGAAAACATTTTAGGCCTATAGTAAAACTCGAACTAGAAGTTGGAAGATTGACGAAAATATTCACGAAACTAGCAGCTGGATAATCGATTACAATATAACTCAAACTAGAAGTTGGATGAACGATGATTATAGATTGTATTGTATATTGTAATAGAACGTTTCAATGAAAATAATTTCGGACGCTAAAACCCAGGATTAGGCTACCCAAGCTGGTATAATTTTGGAAAGAGTCTGCAGCTGTCTGTTATTCTGTTTAAATATTAAGTGATAAATGTTACTTTTTAAACGCTTGGGTCCGCGAGCTTTGCTTAGAAAAAATAAGGGTCTCTGGTTCAAAAAGTTTTAAAACTTTTGCGATAAAGCTATCGAGAAAAGACAGAAATCACAAACCAAAATCGCATAAAAAGCTTCTCCAGAAAATCGTCAAAGCAGCCAACCTAAACAGAAATAAATCGACAATGACGATGACGCAGCAGTCGATAATGACGTCACCATTTAACCAGCGCCGCAAGAATCTTTTAAATGGCTTAATTTACCGGCATAAACTTCATTTTCATACATGGTATTAGCAATTACTGTAATATCATAGTGACAAAAAACTGACAATACAATTAACACTGTAAATAATAATAGCAACATATTCATCCTAAACAAGAAATATTTCTGCGGGTCTGCTCTGCCGGACCATATTCCACAATTGTTCAAATTTTATAGCGCTAGATTCCGATAGCTCGCGAGCCAACCTCGATCATAATTCACAGCGAGCGGGTTCAATCCTCGCACGTTTGTCATCGATTCATTAGTCATAGGCGTAGACTCTGCATGGGTGGGGCAGCCGGGGTACGTGCCCCCCACCCATCATTGAGATTAGGCCCTAAAGATGTGTTCCTGTAGAATAAACCCCCATCGAGGTAATAAACCCCCAGCAAAGTATATATAAAACTCCCATCAATAAAGATAATGATCCCATTAAGGTACTAAATTAACTCCCATCATCCCATGAAGGTAATAAACTCCAGCAAAGGTAATAAATTCTCAGCAAGGTAATTAACCCCCACCAAGGTATGTAATAAAACCCCATCAATAAAGGTAATAAACCACAGAAAGGTTACGATCGAGTCTCGAGGAAGAGACCGCAGCTCAGGAGGAAGCCAATTCCAAATTGTGGGTCCAACCTAGAGCCCTGCGCCGGCCGTGCCGCACCGCCGCCGCCGACATTTAGTGGGCGCCGCCGCCGCCGATTTTTCTTTATCGGCGCGCCGCCGCCGCCGCCGCCGCCGACAATCTGTCGGCGCGCCGCCGATGCCAGTTTTATATGCTTAATTGTTATTGTTGCATTTTTCATGTTTTGCATGATATTGCAAAGATAAGCAAAGTATTCTCAGAAATGGCACTTTGATTGGTAGGAACTCGTGTGTTACTGAAGAAGATAAAGAGTGAACATAGCTGATTACAATGTTTGTGGTCTTTATCTTTATACCAAGAATGCATTGTCTTGCTGACTAAATTCGTTTTCCTTATACTTTGATGATCTTGTCTTTGTGCCATGATACACACAGTCATTTAAAGCGATATCTTGTTACAAGTAGCCATTGTTTTTATACACTTGTTCCTGTTGCCATTTCCTTAATACCTTGACAACAAAAGCAATAGGGCCTATACAATGCATGTCTTTGTATGTGTACTACAGTACTACAGTATTCCCTCATTCGTTACCTTCATGTTGAATAGCTTCTATAACTTATTGATTGTTGTCTTTGATGTATGTGGTCTTATTACAATGGTGTAAATTTTTGGCTTAATGTTGTAAGACTAGAGGCGCTTATGAGTGCTCTTAATATCAAGATATGCCATTTAGATAATAATCCTGCAGAAGGGAAGGTATAATTGATTAATACTTTTGGCTGGAATCTATTCAGGTAAACAGTATCAGTTGACACAAGTTTGGACTTAAGTACGTATAGTATCAAGAATGGTCTTTTTCAGTTTAATCTGATACAAACAATTGTCTACAAAGTTCGAGAATTCGTATTTTACGAATTTTACGAATTTAAAAAATTCACGAATTTTAACGAATTTGAAAACTGCAGTCTTAAAATTCGTTAAAATTCGTGAATTAATAAAATAATAGAATTTTTTGCCATGAATTCTTTGTAAAAAAGGCCGAACAATGGCCCAACGAATTTTTACGAATTTTTACGAATTTTAAAATGGACCAAAAATTCGCGAATTTTTACGAATTTTAAAACCGAAAGTCACGAATTCTCGAACTATGATGGTCTATATGTGGAAACTTTAAATGGCGTGGCACCAATTCAAACGGGCAGCAGACCACCTGGTAAACTCATTGAAAAATTAACAGGAGTGAGGCCACTAGTCCAGTGTATTACCATAGGAAAACGTATATATTTACATTTCACTTCATGGCTTCAGCAGCCTCTCTTACTAGGAGGATGCTGTTATCCAGCATCTGCCATGTGACTTGGTGTTTAGGCCTACCAGTGCATATGCAAGTGTATTCATGCAATATGCAAATGCACGTTGCTTCATCTGATTACAATTTGCCAATACCTATACAGATGTGCAGTGTAATTAAGGATGTTCATATTTGTAAGGCAAATGTCTGAAGGTGTCTTGTCTTTTAGTCCCTTTATATGTAGTTGAGCTTCAGTGTGACGGAGCGGCTTTAGAGAACTTTTGACTGGTCACAGGACCAACGGCTGTTCAACTCTCATAGTGACTCAGATGGGCGTCAGGAGGAGGGGAATGGGAGATTTGTCCCCTGAATTTGTGAATAGATATTCCATGCAAAAACGTCCTTTTTCCCCCTCAAAAATTTATCCCCCTTAGAAAAATTCCTGCATGCCCATGGTGACTCATGTTTCTGACTAGGGCACGCCGCGCCGCGCCGCGCCGACGCCGACATTTTGTTGGCGCCGCCGCCGACGATTTTTGTTCGTCGGCGCGCCGCCGCCGCCGCCGACCAAAAATGAGCGGCGCGCCGCCGCCGACACTATGACTTCGGCGCAGGGCTCTAGTCCAACCACGGAGAAAGCGGCGCGCTGTTGCGTAGAAGTGGTGCGTAGGCTACGATAGGAAGAGAGATCACCGCGGGTGGAACAAAGGCACGAGAACAGAGCTCGCACAGACAGGAGGGAGCACGGCCATGTTGACACTGCCAGGCAATGGAGACAACCGGTAGGCCTAGACAACCATAATTAGGCCACGGGCCGAGGTTCGCAAGGAGGCCCTCTCAGGCAGGGAAGAAACCGGGATGCAGAAATTCATTAGGTAGGACGGAGGAGACCCAATGAGGCAGTTTCGCATGAAGGTAAGGGTTTTGGACTGAATTTTCTGTTGGGCAGGAAGCCAGTGGAGGGAGTCACGAATAATTAAGGCAGAGATGTTGGCAAATTTAGGAATATCACCTATAAGCCGAGCAGAAGCATTAAGAATAGACTGAAGTTTGTGCATATTGGAGAAGGAAAGACCAATGTAGGGGCCTACTCAGCATTGCCAAAGTCAACCCGAGTGCAGATCAAAGCGTCGACCATGCCGCAGTGTCATGAGTTATGACTGTGCTAGTGTGCTGATCTATGTATACTGAGTCAGTCCATGTGTATACTGACTGAGTCAGTCCATGTGTATACTGAGTCAGTCCATGTGTATACTGAGCATAGGCGTAGACTCTGGGGGGTCAGCCGGGGCACGTGCCCCCCCCCCCCAATAATTGAGGAGCCGGGGCAATGCCCCCCAAAAAATCGAGAGGAGAATTTCTTCAAATATTATGTTTCAATATAGACAAATTTCTTCAGAAACAGAAAAACAGAGACACAGAACTGAAATACTATCAGAAATTCATTATGAAAACAAAAATTTATTTTTATCTTCACTATCTTCAATATGAAACTAATTTACATGTAAACAAAACTTCCCCTTTCATACGAATTAACGTAACACCGGAGGACTCTGCTGACTGTCCAGACCAGAGATGAAAAAGTTTTTTCGATTTTTGGTTTAAAACAAAAGTAAAAGAAAACACAAAATTTGTGTGTTGTTGTTGTGTTTCTTAAATAAATTTCTTATTTTTGTAGAAGTTACTTTAATAACATTGATTTAATATATAATTTTTAATTTCTGAAAATCGCAACTAAATTAAATTGAGTTGGATCTCTTGGTCAAGCCATTTTGCATGATTTTTATGATCCGAAATCCGAAAATCTTAAAAACAACCAAAACAACAAAACCAATCAAAACAAAAAACAACAACAAAAAACAACAAAAAACAACAACAAAAAACAACAACAACAAACAACTTTTCATCTGGAAAAACATGTTTTTTTGCACTCTGGTCCAGACCCCATGCCCCTCCAATATTTTGGGCAAGTTTACGCCAGTGATACTGATCGAGTCAGTCCATGTGTATAGGCCTACTGAGTCAGTCCATATGTTCAATAAAGGATAGGTCAGAATCAATATACAAGCATCACAGAATCGCTACAAGCATCACAGAATCGCCTAGGTGACACAAAGTCAATTAGTTCAATTCCTTAGTGGTTGTGTAATGTAAATGTAAATCATCATAAATGTAAATGTAAATCTCCGAAATTTCTCAGCGCCACACAAAAACCACGTCAGAGAAACCAGCGTACCACCGGCGCTGTATCAAATCAAGTCCGCAATAGCCATGTCCGCGCCTTATCCGTTCCGGTGCCACATCAGAGTCCGGGGAGGTCAAGACAGCAGGGTGCTACGGTGGTAATCGGTGATAATGGCAGTTGTGTGGTGGCGCAGGAATGGAATCAGGATAGGATATCTTGAAGAGTTCGGTTTTCAGTCGTGATCGAGTGGAAACTTGGAAAGCAGCGGAGGAGAGGTGATGTCAACAGGCGATAGGGCCTATGGAAGGATGAGCAAACTGGCCGAGATCTTTTGGGAGGTCATACCAACGAGCTGGTGCAGCATAGACTAGTCACTAAGGAGCGGTTACAGAATACAGGATAACGCTGATCAGTGGTCTTCTGGCAACCAGATCTCGACTTGGAACTCCACTTGGTATCTCTGGACAATCCCTCTGACACGACGCAGCATTCGTGAATAAACTTTTAACCTGCGCTATTCAGCCTTTTTGAGGGTTTGAGCAAACGATTACGATTATCAAGGCAAGGCTGCATTAAGGCTGGTGCGGGCCCAGGTGCTGTGATTAGGCCTACCTAGGCCCTTAGCCTATTGTGTTAGTTTAACGAAAAAGAAATAGCTTAGTGCCCATCACTGGGCCTACGTATACGGTACTTTAAGGCCTATTATTATAGTTTATCATGACACCACGTATACGTGACAAATCATTGTAAACCTCAAATACCAATTATTATTGCCGGCATATGAAAGTTTAACTCCACATACGATATGCTCCTATAGCTAGGCCTACAGATTTCAGAATTCAATTCTTTGAACTGCTTATCATAATCGCCGCTCTCAATTAATCATAATTATTATCAGGCCCATATCATGATATCAGAGTGTAAATAATTATTTATACTGTAGGCCGGCCTAGTATATGCCAGGGTTTAGAAATAAAAACAATATTAATCATAATTATTATCAGGCCCATATCACAGTGTAAATAATTATTTATACTGTAGGCCTAGTAAGCCTATATATGCCAGGGTTTATAAATAAAAACAATATTTAACAACTAAAAAGCAAGTCAAATATTGTTTATGTCAGAGTTGATCATTACCTGCTTTATTGGTGCTTATAATTAAAGTCGTGCCACAGTATAAGTAATTATTTATACTGTGGTCGTACAGTGTTAACTTTCTTGAATTCACTCTATCGTCTTCGCTGCCTTTTGACTCTCGAGTCTTTCTGCACGAGAGGAAGAGTCTTTTCAAATGGCTCCCTTAAAGCAGTAGAAATAGTCACATAATTGTTATGGACGTTTTCACCATCGAGTAACAATGTGTTCTTGCCTTTTCAGGCTTGTTTTAAACATATAGGTCGATCGATGTCTCAGCACTGCTGATGAAAAATGCGAGATCAACAGAGCGAAATAACGGCGCTACACAATTACGGTATTTTGGACTGCCCGAGGTTTAGACACTTAAGCACTGGGATGTCGAGAATGGAGGCAGAGAGATATGGGATTCTTTGGATAAAAATCGTTTTATTAAGTGCCTTTATCAGCGTGTTTGCTACAAAATACTCAAGTAAGTGGAAAACCTGATATCGCTACAATATATCGGTAATCGTACTTATGACAGAGGTACCCTCAAATTAGAGATATTCGAGGCGAAATATGTTGTATTGGTACTTGGTATGCGTGAGAGCCTTTTGGAATGATAATTGGGCTGCTGCCAGTAAATTAGGCATCCTGAGGCTGTCCCAGAAGGCTGATTAACTGTTACATTCGATTAACAGGAAAACAACGCCCAATAGTTGTAATTATGCTTACGGCTTTGAGATGTGTGCCGCACTAGAAAGTCATTTTTGTTGACTCACACTATGCTAACTTTCAGATGTAAAATTAATTTGATGCCTTTTAGCTGCGTGACTAATGGGCCTTATAGCCCTTATCTGATAATCTGCACTTTGCTTTAAATGTGAGCAAGATAAAAGTGACATAATAAAAACGAGCACAGTGTATTTGTTTTGTTTATATTGTACTATGAGCAAGCAGATTAACCCAGCGTCATGAACAGTGGCGGCGCTACACCAGGGTGAGCCAGGGTAAATGCCCTGGTAAAAAGCTATTGCTCTGGTCATTGCCCTGCCAGAATTTTTGCCCTGCACAGAATTTGTACAGGGCATAAATTGCCCTCTGCACTGGTTACGTGTATGGCTATGCCTTGGTTACAAAAAATGTCCGGCGCCGCCGCTGGTCATGAAACCTTTTTGTTTCTGTATCCATTTCAATTTTCAGACTTGTGTTGCCATCTAGCAACATGTAATACACAAGTGATCTAAATGTTCATGAAATCATGGAAGCAGGATCAATACCCAACACAACTGCAAAACAAGCATACAGGTTAAAAGCAAAAAATGTAGATGCAACTGGTGGCCATTTTTCTCTTGCGCACTCACTCTGTCTCTCTCTGTTGCTCTAGTCTCTGTCTCTCTCTGTCACTCTCTGTCACTCTTTGTCACTGTCTCTGTCTGTCTGTCTCTCTCTGTGCCATAGCTGATGTAGGCAGAGCAGAAATCTAAAAAATTTCAGCTTGGGTGAGAATTCAAACTCACAACGTTCAGTTGACAGTCTATACTGTAGTGTTCCCTCAAAAACGTGTATGTTGGCAAATTGAAATTGATATATGCTGAGGGTATGGTTGGAAATTTGGATATACATGGGTTTGTCCATGAGAAATGTATAGGTGTGAAATTTAGGATCAGATATACAAAAGTTGGTAAATCAAAAGTGCCATATTCAAGATCAGTCCTATGGCAGAAATATTAGCTACTTAATTTTCTTGGCTTTGATATTTTGAGGTTGGGACCAGCTGTCTCTCTCTCTCTCTTTCTTGCTCTGTATCTATCTTTCTCGATCATATTTCTACTCTCTTCTCTCTTTCCCTGTCTCTCCATCTGTATCTTGACTCTCTCTTTCTGTTTCTCCATCTCTTTCTCTCTTTCTCAATCTCTCGATATTTTAGTATCTTGATATTTCTGTTGCATGATGGCTTGCTAAGTTTTTTAATCCTTCTGTATCTCTGTCTTTCTCTCTCTTGCTGTCTGTCTCTCTCAGTTTCTCTTGGTTGTCTTGATATTTCTGTTACATGAAGCCCTGCTGAGATTTATTAATCTCCTTTCATAGTTGCTTGGTATTTTCTGACCTGTTTGTTTCTCATTGTCAGACTTAAATATTTTTATGATTTTTCCACCTCCATATTATCTGTGTCTAATTTTCCAATGTATATTTTCTGAGGGTATGTAGCACAAACAAGAGTTGTGAGTTCAAATCTCAACCCAAGCTTAAATTTTTTTAAGATTTCGACTTTTCAACTATTTGTTCAGAGTGGTTGGTACAGCTTAGATTGAAGTTCATTCATTCATTTGAGGACTTATATAGCGTCCCTTCAAGGGGACTACTCAGAGGCACTCCGAGTAGTCACCTGTAGTAGTAAGTGATGAAAACATTGGTTAATTGTTCTTCAGAAAATTAAAGAATGTTGGCACTGAGGTAAAGTGTGTGTTTGAAAATTTATGCAGATTGTACCAAGATAATAATGCTGATATGCATATATCTGAATATTGAAGCCTGAAGTGAATTGCATGGAGACTGGAATTAGGCAAGAAACCAGTATGAAACCAGAAACTGTGAGATACCTGAATTATTTGGTTCTCAGCAATAGTTGTTGTTATTGTATATGCCTAGCTTCCAGACTGGAGAAGGGTAGGTTTTATGAATTGATGATGAAACTTAAGTAACTTCTGTAACTGGGCACATGTGTATAAATTATCGTGCATTAATGACCTACATACTGATGCACAAATGTAGTATGTTATGAGAAATGAGACTGCTTGTGTTTCTGCAGGTGGTGATTCATGTCCTGCCATTGTAAATGAAGCTAGGGTTGCCTGCCATGGCAACCCAATTCCTCAGAGTAAGACACTATGCGAGTCATCTGGATGTTGCTGGGACGAAGAAGACAATGATCCAGAGACCAAATGCTATGAGAAAAGTTTGTAATGCTTCTGACTATGGCAAAGCTAAATATTTTTTAAAGGATGTTAAAAACTGGAATATTGCTGAGGTAGGAAGCTGCTGGATATATTTTCGTAGTAGAATTTTCTTCTACTATGAAGAATATTAATATTCGTCATAGTAGAAGAATAGTAATACTTCAGTAAAGAGTCAAATGTTTGAGAAAGTCTGTATAAGACAGTTTGGAAGTTATCAAAAGTATATAATTTTTGCATCATTGCATATCTTAAAGTCTTTGATGTTTAGAAATTGTGTTACGCATCAGCTGATTTTAATAGCATTTGGTCATTTTGTAGGGCGTGACCGATTCTGGTATTTTTGCCGATTGCGGATACCGGATAGTATAGGCCACTATTTGCAGATTCCGATTAGTAATAAATCTATACACTAAGGCGTAATTCCAAGTTAGTCATTGTCTAATGGCTTAGTGTCAGCTACAGGCAGTAAGAGGGGACAATAGCCAGTTGATATCCCCTTCCCTGTACTGCCATATACTGATTGACAGGCCTAACAGTCACCAGCCCAGGCAGCCTGTAACAGAAAGAGGGTAGGTTTTGGAAATTGATTTAAGGGCCCGGGTGCGACACTTGGTGAAATTATGATTATGTGAGTGACCTATAAATTGCCTGATTATTGGATAGTCCAAAAATTGGCAAAATCAGTTTATCGATTCGGATATCGGTTATGCCCTACAAAAATACGGTTATTGAGCATTCAGCATTAATATTATGTATTAACTCAAGCTTGTTCTTACTTCACGAGACATTGAAATCACTAACAGCTTCACTATCAATATCAGAAGTTTGATAAACAGAAGCCAAGTACTTGGCAAATTCATTTGCAGTACCGGCAGTCCAGCATCATCACGCACACCGTTTACAGTGCCTGTGGTATTCGAAGCCATGGACAGATAGGACTTGCGATTTCAGCATTTCCAAAACTGACTGGGCTCCTTACTCAGAAAGTGCTTGTACAGCGTATTATCAAACTTCTGTTTGAATTCATAAATGTTTGAATTCATAAATAGCCTGTTTAATACCCATTCTGTATTTGAGAGCACAAGATGTTTTTATATTAAATACTTTGCCTGATTTTGACAATCTGCATCCTTCTACACCATACTCCAAAACTTGGACTTTTGTTTAAGAGTATCAAGATGTTCATTCTGGAAAGGCTTTATAGAATTATATTGAATTCTAGGAACAGGTGAAGCCTCTGCTCTTTGCAGAGCATATATGAGATCATGAAACAAGCAATTAATGGCTTGTCTGTGTTTACCCACTGGGCACTGTGCAAACAACAACTAACTCGATCTCACTAGGCAAATATGAGATACCCCATAACAATCTGCCAAATTGGCATGATCCAATCATAAATGATGGTGCTGTGGACTCCTTTTCACTTTAGCATTCCTACCACTTCTGTTAAGGAAAGACCTCAATCTGAGGCTTAAAGGTTTATGGTCTCTGATTGAAAACACTTTAAATCATGTTCGCTTAAACGTCGGAGTCCTAACTAGAGGTTTCAACATAGCACTGATGATTTGATCTACATCAGTGTTTTTCAACCGGTGTTATGCGGAACCCTTTGGTTCCGCAGGTGTCAGCCAGGGGCTCCGCGGCAGTTCAAAATAAAATGTTAAAACATCAATTGAATAATTCACAAAAGGATTAACAATGAACAGAATTCTTCATAGCTTTCAGTCATTCTTGCTTGACACAATTCTATGTTAACATAATTAACATTATTACGTGAATGTAGCATTTTATATGTCGTTGTATTACATACATACCCATATATGCACGAGTCTACTCATGACTTAGCACAACGTTTCTATAACACTGTTGCAGAATAGTTTAATATTCTATCCATCTGTAGGAAATTACGAGTGTGTCTGTGATTCGTCCGAGAATTAAATTTGTTACGGTGAAGCCATCAGGCACAACTTTTACACTAAACTTGATGAAAGTTACTTGCAGCACAGCATTTCTATAACACTGTTGCAGAACAGTTTAATATTCTATCCGTCTGTAGGAAATAGTTGCTGGTGAAATACAATAAAAATGCTATTGTTCAGCAGCATTGTTTTTGTGCACTACACTTGAGTGCTAAAGTATATACTTGTAATGTGATATTATAACCAGCACCAGCAGCATAAGTGCAATTAACTGATATTAAAAGTTCAAAATTCTAAAATCTAAATATTATTCCAACATTAGAAGTTACAATTACATTTATTTCTAGCAATATTGGATGGGTGAAATGAATTGGGTTCCGTGAGCCAATGAGCGCTTTGTGTAGGGTTCCGTCACTACAAAAAGGTTGAAAACCACTGATCTACATTAATGCATGTTTCATTTTTTGGCAGTGGGATAAACCTTTGTAGTTGCGTTGTGTCCTGGACATACATGCTTCTTTTTAATGAAGGTCTTTGCAATTTGTAGATTGCAAGTCTGGATACTTTGGCTGGCGATGCAAGTTTCAGTGTCACTGTGATGGAGATGCAAACACTTGCAACAGATACACTGGGGAGTGTGAGTCTGGATGTCCCCCAGAGCGATGGGGTATCGGATGTCTACTCGGTACAGCTGAATTTGTTTTTCGTCCTTGTATTAGCTTCATGGTTTGATTTCGTAAGCCAAAGTAAATGCTTAGTGGCAGGCAGTGTTCCCTCTAAGCTGTGCATTGTGCTGATGCACACAACTGTACAGTCATAGCATAATAACAAGTGTTTCAAGTTTCATGTTGGGTCCTTGATCACAATGGCTTTGCAACTCAGATTCAGATGTAATGACAAGGTACACATGATAAATGCAGAATAATGATATTCTGAATAATTAAACTGAAATCTGGATCCAGTTGGCAGTTGGGTGTTGATAAAAACTGTTTCATCATCATGTGACGTCTGGCCAGTTTTTAGTTTTGACATGAACTGTTAAAAACACTTTCAATCAAATACTGCACTTTATTAAATATATCTCAAGATTCTATTCACATGAATATGTGTAGGTAATATCAAGAGTTTGAGTTTATAATTTGTGAAAAGTTGCAAACTGCACCTCTGAAGACAGGTAAAGAGATGATGAGGTTTATGCAACGACAGGAGTTGTTCAGTGTACCGGTATTATATTTGTGATTGGATATCTGTGGAATATTTCTGGCATGGAGCACAGATTGTGAAAGAGGCTTTAGTCTAATAAACTATTAAATCAAAGACCAAATGTTGAAAAGGTTTCAGGTTTATGGAACAGAGAGAGAGGGAAATGATTATTTTGACAAGTAGATTAATGAGTAAAAGCATTTACTTAGAAATGTTTATCATGAAGTAGTTTCATATGCTGTCCGCTACATGAACATTTTCTCAATAGTCATTTTGTTGCAAAAATTGGTGCTTACAAACGAAATTTTTTGCTTATATCAAGTCACTCCTTATGCAAACTTTGGTGACAGACTGAGGTATTTGCGTACAATGGAGTGTTGGTAATGCTTGAATGTTGAGAGGCTACCTTTCCTTTCTTCTTCATATTTATACAACACCTTGTACTTAAGACAACCATAACAGCCCTTTAGAGGTCTGTGCAAAGGTATATTAGCACATGCCTATACTGTGGAAGTCTTGTATACAGTATTCAGCTTCTTCATCCAAGCATTATTAGCACCTGTCATTGTCTGCCCTGATTCAGTGCTCCGAAGTATACATTGTAAGCCTTATAATGGTCATCATTGCTGGCACTGACACACACATGTGTAATACAGACAAACAGTTAAAGAAACATGCATGTGCTGGTATACAGGTGCTGTTATGCCTACTCTGGTAATATGCAGGATTACTGATTTTTATGGTCTGTACGTATTCATCAAGTCCTTTTTATTAATGTTTATAAATCTTTCTAGGTCATTTTGCTATGTGACTGAGTGAGAAAATCTTTAGCACTATGCTTGAAATTCCAACTACAGCATTTATTAACAAGTTCTGTGTGTCAAGTCAGTAGCATTGGGAAGCGTTATACCACTGTATACATGTCATGTATGCTCGTGTGTGAACTGGCCATCCAAGGAGGCACTGTGTTAGTAGTCTAGTGCTACTGTCTAAAACAGCATTCTGTTACCTGCCTTATACAGTGTTTCACTCTACTCAATGTTTTGTTCTTTTTGTTGTTGATTTCTGAATTTTTATTGGTTAATTGTTGTCATTGGTTCATTGTTGTCAGTACTTTTCATTTGAAGTAGAAGAAACCCTCATAATTTGCACAGATTGACTGTATATTGAGGTTGCTGTGGTGAAAGGACAACACATCTTTAGGTACTTAGATGCTGTGCTGACTCATTTGTTTGTGAAATGATGTTCCACATAGTCATTGTCTGCCTTGCTGTTTGGCATTTTACTATCTGTTTGTTGATGGAACATGTTTGCTTTCTGTAGAGAGCAGCTGTACATATAATGATCCAACTGGACTCCATTACACTGGCAAAAAGTCTCGGACAGATGGTAACAGACAGTGCGTTAACTGGTCTTTGCAAAAGGCCTATCCAGCCGCCCAGTTCCCAGACAAGGATATAGCGGAGGCAGGAAACTACTGTCGAAATCCAAAACCCCCTGAGACAAAGACCTGGTGCTACTGGAAACTGGTGGGATCACAGCGTCGTTGGGGCTATTGCACCCTTCAAAACTGCAGTATGTCTTTTTCAATCTCCTTATTTTTAAAGTATAATGAAACCTTCTGATGGTTACTTAAGGTGGTTGGAGCCAGGCCCTTAGCCAGCCACCCGTCCTTTGGACGCCTGAAAGTCATTTTGGACGGCCATAACTTGTGCATGGACGCCATGTCCTAAATGTGATATACTGTATACAGTCCATTCCCCTTCATCTGCGTAAGGATGTTCCTTTTCCCACACAAGATACAGATGTAATTAAGTGCCAATTAGATGAGGTTGTTTCATGGTAATTGGTAACTGATTTGACTACAAATACCTTGACCTTATGAATAATTATAGGGGCTTCGATTGATAACAAGTAAAGGGACACATGATCAATGTCTGTTCCCAAGGCTATAATAATTCAAATAAGGGAATTAAAAGTTACAATCTGAAGTTAATAGATTGTTGTTTGTATCATTGTATGTAAAACAAAACTGTTACAGTTGTGATCAAAACCCAAAGGGCATTCAGTGTAGGGACATTGCAGACTTTTGCAGTCGGACTCGTAAGGTCACCGCATCGGGCGGTCACGACTTCGAATGCCTTTGGACGCCCTACTCTTTATTTCTGGCTGAGGGCCTGGTTGGAGCCGCGGCTCCCAAATTTAATTTGAAGTTTAGAATGCAGCCTCTATTTATTGCATAGATGCATTTTTAATACAGGTCTGTTGTGGTTCGAAAGCTAACATTTTAAAGAAGGTCATTGTGATTGTATTAAGGTGTTTGTAAAAGTAAAAATTCCTGAGGAGCTTTATTTAAACATGCAGAAGTCTGTATCACTTCCTGGAAGACTGATACATGTATCAGAAGTAATTTCAAATTTATTATTTTAAACTGGATTTGTCCATCTAGCAGTTGATAACGAGTTGTGCTATTTGGTGATGTTTCAGCAGATTGATGCACTTTGCACTACTGAGATTTCTGTAAGTTGTATTTTGTGTTTGTACACTGCATTTGAACAAAGCTGTTTTGACTTGGTTGAAGTTTGTCCTTTGGGCCGTTTTGGCATCAACTGTGTGAGCGAATGTCACTGTCGAGATGGAGCTGACTGTAACCAAACCACTGGAGTTTGCAGCAATGGAGGCTGTGACCCACATTGGATGGGCACCACCTGTCAGGGTATGACGTACCAATTTAGCATGCTCAATTAACACTAAGGCTTATTTTCTGACTTAAGTATTAGTTCTGAACAGAAAATAAACTCTGCTGGCCTTAACTTTAGTGTTCCAAGCTACTGAGTGTAGTTTAGCATCAAGAAAGTATCTATCTCAAATCCACTGTGTGTGCTGTTTGGTTTCATTTGTTATAAGTAAATAGTAATAAGTAAGTAATGTGTATTAGTGCAACAGACAAATGCCTACACTTTACAAAAGCAATGCATATAATAGTGAAAAATAGCACAATGTCAGTAGAAAAAACCGATGCTAATGCACCTAGATTTAAGCAGTTTTAAAAGTTTAAATATACTGTTATAGCTATAGCTCTAAAACTGACGGCATAAATCTTTACATAGGCTTATTATTGGAAATAAAACTAACAGGTTAGATATCAGAGCAATCATTAGAGCTGGCATTATCACGATTTTTATATTTGTACTATGAATGAGTGATGAAGGTTTTTTATGCAGCAGTGTATGAAAGTACCCTTTTCCATAAGTTGAATTTATGGGAGTGCTTGGCAGGCAGTAATTGGATGCTCTTAAAGAACTTCAGTTCAGTTTTATCCCTAATATTCTTCGGCATTGTGCTGTCACCACACATAGGGCCACCATGCCCTGCCCTGCGCAAAAAATTAATCAATTCTTCCAAGCAAATCCATTGGCAGGAAGCCCCCAGGATGGAATAGCACAAGGTAACCGAAACTACAAGAGCGTGGAAAATATTTGTTAGTTTAGTGGAAGGTATTCCCTGAGATTGGAGGACTTTTAGTGGATATGGGCATTGGCTGCAAACCTTCAAAATGAGTTATGTGACCCAGAACATTGCTGATTTCGATTCCTATACTTTCTCAATGGATGGTACAGTTTTATGGTTTACTGTTCAGTTCTGTCTGCTCTGAGTGATCTTTTAGGGCATTCAGGTCCTTTCTGAACTCAAGTTATTGTAATTGTAATCTGATATTTATAAAGCAGCACTTCAAGAATAAAATCACCAGTGGTGCTCCGACCTGAACCAGTAAAATCACTGTCAATTAATACAGACTTCAGGTGCTTGTAAAACTGTGGAAGGGTCAAACTGAGAAGCTCTTGAGAAGGCAATTCCATCGGGTGGGTCCAACATAGGCAAAACTTTTGGACTGAGCTGTAGAAGTACGCATGTAGAAGTACACATGCAAGGGACAGTCATGGGCAGCTGACTGAAGGGTGCCATGAGCCGGAACTGAGGAGACTGAATTGCAAAATCCCTAAGGTAAGCGCCGGTAAACGCCAAACAGAAAATGCCTGAAGTTGATGAAACTCTGATGAAACTCAATAACAAATGAGTCATCATCCACATGCCAAAGCACACACATACATGTGTTATCACAACCTCCCTTATGGTCTTTGGATTTTCACATCAACTGGCAACTGAGTTACAGTCATGCAATAGATTTCACATTCATTCGTGCCTTTTATCATTGGGGTTGTCCCTGAAGGATATCTGCAAAGAGAGTGGAAGAGGGGGTTTGCCAAATGTGGATAAGGGGAGGAAAGGGTCAGAAGTAGATAATTTTTTGCAGACATCCTGTATGGGGAGGAAAAGGTTAAAGTAAGTAATTTTTTGCAGACAGCCATTATGGGAAGGAAAAGGTTAAAAGTAGGTCATTTTTGCAGACAACCATTATGGGAAGGAAGGATCAAAAGTAGGTCATTTCTTGCAAACTTCATTTATGGGAGGAAAAGGTATGTAGGTCGTTTTTGCAGACAACCATTATGGACAGGAAAGGGTCAAAAGTAGGTAATTTTTTGCAAACTTCATTTATGGGAGGAAATGGTTAAAAATAGGTAATATTTGCAGACATTCGATGGACAGTACTTTGTGATAGTGGCACACTGTCTCTAGAAATCTGTGAATTGGAACGAATTTAGAGTTTCTTAGTACAGCTTGCTTGTAGATAATTTTGCTCATGCTGATGATCTTTGACAAACGTAGTAAATCAATATTCATATAATCTCATGGTTTTTTATGTTGTGCTAAAGTATTTTGTGGTATTCCTGTTCATTTAGAATGTTCTGATGGTCGTTTTGGTGTGACCTGTGAGTCCAAGTGTCACTGTAACTCTGCACTAGAGGTCTGTGATAAAGTATCAGGTCATTGTGAGTCCGGCTGTGCAGCTGGATGGCAAGGAACAGACTGTCAAACTGGTAATGACTTAAGCCATTTAAAATTATATAGCTTACAGAATTAAGTAGCACCAGTCAGATATTTTAGTCCTAATTCTGGTCCTGGCCAGATGTTTTTGAGGATTTTGGTCAATTCACCATATAAGGATAAAAATGTCATATCTCATCAACAACTGAGGATAGAGCTAAAGTGTAACATGGGTGGTATCCATTGGCAGGTGGTACTGAAATGTGTAAGGAGAGGTTAAGTTTATATAGATCGGTTGTCAGAAGGCAAGCAATTGGCATTGTTGTTCAGATGAAAATAGCCTACTCCAGAATCAACTAGTCAAGCTTACAGAATTAAGTAGCTTGAAACTTGTTATGTCATAGGTCACAGGCCAGTCATCTCCAGGATGTTGTCTGTTGTCGATTAGTCTGAGTACCAGTAAATGGACATTTTGCCAAGCTCTGTAATGAGGGCAAATGACCAGATGTCCCCTTAATGCTATTGGAGTCGACTGATGGTGCTACTGTTTTCAATGTAATCGCTGTTCAAATTCTAAGTTGTTGAAATGGAATCTGGAGACAGTGAAAATTTCTCACATAATCTGTGCTGCTGCTCGTTTGCAACCCAATGATGCAAACCCTTTATCTTCTTAAACAATGCTTATTTCACACTAGAACACTTTCAGTAAGAGAGCTTGACTAGTGAATAACTCTTATAGTTCACACAGTGTGGCTTGCAAAGAATAATGTAGAACTGCATAATAGCTAACATGGAGTAATTTTGTTGGCTATGGCCAGATTATATGGCAACTGGCTTGAAAAAATAAATATTTTGCTGCAGATTGGCTAAAGTATGACAAGTTAGCTTTGCTTTCTCAGGCAAGGGGTTAAAAGACCAAAATGTATAGTATTTGGTACCTTAAGAATTCACATGTCAGGTTGTCAAATAATAGATATTTGGACTGGTCTTTAATTGCATTTTCACTGGAGATGTTTATTGTGTGGTGTGTAGAGAGCTATTTTTATATTTATGGTAGTGTGGTTTGAATTGAGTTATTTTGCTACTTAATAAATACAGTGCGAACCCGTTAACACTCTGTTGCTGGGGGACAAGTTGTCTGAAGCAGTGAATAAACCTGGCCATGTGTAAAACAGACTAATGCAGAAATAACTAGAGATTCTCTAACTAGATCTATATATCCATCAATACGACCATCAGTTCATCCATCTGACCGTCAGTCAGTCCATTCGTGTGACCGTCAGTTCTTGCATTTGACCAACCATCAGTGTATCTGACCATTAAGCATGTTTGTCAGTCCGTCCATCCGACCTTCAGTCCATTTATTTGACTGTCCATCTGACCAAATCTCCAGTCAACTGTCAGTTCACCCATCTGACCGTCAGTCTGTTCATCCAATCGTCCAACCACCCATCCGACTGTCAGTCTATTTGTCCTACCATCAGTCCATCCAGCCGACCATGAGTCCATTAGTTCATCCGACCTAAGGTTCATTTATCCAATCGTCAGTCAATACATTCGGTTGTAAAAGCCAGTGTTTAGTGCTGCACTGCAGTTCTTGTACAGCGCGTTAACCAATTGGTGCGTTAAGTTAATAGCTTTGGGGACATAACATCAATTCGCGTTAAGTGGAACAGCACATTATTCGGGAGCACATTAACGGTGTGTAAACAAGTCAACACTGTATTCTTCTAGTTGTCAGGTAGCATTGGCATTACTTATATGGTACTACTACCTTGGAATGTACCATAGAAAGGCCATGTACATCCATAAATGTTGACTTTATTATTGATAGTCTGCATATGAATTGAACTGTATGAATACAGAAATTGCAGTTAAATAATTAGTTGTTTCCTAAAACATTGTCTGCTGTCGTATTTACAACCTAAGGGATATTGTAAAATTCTTACTTTGCAGAGTGTCAAGACAGCCGTTACGGACTGAACTGTGAGTTAGATTGCAACTGCAAAATAGATCATGAAGTATGTAACAAGTCAACTGGCTACTGCAAGTCGGGCTGCAAGTTCGGTTATGCGGGAGAGAGTTGTATGATTCGTAAGTGTCTCTAAGCTTTGGTTTCTTGTGTTGTCTCGGCTATATGTTTGCTTTTATTGTCTCTTTTGTTCTATCCTCTCTATTCAATTTCAATTCAGTTCATAAGCTTTATTGATCACCAAATACAAGTTCATATTACCATTTGTAGCAGTAGTTCATGGGTGTCAAAGGGTAAACCCAAAAGGAGCAAAATGTTCCGCTGGCATGTTTTCCCCTTTCTTATTTCTATTTCCATATACAGTAACAATGACCCATCAAAGCACGAATCAGAACCGTCTAAGAAATGCGCCAGGGTGCAGAAGTGTACAAGTTAATGCTTGTGCAGTAGTGCTTACAGATTTATGAATTATTCATGTATTAACCATTCATCATATTTATTTGCCTCTGTTGTTCAAGAGGAGCAACTGCAATCCATCAAGTCAATTACTTGGCTAGTCATGTTTGAAAATATGATTCTGTTCCATGCCTCAACTGCACTACTGATTTCGCTTAAAACAGGGTTCAGTTAAAATGTGTATGTAAGTACACACGAGTGTTAATATGTATGTATCTGTGCTTTTGTTAATATGTATGTATCTGGGCTTTTGTTAATATGTTAATATGTATGTATCTGGGCTTTTGTTAATATGTTAATATGTATGTTTCTGGGCTAAATTTGCATTTAGACACAGTGGATGTAGAGTGCAGTTTAAGAACTTCTGTAAGCACTGTCAAGGTGGCTGTCAAAGGGATCTAAACTGGTTTACAAACGAAAATATGTAACTTGGGCCGATGATGCCATTGCAGTAATGACATTCACACCTACTGTAAGATAGTAGTAATCAGAAAATTCAATATAGAGATTGTTGTGCTTTGATTATTTAATACCAGTATATGTCAGAGTGACTTTGACCAATGCCCTCATGCATAAGTGTATGATTTCAAGTTAGGTTACCACGGTTCATTCCCATCTCATGTTTTAAAGACCAGTTATGCAATGTCAAGTGTTATTCTACTTTAGAGCTACCAGTTATGACCAGGATACCTGACTTAGAAACACGCAATGCCACATCGATTACCATTCGCTGGAGGGAGTGGCGTAGTCCACCAGACCGAGGTTCTGGGCCAGTCTCCGACTACATTGTCTACTACAAGGCTCGTAATGAAACCGACTGGTTTGCTCTGAATAGGTCAAATTTCCGTTCAGCCAGCATAGCCAACCTTCAGTCAATGCAGTCTTACCAGTTCAGGGTAGCTGCTGTTCATGCAATGGGTTTTGTCGGACCACCATCTTCTGCACTGACCATCATGACATGTGGACGTAAGTACCTGTATACCCTTGTGTTACAGGCTTTCAGTATGGTTGCTTGGAACTATTAAGAACTTTGAAGTCCTAGGACATTTGCATGAGGTGAGCTAAGCAGGAATTGATTGATACATTGATGTATGTATATACACCAGACCCGGGTTATAACACAGGATTTGGAATCCATGTCAAGTACCGCATCGATATGTACTTTGTTTTCATCGAAATTCATGTTTTTTAGGACCACTTTCTGGACCACTGAATGTGCGAAACAGAGTCAGCAACCCAGCCATAACCTTGGGATCAACAGATGAAGTAGAAGATGAGGATAGTGAATATTCAGAAAATGCTGATGCAAAAGAAAGAATTTCAGTCACGGTTGACTGGAAGGTTAGAAAGTTAATAAGAATTGCCTCATTATGCTTGCACGACTATGTCTGCAGCATCTTGTTCATCAGCGTGAGAGATCATTATGTTTACTTTGTGTAATTGTGGCTTTGTCTAACGTAGTTTAAATGCAGGAACCTAAATTGGCATTGAATTTGGCAGCATTGTCAAAGTTCTTGTTCAACAGAATGATTGAGAAATGATGCACTTTGAGACTACGTAGTTCATAGTTGCTTTAGAAAATACTATGCAGCACATTATGTATGTTATCGTTTTCTCTGGGCTTAATAAATGTGTTGCATTCAGAGACACAACCAGTTCTATTCAGAGTTCTTCACATTATTACTAAGCATTACACCTTAATTTTATGTTTTGTGTTAATGTTATATTGAAACTACATTATATTAATTTGTTATACAGTGGAGTACCGCTCTTGCGTATATTATATTACCATAATTGACGTATTACCAAATTATCTCTCATTGCTTTAGTGCCGTATTATGTTACATTTTGTTTCATTAGTGCCAAATTATATTGCTTTGTTTGTTGTTTGCAGTTACCATCTCGAGACAAATACAACTGTGTGAATTTGCGCCAGTATCGAGTTTACAAGAAGGGACCAGACAACGATGCACTCGTGTTACTGCAGAACGTCGACCTGCACAGAATCACGATTAACGACATCGACCCCTATTCCAACCTAACAATTGGCGTTTCCTTAGTGAACAATGCTGGTCTTGAAAGTGATATCGTTGAAACTGTTTATGTGGGAAGTGAGTTATCACTGTTGGTTTTTGGACAGACATGTTCTTGACAAATTGTCTGACAATGTCTGTTATTCTCAGTGGGTTGAGCTGGAGTTTGACTCTATCTGTGATCAGCATAGGTGTTGCACTGATCGATTTCCTCTGTTTATTATCTAGAGCAGCGGTTCTCAACCTGTGGTCCGCGGACCACTGGTGGTCCGCGGCCATCTGCCTAGTAGTTCGCGAGCAAGGCCTACAATTTGTATTTTGTACAATTAAAATCATGCTAGCAGACAAATTTTGTAAATTTTTAAAATATTTGTTTTATTTCAATCGCTAGAATCGGCTAGGTGGCAGCATGAAACTATAATGCGCGATTTTATTGCAAAATATTTCTTTTGTATTAAAAAAAAATGTTGGCTTGATTTTAGTGGTGATCCGCGACCGAGAAACAAAATTTATAAGTGGTCCTTGAGTCTCAAAAGGTTGAGAACCACTGATCTAGAGGACGTGCAGGATTGATCAGATTATATAGCTTAGATTACAGAGCTACACTGACACTAGTTTGGTCTGATACTTGATTTAACCAAGTGAAACAAAACTGCTCCTATGAACCTTTGTATTGTGATAATTCTCACTGTAAGTCATATCGCTAAGTCATGTGGGGCGTGGTGGCTCAGTGGAAAGTTTGGCGCCTTGTGCCCGGAGGGTTGCAGGATCGAATCCCACTAGCCGCTGCGTACGGACCTTGGGCAAGTCCTTCACTCGCAATTGCTCGTGGCGCTTCGGCGTGAAAATTCCGGCACAGTATCAAATGCTGTAGTCGGGAGCGCCTCTGAGTAGTAGTTGACTTCGAGAGGCGCTATAGAAATATCCGAAATAAATAAATGGAAGCAGCATCTTTTGTGGAGGTTGATATTGGAAAGTTGAGAATATTTAAAAAATAAAAGCTTATTTGCTGCGTGCGATAGAGAGATGTCCTTTTTTGCATGAATTCGTAATTTTATTTATTTATGATTAGGCTTATTTGCCATTCGGTGTTACGCACTCTAGGGCTATGTTAAATCAGATTGGAGAGAAGAGAATGTTCTTTGAGACCTCTGGACTAGTCATTGATTTCTCCAAGTTTGGACTCAGCCATGGTATGCAAGGCAACAATTTGTAGATGTTGCTTTACTTGAGGCGTAGCTATTTGGCATAGTATGTTCAGATCTCTTGCAAAAC
Source organism: Allolobophora icterica (assembly GCA_963556255.1). NCBI lineage: Eukaryota > Metazoa > Annelida > Clitellata > Crassiclitellata > Lumbricidae > Allolobophora > Allolobophora icterica. The sequence continues at coordinate 38,093,173 of OY744608.1, read as the reverse complement.
TTTTATGACAGCCTAAGTGAGTAGCTTAGTCAACGAAAACCTGCTGATAAACCTTATGTTGCAGAGATTTGCAGTGCATATAATGACTTGTTTTGCCTAGAATCTGGTCCTGTGGAGCATTTCCAGTTGACAGCCAGGTCGTCATCTGTGCTCTTCCTTCAGTGGGATCCACCCCTCAACTACAACAGCCAAGTGCAGTATTATGTTGTAACGTATCGTGGCATCCGTTCTGGAAGCTGCAACGTTCAACCCGAGCAGTGGAGTCCGCTGATGGATGTAGAATCTGATAAAACAGAACTGGAGTTGCCAGACTTACTTCCCTATACCAGGTACCAGGTCAAGATATGGCCACATACTGAAGCTGGAAAAGGACAGGAACTAGTTATGTCAGCAACAACTGAGCCTATTGGTGATTATTATTTAGTACTTCAGTTTTATTACATTTAATATTGTTTCCTTGTTTTTTAAACAGATTTTGTGAGAGTTTTGTTTGGGTTTTCAGGGATCATGTACTGTGACTTTAGGAGTGAAGTTGTATTCTTGATTACTTATTTTACCCAGTATTAAAAATGTTCTTAACCGTGTTTCCAACTTGCTTCTGACTGTTGTTGCTTGGTATGGTTGGATAGCCATTGGTTGATGAATTCTTCACTTGTTCTTTGTTTGACAGCTCCGTCTGAAATCAGCCAGTTTGAGCGAATTGGATTGTCTGCAGTGACTGCTAAGTTCCTTTGGAATGAAGTCGAATGCCGCAAATGGAACGGTATTGCCAGTGGATATGCATTCCAGTTGCTGATGCAGAGACATAGCACAGAAACAGTTGTCAGACAAAGCGTCGTTAATGACACCGAATTGGAACTGAGAAATCTTATACCATACACAAACTACAGCATCGAACTGTGGTCTGTAAATCATAAATTCCCTGGTCAAAAGACTCGACTTGACTTCATGACATATGAAGATGGTCAGTATCCAGGAAGTTCTGTTAACTTAAATAAATTTTTTAATATGTGATCACACTTTTGCATAGTGATATTATACAGTGATATGTATACTCACCTCTGATTAGCGAACACTATGACAGGTGCTTTATAAATGTTTAGATACAATACAATACAATGTATACTGTGATGTGTATACTGTGATGTGTATACGGTGATGTGTATACTGTGATATGTATATTGTTATATGTATACTGTGATGTGTATACTGTGATATGTATGGATATGTATTCTGTGATATGTATTCTGTGATATGTATTTGTTTGCCTTCGATTCAGATTTCCTGACTTTGTGTGCATAGTAAGTGCTTAAATAAACCTCTAGCTTAGACTTTGCAGCTCCTGCTTCACTTGCAAACCATGCTTGGGCAAATTTTAGTTGATAAGCATGATGGTCTTTATAAATCTAAATTAGATGAAATTGAGTGTCTTCCTGATTATACGAAAGATAAGTGAGATTATAAACAATGCGGGTGCAGAAGGAGTCGATATTTGTAATGGTACATTTATTAGTTTTCCTTGAAGGTAAACTCGTCAGACTTCTGACAACACAAACTGTGATTGAACGGAATGGTTTCTGACTGCTGATGGAGCAGAGTCTGAGAATAATATAAAGATAGAAGAGCACGAGGCTGCTATGATTACGAAGAGATAGCAACTTCATTTTCTTAGCCTTGGCATATGAGGGCAGATGACCAGTCCTCTACCTTCTGGTCTTATCTTCCCACTGACAGTGTACGGTCAATGTACCCATTACAGCTGAGTTGGCTAGGGGCACAGATGGGCAGACATCTCAAATTTCTGCCTTGGCAGGGATTTCAACTTCTGACCTCTTGGTGACCATCCAGCATGCTATCCGCTAGAATATCACACACCCCAATATTCAAGAAATGATATAGACAAGTTGAGTCTCATTTGGTAGGATATGAAGGTTCATGGTTGCTGTTCAACTCATTAGTTACCTCAACTGGATCTATCACGGTGTTGTTGACTTTGCTTGCAACAGTTCCACCAGCCCCTACTGATGTCGCACTGATTCAGAGCCTGAGTGAGAGTTTATCAATCAGCTGGGAGGCACCAGACCCTCCTCATGGAATAATCCTAGGCTATACGATAAAGTACAGTGGCCAGAAGCTGCAGCAGAACACTGTTTACTCAGACACTGGGCCAGAATTTCACCAGTACAACATGACAGGATTGGAGCCAAACAACACCTACTCTATTCAGGTGAGTACTGAAAAGGTACCTGCTCAACCCTACAGGCCTTTTTCATGTCTGAGAAATGAGAGTGGCTTTAAATACTTTTAAATGTTTGGTCTAGTTACCAGTGAAACACCACATGCAAACTTGAAACATGAATGCAGCATTTCCTTGAGGCAAGTCACTCAGTTTGTTGTCCATCTTGCAAATTCAGTTTGTATCAAGTTTAAAATATGCTTTGTATGTATGTAAAACAGGTCAGAGCATTTACTAAAGCTGGTGAATCACGATGGAGTGAAATGGTTGAAGGCTTCACAGATCAATCAGGTAAGCAAACAAGTACTGTAGTAAAAGTGTAATGTAGGTGACTTTTCCAGGTATGTGAGTGTTGCTTTTTGTCTTAATGAGCTCAGACCTTAATACCTAACAGTTCCTGAAATTTGAGTATTCCACATAGTGTAGTATAATGGAGAAAATTGCTGCACGAGTGTGATTCAAGGTTAATGACTGACTGTATGTTATGCAAACTAACTATCTTGTTTGATAAATTTTTACAAAATATATAAAAATGTGTTGGGTATAGCTAAGTATTTTACATTTCCTGAAACTGTCCCACAAGCTGAAGCTAGGTGTAAAGTTTCATGCTTGTATATGGAATAGTTACCAGTACTGAAATTCAGTAATATAAAATATTTTACGGTATGTCAATCGCAAAATGGAGTTTTCCGCCACTTCGTCCTTGCCAGGTTTCCAAATACTGTTATTGAGCTGTTCCACCCAATTCAGGATGCTGCAGCCAAACTTGTCACTGATGTAGGTTATTGGTGACTGACTATGCTCTCTTCACTGGCTGCCAGTGCACCGTAGAGTTGCATGCAAGCTCTGTGTGTATACACTCAGTACATATGGAACTCAATCCTTCTTAACTTGTTGGCTCTTTTTATATCAGTGGTAAGACTGCCAACCCATAGTTGTGATTCTGCATAGTCACCTTGTCACCTTGTGCTGTCGATTCGTTGAATCCTAGCGACTGTCATGGTCAACCTTCTCCATGTGCTCCGATTTCTCGTTGCCTCTCTCAGCTCCGAGATGTTCATCTTCAATGCCTCCTGTATCTCGTCCATCCATCTCCTCCTTGGTCGTCCTCTCCTCCTTCTGCCCTCCCCACATCTCCTTTTCCAGCCCATCTGCACGCATCACGTGTCCAAAGTATGACATCTTCTGCCTGGACGCTCTCTGCCCCAACGTCAAACTCCCTCTCCAGTGTCCTATTTCTTCCAGGATATCCTCGTTAGTTCTCTTCTCAGTCCAAGAAACCCTCAACATTTTCCTCCAGATCCACATTTCACATGCCTCAATTTTCTTCTCCAATGCCTTGGTTTTTGTCCATGTTTCGCACCCGTAAAGCACCACTGGTAAGATCATTGCTTTAACAATTCTTGTCTTCGTTCCCAAACTCACTGATTTGTCCTTCCATATTTTTTCCAGTCCCTGCGTTGCCGTCTTCCCCAATGTAATTCTCCGTCGTATTTCTCGTTCGCATCCACCTTCACTCTCCATCATGGCCCCCAAGAAACAGAACCTTGATACCACCTCTATCTCCTCTCCATCTACCTCAAAGTAACTCCATTTCTCAGTGGTCATTATCTTCGTCTTTTTTATATTAAAGTACATTCCTGCTTTCTCGCATAGTAGCCAGTGATTATGCTAATGTCAAACTGTTTAGGTTCCAGCTGAAACTCACTTATTTGCAACAACTTTCCCTCTTAATCACTGAAGGTGTTAATGGTGCAGCTGAAGGGAAGTGATTTAAATCAATTGATTGCTGTGTATTTACTGTCATTATATTTTAGAAATCAGAATTCTAACAATATACTTTGCTGTTTTTTGTAGTTCCCAGTGAGCCTAGAAGTCTGAGAAATGTGTCACGAAGTGTGAGAACTGTGAAACTTCAGTGGGAGATGCCAATGAGGCCAAATGGGTTGCTCACACAATATAAGGCAAGTGGCTATGGCTTCTGACTATGATATATGCAAACACTGAAAGCATAGGTTCTAGTGTCTCATGTAGGGCCATTATCAGTGGTTTATTCCTAGTCCAGTACCAAAACTGGAAAGCTGATGGCCAAAATGGCACTGTTTATCCTTTAACTTTGTGCTGAAGTTTGGAACCGCATCTGACTCGTAAAGGCTTGTGAATTTGCCTACATAAGTTGAACTACCATATTATCTCGAGCATAAAGTTGCAAAATTTATCCTAATGTAAATATCTTAATACCTATGTATAATGTGCAGGTGAAGTTCTGCGTGCCCATGTACTGCAAATGCGAAGGCACAAGGGTTAAAATCGGCGCTATAAAACCATTAGAATCCTTGCAGGTTACAGAGAGGAATATAAGTAGAGATTAGTGGTTGAAAGTAGATGGGGTGCCCATTGTAAAACAGTTTGGTCAGACAGGCCAGTTTAAATCTACTTCTGAATTTTACAGGAATCCAATGCAGTTGACCTAGCGGGTTAAGGAGTTTGTATGAATAGGTGCATGCAGCACCACATGCGACTGAGAATTTTTGATGTGTTGAAGTCTGTTGAGTTCAAGATCTGAGATATCTGCAAAAACCAAAGTTGGCATCATCAAGACAAGAGCAGATTAGAGAGTAGGCTGTGGTTTGTGGCATGTCTTTGGTAAGAGCAGACCTTGTGCAACATAGTGTGTATGGGCAGTGGTGGAGTTACAGAAACAGGGTAGACAGAAACAAGATTTGCTAGGGTTTGTTATGTTGGGTCAAAATGTGAGAGTCCAGAGTTGCACCAAGTGTTTTGACAGTGTTATATAACGGAACAGCAGTGCCAGCAAAGTCAGTGCTGGATTAGGTGGGAAAGAGCAGGCATTAGCATGAACCAAACATGTTTGCCTTAGTTTTATACGAGTTTATGGCCAAACGAAGCAGAACCATGCATACTCTGATGAGAGCAGCTCCTCACTTTGTGGGGACTGGTTAGTGAGTGACAGCTATGTAAAGCTGAGTATCAGCAGTGTACTACTGGTACTGGACTCGGAATGATTAGTTGTATGACTTATTAGTGACGTGAAGATTGTAAATTATAGGGGCTGAGAACAGATCCTTGTGGGACACAAGTAGTGCAGGGAGAAGGATCAGACCAAGCATTACCAATGCCCACTTGTTGAGACTGATAGTAGGAAAAGAAACTAGCCAGTTTAAGGAAGTCCCAGAGAAATTGAAGCTTTTTTGGAGTCTGGAAAGGAGTAACTGGTGGTCGAGGCATACTGAAAGGAACACATAAGGCTGATTGGTAAGTACTGATTAGGAGATGAAGTACATGTGTTTCCTAATACATGTAAGGAAAGACTTTGAGAATATTTGGTAGACTCATAAATCCATGCACCCGCTTAACTTGGGGTACCGATGGCGTGCCTCCCATTGTTAACAGTGTTTCACTGTAATTAGGAGGATATGGCAACCAATGTAGAGATGACTTGAATTTTGGTTCTAGATTACTTGTTCACCAGTTTCGACATCTGGTAAACCACTGTCTGAGGTTGTGCGATACGTTGATCCTCAGACCTTGGACTGCATCTTTGATGACCTAAAGCCAGGCGTGAACTACATTTGTTCAGCACTTGCAGCCACAATTAAAGGCTATGGTCCTGCAGCCACTTGCTTGTTTTGGACAGAACCTGAGAGTAAGGCTGATATTGTCTTTAATTGTAATAGATCTATTTCAGCAAGATGGAGTTAGGATAAAGTGTTGTTTATTAACTTCAGTTGTCTGTGTTCTGCTACTCCTAGTTTTTGGATGTCTTTCAAGGTATATTTCCTTTATGATTATGTTATTCATTCAATGTATGTTTATAATTGAGATTCTGACCTAAATTAACCCTTAAATGCTAGCAAAATAACGAAAACTTGCAGCTTCTGGCTGGATCATTAAATCCATGAGGCTGACAAATTTTTCTTATTAAACTTCCCCTATTCCCAATAAGTATAAACTTTAGGTGTCCCCATCAAAATTTAGCATTGTTAGCATGACATATTGGACGTTTACCGAGCACCTGACACTGCTGATCCGCTTCTGTTAACTACCAATTGAGGCGCCTTAGAGCCATTAGGAGGTCAGTACCGGTATCCACCACTGTCTTTACGACCATGGTGCATGCTTTTGTCTGTACATGCATCGACTACTGTAACTCGATGTTAATCGGGCTTCCAAAAACACGTCTGACCTCAGTGCAATCGGTCTTAAATACTGCAACCAGATTTACCACATGTCTCTTGCGTTACTTGCATATCTCCACATACATACCAGTGATCTTCACTGGCTTCCTGTGGAGTCTTGAATCAGATTTAAGGTCTTGCTCTTAGTAAATAAATCCCAGCAGGGTGTAGCACCTAAATATCTCTGTGATCTGATGTGTAAACCACTCTTTGCTTGCTCTTCTTGTCCTCTTCATTCTGCCGTCTGATTTGATCTTTCTGTCCCTCAATCACGAACTTGTTTTTACCGCAATATCTGATGCTTCTTTTCCATTTACATTATGCTCAGCTTCGTTAGTTATAGTGTTTAGGCATTGGGAGCAGCCTTTGACCATTTAAAACGCTTTGGCAGCTACATTGTTTTGATGACTTATAGCTCTGTCATAGGAATGTAAACACTTCAAGATTGGTGCATTCTCTTCATGCGATTGAAATTGACCACAACTGTTGTGATAGAGTTAGTGTTTGTTTTCTATTGTGACTTTGTTATTAGTGTCTGTTTTTCTATGTTGTGGAATGTTTTGTGTAGTTTCAGTTGTCCTGCCACCTCCTAGGATTGAGTCCAACAAAGTCACAGAAACATCTGTTGCCATTTTTCTGCCAGAAATGCCAACAGTAGATTATATGGATGAGGCAGACAGGTATGATGTGGCACAATGTTTTAATTTTGCATTATTACAACCGCTATAAGCTCACAGGAACATTACAATTAGAGCAAGTTAAAATCTTTGTGTTTATTTAAGACATGGCTTCTGTTTCTTGTTGACAGTTATGTTATGACAAGAACAATAATAAGAACAATAGCAGTGTTATCACCTGTTGATTAAACAACATTTTCCAGTAATAACGTAACCTTTAGGTGGTGCTCTATATATTTGCAGCTTATGAAGTTACATGGTTCATAGTTCAGATGCATTATTTTCTGATGCAGTTGAACAAGTTTGTGTGCATTTCGTAATTACACATTTGTTTGAGTAGCAGCTGTACATATTCTGAACATACTTATATTAATAAAATGTCAGTAAGTGTTTAGGATGACATTCCCTTCCAGAGTTGTCATGGTTTTAAGGCACTTAATAATTATAAAGAGCATGTAATGATATAGTGCTGTGTTTTTGGTTGAAGGCTGTATCGAATCGTGGTTGAGAAACTTGCAAATGGTAACAGGAGGTTGTACAGAGATGTGGAAAACTCTAGAATGCCCTGCAGCATGTCACACTCTGAGATCTCAGACTATACCAGGGCAAAGAGTAGGGGTGTGGCGTGCTATGTGGCTGCAGAGTTTCCAGTGGTGCCAGACAGGCAGCCGTTTGTGGTTGGTGATAATAAGACCTATGGTGGCTATTACAACGGTCCACTTGACAAGAATGTTAACTATTACATCTGGTTTGGAATAGTTGTGACTGTGGATGGGGTGAGTCAATCGTGTTCTTTTGCTGTTTTTGGCCGGCTGCCAGTAACTATCGAAGTTGTTAGTCTAAGTTTTGCAGATTTTATTCTGTTTGTTTCTTATACAGTAAAAGTTTAATTTTTTTCTCATAGAGTAAAAGTTCTTGTGGCTGACAGGAATTAAACTGTCACAACGTCATGTAAACAGAAGTGCACACTATCAAATTACACTAAGATTTTAAATGTATTGCATGAACCCATGTAGGTCTGTGATTTTCTTATGAGCATTTACAGCATCCTTACTGTAGACCTATTAACTTCATTCATAAAAAAAACACAAACTGTATATATAGAAATGATTATGATATGTTAAAGTATCCATCGATTGATGCATCAATTGGCATTAACATCATGGCACTACAGAAGTCACTAGGTTAGATTGGATTAGAGAAGTTAACTGGTTTTAATAATTTACAATGCCATGATTATATTTGTTTAGCACCATTACAGAGTGGCAAGGTGTCAATTAATGGCTCTAAGTGTGTTGCATTAAGGACTTGATCATTACTGTCATGTTGTGACCGTTTGAGCATGAGACAGGAACCTGCATACTGCTTGCTTGCCATGCACTCAGCTGATTGGCCAGTGTGTACTGACTGACTGGTTCTGCAGCAGAGTAGGCTTCAGTACCTCAGTCTGTCACATGTGTTATGCTGCTGAAATACTGAACTTCTCATCACTGTTGCCTTTGAGATTGATTGTTTAATTTGATTTGTCGATGTTTGTTTCAGGTAACTTCCTCGTCTTATTCCAAGGCAGAAATAAATCGAATGCGTATGTAGATTTTAATTTGTTCAGCACATTTTTTATTGTTGGATAACAAGGTAATATCAATATGTCTGTTAACAAATCACTTTTACAGCTTAATTAATGTTGGGAGTTGACAGCAGTTACTGCACTTTCATACTGGTGGGCTGAAAGATATCTTGGCATTTTGGGTAAGGTGACTGCGTAACTGACTTTGAATAAGGCTGATGTGTATATAAATGACTCGTATATACAGCCTGTTGGATGATTGGTTTTATTATCCGATAATGGAGTGATGCGTAATTAGGTACCCATTACAAATAGACTCTTGTAACTGGGTCATATTTTACCAAACTTCTGACATATTTAATAATTACTTTACTTTTGCAGTTTTGCACTTGTTAAACCAGTTGCACTGAAGCTACTGAGTTAGCTAAGATAACTTGAGAAGTAGTTGTTTATTTTAATTGTTTTACTTTTAGCAATAATGCAAGAAACGCCAGAGAAAACTGTTAATGGCAAACATGAGAATGCCGCAATGACAGGAGCCATCATTGGAGCTTTGGCAGCACTTGTAGTCATAATTGCCATAGCTGCCATCGTCATCTACAAAATGTATGTCTTATCTTACCTATTGCTATAAACTTTACTGGCATCTTATGATATGCTTGATATCAGCTGATGTTTATAAGATCACAGAATCACCAATCTATATATTCTATTATCTATATATAGTCAATTGTTTACAAGAAATTTTTCAGTTGATGGTTTAAATCCAGAATAAAACTATAAAAATTAAGTCACAGCTAACCTAATCAGTTTTAGTCATTTATAGATGGACAAAGAAGCACATTTTCACTGGTTAATTTCTTTGTTTGTTTTGTATGGAATGTAGTGTGTGAGGTCATATATGGAACTGATGTAGTATATTTCATAGCATATTCTGTGCAATTAGTTTTGCTTTGTGCACTGCTATTTATAGGAGAGTAACAGTAACAACTCTTTTGAGAAACAGAGACAGTGAATATTCATCTGGCCTTTCTGACTCGAGTAGTCTGATTTCCTTTTATTTACACAAAACTAATAGCTTGTTTACCAAGAGTGCAGGGATTTTTTTGGCTTTGGTGACTGTTCTGTTCAATTGCTTATAATTTGTAAAATAATTAAACTACAGGTAATGATATTTTTTAACACTGAAAGGCATTTGGGTCAGGTTATAACTTTAACCACAGGCTAGTCTTGATGTGGTTGCAGTAAGATGTTATTTCAGGCTGTTGTTATGTATTGCTAAAGTTGACTAACTAGTTTTTACAATTTTTTAGTTTACGGAGAAGGAAAGAAAGCAACGGTGCAGGTGGCAATTCCAATTCTGACACAGACAACAGAGGGACAGAAGGAAAATGTAAGTAGCATTTCGCTGATTTCTTTGTGTTTATTGGCACCATTGTTGAAACTTTGTTTATTTGTTTTGTTTACTTTCATTGCATGCATATTTGATATCTTTGTTGTTTCTATTTGTATGATGGATAATGACAAGCAAGGATCAACCAGTCTTTGCAGTTGTCTGGTTCTTGAAATGTCCTTGCAGTATTTATTACTAAGTGACCACAAATTCAGAAGTCGTCATTTTGATTGCTGCACTTAGTGAGCTCTTCCTAGCAGCTTAGCACTCCTAGCATGGAGATATATTTCCCCCCAGCTTCTTTACCATTGCAGATATGCCTGTGAAGTTTAAATGGTCTCTTACAGTTTAATTTTTGTTTGACCACCAAGTAACATCTTATAGAAATCTCTGGATTAGTAGGAACTTTCAAATGAGCTTGCATTGTATATTTTGATGCATTTTGTATGATATATAAATGAGATTGTGATATAGATTATATTAGAATGTTTTTGTGTATTTGTGAAGTTTTTCTGTGGATATCTGTTCTGTAGCCTTGATTGGTGATGAGAATGAACCAAGCACTCACAGAGAGTCTGAGAAAATGCACAAGCCAATTGATGTTGAAGAGCTTTGGAATTATGTCACGACGATGAAGATGTCTCCAGGGAATGGATTAAAGGAGGAATATGAGGTCCTGCTACGATTTTAACCTCCTTTACATAAATTTACTATAAAATGACAGCAAAGAATACTGTGCTGATATTTTTGACAGACTATATACATGTAGAACATGAGCCATTATTGCAGGCATTCCTATGATCACCTTCTTGCCTTTACCGAAATTACCTGAAACATTGTAGCAGTTCTATGTATGGATAATTTACCAGCTACCAAGTTCTATTAACCTTCATACTTTTAGAAGTTACCTGCAGTGTTGCCTCCAATTTTTTTCCACCATGCACGCTTTGGCCTGCTGCGTGGGCAGTAACATTCGGCACCTGCACTCTATATGCATGTTTTCTACGTGCAAGGTTTGCATAGCTATTCAAGTTCTCTGCCCCTGGGCAGATTCAAACTTCCCATGGCGATTGGCAATGCCATTGTCAGTATACTCGGGAAGTTTAGAGAAGTGGTTTCTTGTTGCCTTCCTTTGTCAGTGCTTTTACTGAGACACCATCTCCTGCGTCGATGTCATCCATTGTCCGTCCTTCAGACTTCTTATCTGCCGAGTCCTCATCAGTATAATGGAGTCCTAAGAGATAACATCTCTTGGGACTCGATTATGCCGGTAAGGACTTAGTCGTCCACCGTGGTGACCTCATGAAAGTAGCTTGGTGGCATTTGGGGTAGCAGAGGTTTTACGAAAGGCTTTCTCCCACATTTTGACCCCAAGACTACACTAAAAGCCAATAAAATTGTACTGTATAAAACAAAAGGACTAAGGCAAGTTGGAAGTAAGTAAGTATGGCCTTTACGTTCATATGACAACATTGTAGTAAGATTGTATAGGATTACTCCTACATATACTCCGGAATAAATAAATAAATATATAGCCTACACATTTCAAATTGATCATAACATGAAAACTGTATTTTAAAGACTGGCATGTACAAGTTCTTCTTCAGGTTCTCTATCTATCTATCTATAAACTTATATAGAGCCCCTTCAAGAAATCTACTCAGTGGCGCTCATGCTGCTTCAGATATACGCTGATGCCACGCAATATAACAACTAAGTATAACTAAGGATGAATCGATTCACGTTACTTTCTACGATTGCATTTATGATTCAAGTTGTTTCCTATTGCACGTCTGTTAGACTACAAAAGACTGAAATCCTTGTAGGATATAAAAAGAAGGCTAAGGACAAAAATAGCAAACTTAGATTTTCTCATGTCTATCTTTGTGAAACTTCTAAGGAGCATGCAATGCCATGCGTGCATGCGCACAGCTTAGAGGGAACATTGTGGGCATGTCCACTGGATTAGCAGATTTTGCTCAACTTGAATAAAAGTAGGTTTTAAGCAGAATGTGTGCTTTTTGAAACACATTTTATGGGTGTATTAATCTGAAATGCATTCGTTGTTACATAACGATAGTAATTTTACTCGAACTTGTTTATTTTCAGGAACTTGATCAGCGTTTTATGTTCAAACATGAGGTCGCAAAGAAAACAGAAAATAGGCTGAAGAATCGCTATGGAAACATTGTTGCATGTAAGCACTTCTTTTCATACTGGAGAGAATGGATCAGCCCGCTATTACAGTCTGAGTTTAAATAACTACAGAAATGCAGTCATAGAAGGATTCCTTTTTACTGTCATGCATTTGACTTTACCTGTAAGTTTTTGACAGAACAATACACTGGCAAGTTCTATTAAAAATCTCTCTTAAAATTTCCACAGGCCAAGTATGCACTAGGCTGTGCTGTGATTTGTTTGTAATTTGAAGAAGAATATTTTTATATGACCGGTTTCTTTTTCTTGCAGATGATCATTCACGGGTTGTGTTGGAATGCCTTCCAGATGATCCACACTCAGACTACATCAATGGCAATTACATCGATGTACGTAACTTTTATTTTTCATGCATGCTTTTTTGACAATCAGTGACTGTACTCAGTGTACTGCAGTGTACTATTATGCTGAATTATTATTGAGAACTTAAAATAAAAACAACTATCATGTTGTTAGTAAATATTTTAATTAATTAAGACGATTTGTGTAGCATCTGTGTGGGATATTTACTCTTTAAGTGCTATAATCAAGTATAGATAAAAGTGCACATAATGTAAATAACCAAGGTTTAGGGAGAGGCCATTTCAGATAGTGAGCCCCAACCACTGAGAAGGCCTGATGTGGAGTGAACGGATCTATAGCCAGCTAAATGGGAGATAGACAAAGTTTGTGCATGTAGGTAGGTGTATTACCCATCTGGCACTGCCAAACAAATCGTGTGATATCTGGGGTCGGCAGGCATTGACAGTTAGAAAATGCTAACTATGTGTGATTGACATCTGGAAGCACATCAAGTAGTTGAACTTATGGCTGATCCAAAAACAATTCGAATTTGATTGGCTGACAGACAGTGGACACTAGTTTGCCATAATTAATTTAAATTGGTTATGCATATTAAGATACAGTTTTGTTTTAAGTACCATATTTACTGGACTAGTAGTCACACTTTTGTTTAAGTTACAGCAATGCGAAAATAGCAAAATGATTGAAAAGTAAAGTTGATGTGTGCTTTTTTTTAGAGTTACAAGAAGCCTAAGGCATATGTAGCTGCTCAAGGTATGCTTTCAATTTCTAGTTTCCACATGTTGCGTTTTATGATTGATTGTGATGTCACATTTTATGATTGGTTGATTGATGAGTAAATTTATAGTTTAACTCGTAAATATGCTGATTGTAAGATGGCTGTGGTGGAATGTGAAAATGGTTTGTGTCATTGCTGTTCATACGTGAAAATTAGACATGCAGTTTGAGGAAGTGAAAATTCTATGATGGTTCTTACTTTCTGCAAAATGCACATGCTCTCTTTTTCACTTAATTTTCCAGTAATTTTTCTTTGAGATAAATTTATTTCCAGTATGCTATTGGAGTAATAAGTTAGTTCGTCATTGGAAATGTTGAAATGTTGTTATATTGTGCTTTAGATGCCAGTGCTACAGAAGTTGTAGATTAGGATTAGATTAGCTTTCAGTTTGGAGGTGAGGTAAGTTTGTGTGGTTGATGGAATGTGCTCCAGGTAGAGACTGCTTCCTGTTGGATCGCAAATAGTTTTGCTGTTCTGCATTACTTGATACTCCTGTAACATTTTATATAACTTTATGGGTGTTGAAATGGTTTGATTTTACTGGCAGATTTAATCTGTGATGCGATTGATTGAGTGATTTAATATTTTGCTGAGTTGCTGATTAACACAGTTATGTTTGATTGATTGTTTGATTGAAGGATTGAAAAATGCAGTTTTCGAATCACTTAAAATATAAGTGAATGGTAGTATTATTGGTCAACTTAAAGCAGTAATAGAACAGAACATCATAATATGTGTAATTTTACTTATGAAAAAAACAAATTACTGCTTCATGGAAACTGTTTAGCAACATTCTTTGCTATCTGCAATTTTGATGCTTAAATTGCTGGGAAGGCTAAGGAATTTTGGTCTCTTTGTTACAAAGCATCATGTTCTGCAACACTGGGAATGTTAAGCCTCCATACTATATGCTGTGCTTGAAGTAATTACTTTTCCTCATAATAACTAATTTTTATTTAATAAATTTGCAGACATGATAAATTTTGACTAATGGTCTGTACTAATTGAGGAATGTCATTAATAAATAGTAAGATGTGGTCTGCGCACATATCTGCCTTTATTCTGGACACTGTTGGCTTCCTGTGCCCCAGCGCATCCAGTTCAAAATGTTGACTCTTATGCACAACTGTTTGGTCGGGGTAGCTCCTATATCTGTAGGACCTGTACCTTGGTGTCTTCACTTCCCGCTCGCTCCACTAGGCCACCAAAGGCCTTCTGGATGTTACCTGCATGTGTGTGGCTACTGCTCAATCTAGACGTTTTGCCTATGTTGGCCCCTCTAGCTAGAACTATCTTCCCAAGGAATTGTGGCTTGAGCTCCTCAGCCTTTTTTTCCTCTGTTCTGAAAGCGCCTGAAGTCCATTTTATTTGTTAGTCATAGCACTGACTTGGGTCAGGAGAGTCTCTGAATTATTGAGTGGTGCTTTTATAAATATTCGATTACAATTACCATTACAATGGAATTGTTGTGTGTAGACCTTGACATTAATCTGTGTGCTCGCTAATACACGAAGACTGGGCAGTTATCAACATTTCTGACTGAACCACATTGCTGGAAACCCTGTTATGTTATGCATCTGAATTGCAGATGCTTATGCTATAAATTAGCAGGTCTCATTCAATTATTATTATTATTATTATTATTATTATTATTATTATTATTATTATTATTATTATTATTATTAGGGTGTTATATTACCATTTTGGCAGGCACAAAATTTACTTGGATCCTGATGTGGCTTCTGTTGTCGTTTTGCCTGAACACTGTTTTATCTACAAATGTAGGGTTTGCAACAAAGTCAGTGGGGTAGGAGTTTTCATAATGGAAATGTTAATTTTGTGAATATGGTAGAGCAGCACAGTAAGTTAAGCAATGTGGCGTATGAGGAATTTATTATGGTACTGAGGATCAGGGAGAGGATTCAGCAAAACTGTGTAGTTCACCCGACTGTAGCTTTGAACTACTCAAAAATAAAATTTTGTTAGCCTTCTAGCACAGCTGTTTGCTTAACACTTTAACGACGAGCATTTACTAAAGTGAAAACCGATGCAGCTCATAATTAAAGTGTTTTTAAAGTAATAAAATTCTCTTGTAAAGATATTTCAATCTTATTCTTATGAAATTAAGCAACACCATTCCACCTTCATATTCTGTAGCATCTTGTCATCCAAAGTTCCAATTAGTCCAATTTGAATTACCGTATATACTCGCGTACAAGTCGAGTTTTTTTGGACAATTTTGAAAATCCAAAGTTGGGGGTTCGACTTATACGCGGGGCAAGCCAAGATCGCAAGATTTATCCATCGGAGTTCATGCGCAGGTCAACAACATACCGCGTCCGATATCGCATGACGCAACAATGAGCGATCGCATGACCGTGAAGGAAATAATAATTATAATGTTATAAACAAATGATACTATAAAGAATAAATTTTTAGCACAATACTGACAAAATATCTGGTAGAATAAAATAATTGTCTATTAAATTTAAATGATGCGGGCGTTGAAATAATAATTAACGTCAACGCCAGTTCTTGTTTGTTATTCTTCTGACTGGGCTCAGGTGCCATTTTGTGCATCATTTCATTTTATAGCGCATTTCATATACGACCTTAAATTCGTGTACGGTAAAAATATTGATAAAACCAAATTTGCCCTGCCTGGGAATTGTATTGTAAACGATATAAGACCATCCAGATCAAAACTATTGGCCATAACCATCTACGTATATCCCAATATACGTCGATGGCCATAACGAACGCATTTCATGTGATAATTAGTTGTCTAGCAGATGGGATGAAACCGATGCTAATGTTTATTTATAAGCAATAGTAAGACGCCCCAAAACAAGGTTTTTAAGAGGCTTTATTGTAAAGGCTCATTCCAAAGGTTGGTTTACGAAGAATGAATAAAGGATTGGTTGTAATGCATGTGGAACGTGAGGTCAGGTCATTAGAAAAGAGGAATGCCAGTATTAGGACATGATCCGCGCGTATCTGACTGGTCCAGTTAGACCAGGTGATGAAGGTATCGGCTTGACAACGATGACGAAACCTGCTTGACCTTGTGAATGGGCGAAGCTCTTCCGAAATTATTTGCCATTAGTTATGTTACAGCAGTTGCTTTAAAGGTTAGGCATTATATAAATATATTACATGTAGCTACATAGACGGCTTGCAAAACTACGCCAGAGGACTTGGAAATCGACGACGATGACGGCGAAATTTACATTTACCGGGATGACTTTAAATAAACAGGAGACTTTTTAATGTTCGAAACCGCAAATGGTACTGGCGGTTTAGTTTGTTAATAATTGTAATAGCGCTATAATATTTTGCCTTCATCCATATTAATAGAAGTCAGATGAAGGACGAAAATGTTGAATGTGAAATAAGAAGCGGGATGACGAATAAACATGTGGGTAACATGTCGATTATTAAATGCATTATTTATTTTCAACGGAATTGAATATGCTAAACTACACTTTTACCTTTGCTTTTATGAGTTCGACTTATACGCGAGTCGTCGATTTTGGACACTATTTTTCCCAAAAAAGTACACTTCGACTTATACGTGAATCGACTTATAGGCGAGTATATACGGTACCCCTTCACAGCCATTTTGTCAAAATTTCTACTGATGGATGCACCTCTTGTTGTTTCACAAGTGATTTACTCTGCTGGCTTTTTATTGTTTCCTGCTGCTGTGCATTGGAACTTCATGATCACTGTACTCGCTTATCAAGAAAGCTGCATATGGACCTTGTTCTCACTATTGCCAGCTGCTTCTCCATTGCAGAATCTATGATGTGGAATTCCTTACTTACTGACACAACAAATTGCCTACTCTGGACAAGTTGTCACCAAAATAAGACTTACTAATTCTATAAATTTTTTAACTCGTAGTTTGCATAAAGGTTGACTCAACCTTTTCACTTCCTACACTCCCTAGAGGGTCACTGTAAAATGAGCAGTAGGATAGATGGTCGCCTCGCAGGCTGACATACTGTTAAATTTGATCCATCTTCATTGAACGTAGAATCGTAGATGACATTTTGGTGTATAATAAAGTGTTTTAGTGTAAGCTAATGTTTATGCACTTATTCAGTGACATAATAAATGTTTAGGTCCGAATAAAGTCACACTAAATGACATATGGCGAATGACTTGGCAGTTGCGTTCTACAAGAATAATTATGGTTGCTAACTTGATGGAGGATGGACGGGTAAGTTATCTTCTGTGGCCTACATTTACTGGTATCAGTTGCTGGTCAAGACATGTTTCGCTTTCGAGAAGGATGGGCCATCTTATCTTATCTTATCTTATCTTATCTGAACATTTATAAAGCGCTTCTCTCAGCAGGGCTATGCAGAAGCGCTGTATAGCCTACAAGTTCTGGCCTACAAGTTCTGATATAAGGATTGCTCCTACTTTCTACCAGTTACTTAATTTGCAAGGCTTAGGTTTTGACTTGTT
Source organism: Allolobophora icterica (assembly GCA_963556255.1). Classification (NCBI taxonomy): domain Eukaryota; kingdom Metazoa; phylum Annelida; class Clitellata; order Crassiclitellata; family Lumbricidae; genus Allolobophora; species Allolobophora icterica. Next base: position 38,075,327 of record OY744608.1, on the reverse strand, counting down.
TGGGTGCTAAGACGGAATTGGGTTGGGATATTGCATTTACAAAGTAGACGACAACCAGACAATTTTAAGGATTAGACCTGTGCTGTTTTCAGACTGTATCTGCTCTTGAGGCTGTGATTTCACAAAGCCACAAAAGGATATGCAAAGGGAATTGTGAGAATTTAACCCTGAGTGATTTCAAAGACTGGCTTGTCATTGCTTTTTGCTTGGCAGTAACTATATTCTGACACCTGGCATGCTGTTTAATAATGCTGTATTGTATTGGCCATTGGCTTAATGATAGCTTATAGATTTAAAGCATTTCCTTATTTGTCTGCTTTTGCAGCTGTGTTGAAATGTTATGCTGTTCAGTTTTAAGTGAAATTGTCAATATCTAATATTAGTTAATTGAACCCAATGTTTATGAAGAAATGCTTATCTGCTGTTCTCAACTGTAATAACTGTATTGCATTGGTTTCTCATGCATGGGCCACTGTCCAAAATATATCTATACAGGCAGTCAATTTCCAACAGGTTATCCAATGAAACTACCATTACCACTCTACCACTTGCAAACTACGTAAACTACCATGCAGACTACCCAACAGTCTCATCCTTCAAGCGACAACTTCAATTTTGTATTTCGTGAATTCATTGGTCACTTAGCGTCCAACTTCAGCTGTCCATCTCTCCTCTAGTGACTGACCGTACCTCTGATTGCAATATTGACATCTGGCACATTCATCTCATATTATTCATTCATTAATTATTACAGAGGTTTTATACAGCGCCCCTTCAAGGTTATCTACGCATGAGCGCTCCCAGTCCAACCACGGTCTAACAAGACAGTCTTAAGGCAATAGTGGGAAAGAGAAGAGCAATTGATTGGGGTCAGGCGCAGTATTGACTTGGTGGTGCAGTCTACTGTTCTGCAGACCATCATGTTGGGTCTGACTTGGACATTTTAGCCTCAACATTGGTTGTGCCTGCTTCCAACTGTGGTTCTGTAGATAATTTAGTTTGAGTTTTATTGAAAATTTACAGTTAAAAATCTTTACACCATCTTTTTATGCTATGATGTTGAATATTATCAGCAGTTTAATGTTGGCATGTCACAGTAAAATTGTTGATAATGTTTGTTTGATTTCCTCTTAGCATAAATGTGAGCAGTACTGGCCAGAGTTGGAAAACCCTAAAAGCTATGGTGACATTCTTGTCGCGATGATGGAGTTGGAACAGTTCGCTGACTTCAAGATACGAACATTTACCATGACAAAGGTATTAGTTGTTTAGCCATGTTCTTCAAGCACTTGCGGAAAAGAGGCAAAGAGACGCTCGGAAGTTCATGTTGCAGGTTGCTAGGCAACTTATTCCCTAGATGGCTTTTAGATCTTACCTCTGCTACTTACAGTTGTGAATAATCATGGAGTGTTTGATAAGAATAAGGGTGCTAGATTTTTAATCACTGTCCTCCTCATCGTCGTCATCATCATCATTATTGTCATGATTAGTATTGTCATTGCAGGTATACTATACTATTAATATAATGATGCCTGTTTTGTACCAACGACTAATAAGGTAATAATAACAAGACAATGTATGTAGTGCCATTGTGAAGTGTATTTTGATTTTTCTCACAGACTAAGGTCCATTATTGTGTCACTTCAAGAGAAACTTATCAGAGGTGCTCTCACCTTGGCTACATAAACTCATAATCAAAGAGAATGGTCTTCAAGCACTTGCTGAAAAGAGGCAGAGAGGGGCTAAGAAGTTCATGTTACAGGTTGCTAGGTAGTAGGTAACCTATTCCAGAAGGATGGGCCGACCATAGCAAAACGTCTACATATGCGGGCCTGTGGAAATTCGGGTCGGTGGAACAACCAAATCGCCTTGCACAGCAGAACGAAGAAATCTGCAACCAAGGATGGAAGAGACTGAGATGTGTAGCTCGTTAAGAAGAATGGTGCGTATAATTAAATGTTGTTACATTTGCAGGGAGGCGAAACACGAACTGTTCGTCAGTTTCATTTCACTGCATGGCCTGATCATGGCGTTCCTACGTACCCAACCTGCCTGCTTGCGTTCCGGAAAAAAGTGCGTTATTATGATGATCCAACTGCTGGACCAACAATTGTACATTGCAGTGCAGGAGTGGGTCGGTCCGGGACGTTCATTGCCCTCGACTACCTGTTGGATGAGGCAAAGGCCGAGGGCAAGGTGGACATCTTCAACTGCGTGAAGCAGATGAGGAATAACCGTGTCAACATGGTGCAAACTCTGGTGGGTACATAATAGACAGGAAAATACCAATTAAAATAAAGAATATGTTCAATATCAATTACTGTTATCCAATATGTTTCATCTTTCCTGCCGTTCTGTTGCTATCTTCGATTTTTTAATCATTCCTTTTTGTTCCATTTTTCTAGTATCTCCTTTTTGATTCACCTTTTTTCAATATTCCCACTTCCAGTTCACCTTCCTATCATTAATTCGGCTTTCAGAGTTTTTCCACCTTTTTAATCGACCTCTTAAATTTATTCAACTTAATAATAATCTTAGAGCTGATTATAAATAGTCATGTTATTTAAGTGCTGATTGCAATACAGCTGCAGAGCCTAGTGATAGTCAATGAATGCTTGAACTTATGTGCTCTGGATGTGAATTTACCTTAACTAGCTTTATATTCAGATGTGATAAGCAGCTACATAACACCATGACATAGCGCAATTGTTTTTAGCATCTTATGTTGCGGATCCAGTAACATGCGGGTCTTGGGAGTGAAGGGTTAATGTCTGGATTTAATGGACTGTGATTAAATGAACTTGGTGCAAACTCTGTCGTGCTGGAAATGTTCTTAGTTGAATTGTTAATCTGCAGGTTCTTTGAAAACTGAGTGAGGGATTTAATCAGGAATTTTGGTCTTGGAGTTCTAACAGTTAAAGGGTTGTGCATTATTGAGTAATTGCTGTAATTGCGTGCTCAGTATATTTTAAATACCTTTGATGACAGTAACTCAGTTTGTTTTGGGCTGAAATGTGAAAAAACTATTCAATGCAGCCTTTATTTTGGATGGTATTTTTCTTTTCTATAGGAGCAGTACATTTTCGTTTATGATGCTCTCCTGGAAGCACTAAAAAGTGGAGACACATCCATTCCATGTGTCGACTTTCATCCACGATATGCCAGCCTGCAAGCCATCAACCCACAGACCAGACAGTCTTTTCTCAAGGATGAATACGATGTAAGAAATCGTGTTAAATATTCTCTTTATGTCAATCACATCTTGGAATAACTACTCGCAATATGGATCCAACTTACAGCTTTACGTCTAGCGACATATTTTGATGTTTGTCTTGACAGTTCAACCAGTGAATTTTGTGCTGTCACCTTTAATCTAGCTCAGAGTTTCCCAAACTGTGGGTCACGACCCAAAAGTGGGTCGCGAAGTTCTGGCAAGTGTGTCACCAAAGTTTTTCGAGAAGCATTTATTTTTTTGCAGCAACAATATTGGGCTATGACTAGCTGGACTGCAATAAATTGTGAACTGTTTTTACCCAAGTTTCCCTTTAATGCTTGAAAATTTCTAAGCGCGGTACATAAATCTGCATATTTCGATTCCAATTTACGAAGCAAATTTTAGTACACAATGCTTAATTTTACACAGTGGGTACCGAGACTGCCAAGATATTCGCAAGTGGGTCGCGATCCAGAGAAGTTTGGGAACCACTGATCTAGCTGGAGATATTCGTGAAAGGGATCAGTTTTCAGCCATATTTAAGCTAACTCTCCAGTATCAGCCAGTATTGTAGTTAAGTCTTGCAGTAGAATTGGAGTGGTCAACTTATTTGACTTATAATGCATTTCACAGCATTAGAGTGAGATATGATTAGCGCAATCAGCCTGTAATCTTTGGTCCCGAGGTGGAAGGATTGTTTGACTTACTCTCCAGACTTTTTTTGGTATTTATTTACCAACCCTGAAAGGATGAAGGGTTGAATGGACACCTGGTGGCTAGTCCGCGGAGACAGTCGTAAATTACCGACTGACTTGATGAGTTAGAGACTGACTTAACGACTGAAGTCGACTGGCCATAGACATTGAAACCTTCTTACAGGCAAACGTAGCGTTGAAAATTCTTCAACGCTGCGTTTGCCTGTGCAAAGACTACGAACAGACACTATTTTCGATGAAAATGATTGCGATTGTGACGTCATGTAATGTTACAGACACCACTCAGGCAGGTAGTAAGTAAAGAACTGGTGACCTGATATCGACTGATTGTTAGACCTTTAGTCTGTTGCACTGTGATCATACATTATAAGCAAGTGTTGCTCCTATCCTGGTGTCGATGTCTTCGTCAAAAATCGAAACTCGGAAACCGCGGTTTAAACAATAAGCAAAATTTTAATGTAAACAAAGTTGCTAGCATTCGGTAGCTGAGTGACTGGTATCGACTTGAGGGCTTAGCGGTGGCTCCAGAGACTACTGGTGGCGTGGTGTTCTGTGAATGGTTGCCCATTCTAGGAAATGGGCTCAGCATAGCTTACCAGTAATTTCTTCTTGACCTATATTTATCAGCTTTGGAGTTAATGCGATTCACTATTGTACTCTTGCACTGTTATTACTGCTATTGGATTGATGTTGTTGGTGAAAAATGTTGAATTTGAAGGGTTCTTATTAATTTTAAGCCCTTTGACTTCCAGCTCATGTTCAGCTGCCCAACGCACTCAAAAAGAAGTCCCACAGTGTAGATATACCCTTGAAGCAGACCATGCTTTTGTCGATCGAAATATGCCGATATCTGTATAGCTCTCAACAAACTCTTTGCCACCACCTGAACTTTCAGTATCATCATCATCATATCCAGTATCACTAGTCACTAGTGTTACCATACCCTCGTGGGTCATGCGACACTAATTAACATAAGTAGCATGTATACGATGAACTCTGCGTTTCATGTAAGCTATGTGCATTGATTAAAATTCAACGAACTACTAGGTATAAACTTAAACTAAAACTCCACTGGGAACTTTACCCCAACTCTGACCTCTGTTTACTGAACTAAGCGGAAACAGTCTGGCCTTTGTTTATTGGAAACACACTAACCAAATGTCCAGTCCTACTAAAACCCAGGCAGCAACAGAGTTTTATGCTGTGGCAGGTGATGCTGTGCTTGGAACACAAATGCTATCTGAAACCATTGGTGAACCTTCACTTGGAAGTCAAAGGGTTATTAGACTGTGCGTTTGCTGCCAAATTGTGCAGTTTGTTTTTGGATGTTGTTGCAGCTTTTAGGGACAATGGTGCTTCCAAATCCAACAGACATGAATAGAATGGATGCTCTGAGCCCTGAAAATATTGACAAGAACCGAGTCAGAGAAATCATACCAGGTAGGATATGGGGTCATTTGACTAGTTTACATCAGATCATGACACGGGAAGATATTCAGGCTGTACTGATGAACCTTATTTCTCAAGTGCAGTATCCCACTGTTGGCTCTGTGAGCTAATATCAGGTAGAAAATTGGTGTAGTAACATCACTGTGTTTCATTAAGAACTGGTTCACTCTGCCATTCTGGGGTTTCAGGACTTACTCAACTTTGTGATGAATGTGTTTTTGTCTGTAGATACATTGTGTTCATAAATAAAACTGTCGTGCTAAGCTATGCATCACTATTACTGTTTTGACTCATCCAACAAGCTGTATATTGGATGTATATTTATGCGTTATCCTTTTTGGCACACCTATTTTTTGAGACTGTACATTAGATTTGATTTAAATATGTTAAAATGTGCTAAAATTTCAATTTGTTGCCTCTGTAGTAAACAGACTGTCACGGCCTTATCTGAGATCTTACATCAGTGGATCATCTGACTACATCAACGCTGTCTACACAGATGTAAGTTTATATTAGATACTTGAATTTGAGGTGACTCTGAACATATTTGTGGAAAAGGTCACTGCTCTTGCTGTTTGGACTGTTGGCGACGTTAGGCCGACCTACACGGCAGCTGGGCTGAGAAGGGAGGGGCACAATTACCTTCTACTAATAAGCAAGTGTAGATTATAGCTTCTTGGGCGTGCCATGTGCAACTAACCCAAATTTGCAAGATTTGCAACAATCCCCTCCCCTGCCTATAGGAGTCAGCGTGAAGCTGCAACCAGATTGCATCTGAATCTGCTACATCCAGGGAGAACTGTCAGTATTGTTTAATGTGGATGACTTTAAGCTGTGTTAGCTGTACACTGCTGTATCTGTCTGTATTTAGTGTCTTTGTTTCCTCTGAGCCAGAATCATAAACCATAAGTTTGCCATCCCTCTTTCAAAAGAGAAGGCATTAGACTACAAACATTGAAATCTTTAGTTAAAAGAAGTGCAAAAAGTTATATTTCAACAGAATTTGACTAAGAATTACACAGATGATTGTGCAAATACAATAATTGGTTTTCTGACCTGACAAAACGTCAAAGCCTTGACTCTAGCCGGCGAGACCAGTATGCATTGATTTTACAGAAAAATTGCCACTTTTGCATCAAATCGTCATGTAAAAAAGTACGATTTATAGTCCGTAAAATATGTTATTGTTGCACAGCGAAGCCGCTGATAACTGCAGTTACCTTTTTAAGAATTATAGGCATGCTTGCATCTTACTTGAAACTACACTGGGTAAGGTGCTAGTGGATCTTGTGTTTTAGGGTTACAAGCAGCGAGATGCATTTATCATTACTCAGACTCCGCTGCCAAGCACAGTGGCCGACATCTGGACAATGATTGTTGACAATTCTTGTCATACGATTATTTCGATGGATGACTCTGATCCAATGGACCCTGTAAGTACACAAGTCATTCGTGCATACAACGAAATTGCCCAAGAATAATAATTGAGAGACAAACAGACTAGTCTTGCAATAAAAAACGGTTAATGGATCACTTATTAGCTGGGCATTGAATGGTCAATTCTGTGGAGGACAGGTTTCATCACCATGCTGATGATTGGTCATAAAACCACTCCATAACTGTCAGTCAATGCCACTTCAAAGACTCTCCCAGCCCATTCCATCACCATACCCAAGGTGTCTTGATTGTAGACAGGGGGGATAGATGAATGGTAACACTCATGGCCAGGAGAGCATTAGATACCTGTAACCCCCCCTTCAAGGCGGCACCTTGCATGGCTGCCAAAACGTGCGTTTAAGATCTTGATTGTACTGCTATGTTTCAGTGTAATCTTACTGCATACTTGTCAGTTTGAAGTAATAAAGAAGATTATTGTTATTATTATATGTCTGTAGGTCTGAGGCTGAACTGTCCAGTCTGTCCTATTTCTGATCTATGTTTGTGTTCTGTATTGTAGTTTATTAAGTTGTAATGATTGATTATTTTTCAGACGGTGGGACATTATTACCCAATGGAAGCTGGTAGCTTGACTTTTGGTCCGTTTACCGTTGACATGGTTACAGCTGACGAATCAAATCAAAGCTACACGATACGAGACTTTACGATAACGTCCAGCAAACGCGTGAGTGTTGGATATTCGGCTTTCTTTAAAAGTTTATTTCGAACAGTTTCTTTTAAAGTTCACGTCAAACAGTTTACCACTGAACTCTGAGTTAATGCATTTTTAGTACTTCACAACTTTAGCAGTTTACTTATGTGCATCATTTACAGGTAACCCTGGTTTTATCAATGTCAGATCAGACTAACCATGGCTGCTAAGACTTAGTGAATGAAGTATTCACTGATGGCTTAAGACCTGTTACTTGCTTCTGAAGACTGATGTTGATGGATAAATGTTATTGTTTATATGTTGTATGTACACCGGAGTGCGTCTTGCAGCCAGTAAAAATAAAGAATATACTTACTTACTTACTTACTTATAAAATGATTACCTTGCCTCATGTCTTCCTACTGCTGTAACATGAAGCAAAGGGCATCACTGTCGCAGAATGGCTTTTTGTTGTTAATGGTCACTGTCCATGAGAAATAATGCTGACTAACCTGTATGATCGAGAGTATGTGACATCCAAGCAGCTGTGGAAGAATGTTGCATCTTACATGGAGACAATGTCAAGGGAAAAGTAAAACGTGCACTGTGCTGCATCTCGTTCTTTGTATATTGTGAGTGTGTTTTCTTTTTCAGGTCGATGCAAATGGTCCAGTGTTTGTCCGACATTTCCAGTATAAAGGCTGGCCAAAGAATGAGGTTCTTCCCACCAAGTCATCATTGATTGCCTTATTGATTGCCTTAGAGAAATGGCAGCAGCGATCCGGCAATACAGTCATAGTGGTTCACTGCATGTAAGCTAATGTTTCTGAAATTTCTTCAAGTTGTGATATTTCAAGATTGTATTCTTTCTGTGACTGACCTGGTTGTTGTATTGTTAACAGCAAATTTTGTCAGCAGCAGTTAGAAGGATTGTGTTATATAGCATTCTTCTTTTTGCCTGTGCTCTTCACAAAAGAAGAATGTCACTGATTATATAATGAGTGTCTAATCTCCAAACTGCAGTTTTGCATTCTGAATATATAAAAGAAGAGCTGTCTGTGAGGGTTAGCCATGTTTATGAAGACCTTGACGACTCTCTTTATCACGTCAATCATTCTCATACTTGCTAAAACAGTTGGTTGGAGATTGATTGGTTCGTGATTAGACTATGTGACTGCAGTGCTTAATGGTATATCTTCTTTTACTCTAAAAACGTCCAGATGGTTCAAAACTCTTTCGAGTGTTGTTGCATGTTCTTCAACAAATGCAGTGCATCGCCTTTGTGAATTTCAATGGCTTCCTTTTGAATGACTTATTAAGCTTAAGACTGCATGCTTTACCAGTAAGGCCCATAATACCAGTCTCCCATCGTACCGCAATCATGCAGCGCCGCTCCTTCTCTGTTGCTGGTCCTATGATCTGGAATGGGCTTCCAATAGCGCTCCGTCTGGTCCCTATAGATCACTCAACTACTTTTTATACTAATTTGAAGACTGTTCTCTTTAGCCGTGGCTGAACTGGGAGCGCTCCTGAGTAGGCAGCCTTGAAGGGGCGCTATATAAATGTTCCGTAAATGAATACTGCTAGCTCCATACCGTCCTCCTAGACTGTTGCATTCTTCTGATGCTGGCTCGTTCCTAGAACCTAGGTTCATTACAACTGTATGGTGACGTGCTTTCAGCTGCTGCGCTCCTCATATTTGGAATTGTTTACTACAAAAGGCCCAAGTTGCCAACTCATTATCATCATTGAATCACTAGTCAGGACTCACTATTTAACTGTGGCTTTTGCCAGACTCTATCATTGCCCCCCCCCCCTAATGAATGTACGTCTGTAACTCAGATTCACATTTCCTGGCCATCACATGTAATAAGTGATATAGCCCTTTACAGATGAGAAGGCACTTAAAGCAACCTTGAAAACATTAAATAAATAATTACAGCAATCTAACTGATCTAAATGAGTGTGACAGTAACCAGAAAGTGTGTGTTGAACTTAATCTGTTGAAGCAGTATGTATATGTAAAGAAAGGTTTTATCGTTCTTTGAGCTCGTTTACATTACCTACCATGTTTTACCATACCTTACCCTGCCTGCAGTTGCATCTGTTGTATGTGGTAGGGATGGTGCTACACGAAGCGGTCTTCTGTGTGCTGTCAGTTACATGGTCGAGAGATTAAAAGTGGAACAGGATGTCGACGTTTTTCAGAGTGTAAAGCATACCCGTATCAACCGTTCACAGCTTATTCCGCAATATGTAAGCATCGTAACTGATAGTTTGTCTAATGTACTAATTGAGCCATCCGGAATATTTTTGCGGCATAACTTGATATATAATGCTGCTGAGTTCAAGTGTGTGGCATGGTGGCCCATTGCATGCTGATAAAAATGGTGAGACTAGTGGACACACATTGTGGGTGCACTGTCTGTGATTGCCACCAACTCTCTACTAGTACTATGGGGTAGCACTGCAAGTTGTGCAGTGAATGGTAACTTTGCGGAAGTGACACTGAAGTGGATGGTGACTCTGCAGTGTTGGTATTGTGAGAAGGAAGTCAGCACGTTATCCATATACTTTGCTACAGTTTGTGGGAGGTGAGTTTGCTACTGTACTAGGCCTACTTATGTTTCATCCTTGAATGACAAAAAGTATTGTTTTCACAGTAACCTTTGGTGCCTCCTCATCTGTACAGGGTTAATACTGATATTCTCTTTCTTACCATTTACATTCCGTGTTTACAGTGCCAGGTAGGTGTTTATCATGATATATGTTTATTAGGATTGTTATTTGTATTGGCCTGCAAAATTGTTGTGTGTCAGCTCTGTGTAAGGGGTCATCCATTAAGGACATCTGCAAAAACAACCAACTTTGGACCCATTCCCTTGTCCGCATTTGGCACTCTCCTCTCCACACCTAGACATGGACATTGGCACTCCAGCAGAGTAGCAAGGCCTAGATTATTCTACCCTGTTGTTGATCTGGCAGAGCGATCTGTGTTATGTGATGGGGTGCTTTAATGCTGCTTTTATCCAACAATGACTCTAATTAGATCCAGTTCAGTACAGACTGTCTGATGTGTGACTTAAGTTGGTGTTTAACCTTTAGCCAAATTTAGATGTGAACATCTGCATTTGGCACAACCCCTGCCCTTTGTTGGCATTTGGGTGACTCCTACCTCTTTTTGTGGACATCTTTAGTGGATGACCCTTAAGGGGTAATGGTACACACGTTCTACAAATATGCCAGAACATCCTTATAATGCTTTCTGTGAGAGCCATTTTATGACCTGGTGTATAATGAGGTTTTTTATAATAAAGATCCTTTCTAAAGTGTAGTTAAATTTGGGATTGTGTAACTGATGGGGTTATTTGAGAATTCCATAAGACTTATAAGATTTCTTATAAGGTTACAGTGCACAACAAAAATTAAAAGGGGCTGTTCAACATTATTAGTTAGATATGATAAGATTTACATTATTAATTGTGATGATTGATTGTGCCTGATTTTATGTATTGTTTAATAGGCCAGAGATGTTTCTTATTTTGAAATTAAAAGTTTTACCGGTTTCATTATAAACTTTGACTGCAGAAAGTCATTTTAGTATTATACTTGAAAAATCTGAATATGATGTTGCAATGTGAAAAGCTGTTTGCTTTGTATTACATGCTTGTTTGTTTTCTAACAGGAACAATATCAGTTTATCTACGAAATGGCCGTCGAGTACATGGCTTGTTTCGAAACTTATTCCAACTTCAAGTGAACTGGACCTATTGACGATGTGCTTTCGACGTTTTTCAAAGTTTTCGTCCACATTTAATCTGAGATTTTTGTTAAGAGTTTTTGCGATCATGCACAGTCCAACAAAAGACATTGTTGAGTTTTGCTATTGTTTCTTATGTAATCAACTATTTTGTAATTTAACGTGTACTCGATGTTTGTAAACTTCGTATCAGTAACATGTAACAGCCGTAGTCATTCTAAGTGTATTTTATTTTAGCATCAATAATGAGTTAGATTTTTAATCATGTACTGCAACTAAGAAGACTGCCAAAGCATAAAATTACTATGCTAGTTATTTAGTACTATCTTCGCAATGTAAAGATACTTTAATACTGTTTTAATACTGTTAATTGCATATATGCTCCTAGGTTACTTTTGATGGTACGGAGTTACCTGACCAGAGTGTGGAATATCTTTTGGAGTTTTTTCTACTGAATCTCGAACATTTACTGAAACATTCTGATGATATTTATCTGACTGGAATATAGACATTTTTCAGCACTTCTAAAATAGGGCTTTGTCTTCGTTTAATGCTATTCACTTGACTTAGCCACTTGGTGTTGTGGGTGAACAGAGCAGTTGCCTGTAGAGTTCGAAAGGTATTGAGAATCGTTCGCTTAGCTGCACCAGCATATGGAGCGGCTTTTAAAAGTGGCCTTTCGTGACATGTTGTAACAAGGGTGAGTTAGTATGGGGTATGAACTGTGCCTGAATAATTGTGTCTGAGATTTATTGTAGTGTTTTGGGGTCTGGCGTTAGATGATGTTACTTTTGTGGATCTGTTGTAGTCAGTCTGAGGAGTTTCAAGTTCTCTGGTTGATTGCTGGTGAATTTAGCTTTTATCTGTGTTCAGTGGTCAAACTCTGATGCCTCTCGTAAAATTGGAAAGGTTGTGTGGGTTTTATATGCTATCACACGCTCTTGACTCTGTCTACAAGCAGCATTATTTTGTACCGGTTTAAGCTAGGAAGTAAATGGGAATTCCTGCGATGTACTGGCCTCATGTTGAAGACCTTGGGATTCGTCCCATTGGTGGCTTAAGGAGTAGGAAATTGTTGTCATACACATGTATGACATTGTATGTACTTGTATCAAAAGATCTTTCAAAATTTTAAACTACATTTCCAAAAATGTATGTCTGATAAATGTGAATGTTGAGTGATTCCTTTTACTTTGCTTTACTTTACCTTACATTAACCACTGTAAATAATAGTGAAAAGTAACTAGCGCTTTTTAATTACTCTCAGTGGTAGAAGCAAAATGTCGTTAATCTACATCTGGTTTCAATGTCTAACCTCATATGTAAAGTGGTCACTTGTAAGTGGTCAACTAAAGTGGATTTGATGTCCAGTAGTGTATTGGCAACTAAACTAGAATAGAGAGGGTGGAGCTGGCTTGTTTTGAACGGGTTTGCTGGAAAACTAATTGTGTGGATGCATGTTTATTTATGAAAGAAAAACAGCTTGCTGTTGGTCAAGTAATGTTGCGTAGTTAAATACAATTATACAACATGGTAAGGGTCGTCCATAAAGGACGTCCGCAAAGTATGACGTAAATGTAAATGTACGCGATTTTCTATAGCGACCGTATATGGCCTCGACCCCGCTCATTTTTCAATGAATTGATCGGGTGAGATCCTTCACCACCGCTGCCCGTTTGATTGGGTGCCACGCCATTTAAGGTCCCCGTGTTGGGACCGTGCTAGCCCGAGATTTAAATCTCTGAAATAAGCCACATTCGGGAAGCGAACCGCAGTCCACATGCTCTCTAAGACCTACTTTGGACCCCTCCCTCCCCCTTGTCAGCATTTGACCTTACCCCCTCCCTCCCATTTGCAGACGTCCACACGCCTAAGCCACTTTTTAATGTCATCATCATTATTTTTACAATTATTCCACAGTTCCTGTGCACGTTTAAGTGACAGTTCGGGTTTCATATAGCAGGATGTGCAGTAATAAAGGCCTCTATAAAGTAGCAAGAAAGGTTACACCATGCATGAGGTTTTAGGCAATCACTTCACTGACATTTTCGTCTTTCGGGAAGGTTGAAACAAGGTGATGTTTAAAAAACTATCAAATTTAAAAGTTTAGATGCGCACGTCCGCACTGGTCATGACCCCCTCTCTCTTGTCCATATTTCGATGACCCTCCCCTCATTGCGGACGTCCTTTATGGATGACCCCTAAGTAGGAAGCTACTTGTGGTTTTACAAAGTAAATTGTCCTTCCAAGTGCCAAAAATTGAAGCAATAAATGAAAGTTTCCTCTTTTTCTCTTTTTCAGTATTGACTGTGATTGAAAATAGAAAGACACCTGTACAAGTGATGTGAAAACTCTATTGACTAATTCAGATATTAGCAACAATGTACATGTACTCATAGAACAGATATTGCAGACACTAACAATACAGCTATTATTTGAAAAAATTTACAAAAAAAATACGAAATTTTAAATTGCGGAGTAAGACTAAAATTGCTCTGAACTCAATCGTTAACTGAACAAAAGTAGTTTCAGAACCTGACACCAACAATTTAACCGTAAGTGTAAAACGTCATTTTAAATTGTCAGATAAGGCACTTCGGCTGGATACAAAAGGCCGAGACAGTAGGTGAAAGCACTTGTTGCCAGAAAAAGCTAGGAAGTTTCAATTCCAATAGAACGAAAGTTCAGCTCTTGGCATTATGCCAAAAGTAAAAACTTGGATAAAGACGAAATGAAACCTGTCTCCATTCAGAAACTGCACACGTGTGGTTCTTCTGCAGGAACTTCTGTTCTTTTGCGCTTTGTGGTAGTCCATCTTTTTTCAGGCCTTGTCTCTACCCCTCGATGTTCCATACTCTCTGATCAAAGATCACTGCTTAACTTCTTTCTGGATTTAGTAGCACAGTGAGTCAACTGTCTGAACTTAAATGGTTATGTACTGAAATGGAGTAAAGTGCCAATAAGCAAACAGTACTAGTTTGCATTTAACTTTGCATGATATGGTTATGCTTATGCCATAAGATCTAGCATCTGCAGGGGACATCCCTGTCTCCAGGGACGTTTTTTTTAAAGTGGCATGAGTCATACATGTATAAGTATTTACCTTACTTTACACTCTAACATCACTACAACTTAATTTAGATGTATGATAGAATTAATGATGCTTTACATGTAGGCCTATTACAATTAAATGTACACTAGTATTGTACCGCAGTAGCCGACACAGCCAACAGCTGTTCCTTTACTGAGTACAAGTATTTAGACTAAAGGAACAGCTGTATGGTCCAGCATGCTAACTACTACACTACCAGGGTACTGCCAAACCACAGTGGCTAAACATACAGCTAATTAAACAAATGAAATCAAAAGCTGTTAGCCTGCAGCAATTTGGCAGAATTGACTCCAAATTGCAAGACCTGAAATAAGCAGTCAAAGCAGCTGCTGAGTGGTAGCTACAGCTTGTCGCCTTATCCATTCACATTCCTCCTTCTTTCTGTTGTGCAGTGACCTATGTTTTGCCTGAACACTAACATCCTTTGATATGTATGTATGTATCAAGTCACTTCATTATATCAACTTTCAAGTACCTTGTAAAATCGCAGCATTAACTCTCGCAAACCATCTCGGTCTGACCCATGAGAGCTCAGGACTCTGGATTTAAAACCATCTGCACTTCTTTAGTTCATTTCTGCACATACCTCGCAGAAACACTATAAAATTACTTTCTTCTGTTGGTGAACCTTTTTAACATAGCAATCATGAGGGAGAAAATGTCCATATTCAGCTTTTACACAATTTACAAATATCAGCAGACAAAAATTAAAATACATGTAATAAAATTAATAGTAGAAACAACTTTGTAACACACATCTAAACATATCTAAGCATTGTAATTCAATAAGTATTGAGACGACGACAACAACATCTTCCTAATGATTAAAATACTGAAGGCACATAAAGTCACTGAGCAGCCAACAAACAGGACACTGAACAAAAGACGTTAGCATTCGACACACAGTGAACAGAATTTCATACATAAATAAATAGCCCTTGCCATCTGGAATTTGTGTAATTAACCTAAGGTGCGGATTATCGGGATTTTAATCAGACCGTTTTCCTTTACCCAAGGTCTGGAAGTAATCTTTGTAACTAACCTAACAGCCTCAAGCATATGGGTGTCAAGATCTTCATAACCATGGCCTCACTTGGCCTACCGCAAAGCTCTTCCATGGCAAGGCAAGCAGCTTTGTTATATTTATGGTAGAGCAGTCTCTGCTGAAGATCATATATGATGGCCGAGACTCTAAACTTTAACTGAAAGAACTTCTATGTTAAATTCTCCAAATGCAACCAGAACCGTACAAACACCAACGTTAACACTGTACGATAAAAATAACGAATACTGAGTGAAAGAAGACACAACGTAAAGATTTCATTATCAAGTCAGTTCTACTAACTGCCATATAATCATCAACAAGTAGTTGATTATTCGCAACAACAGCACAGGGCAAGAGTACGAGCCAGATGCGGAGTAAGGTGTATCGAATGATGTTAATCACGACAGGAGAGTGACATCACTGTCTATCTACAGCACAGAACAGGAAAACACCTAAGCTGGAAATGACTGGGTGGTGACTGAATCACAACTGTGACTTGAAAGCACCAGTGAACTGTGAGGCTTGTCGCAATCAGTGGTTGTGTTCATGAGTAGAGTCAGTATTTCACGTTGAAGCTTCAGCTCTCGCCCTTTGGCTTTGACAGATGCATAGATCGATGACACGTCTTGCAACACTTACGCTGGACGTAACTGAGCGAGCAGCTGCCTTTATTTCGCAGAGCTGCACAAATTCCGTCGTTAAAGAAGTTTCGTGAGCATGGCTCTGCCTGATCGTTGACGGCTGTTGAAAAAGAGCATGTGTGTTTACTGCATAACCTTAACTGTTATTTAATATTTAGTATATTTGGTCCCTTTGACATGCGTAGCTCTCGTAGGTGCTTGAAACAATGTGGCTTGTTTTAAGGCTATTTCTTATTATGACTACATGATTATGGGACCATTTATAAAGTTACACGCTTAACAGATCGACAGACTGACTGCCACTACGGACTTGACTATAAAATGGCTAATAGTACTGACTATATACCAATATAAACACACATACTCACAAACACACAAACACGCAAACCACATGCACACACACAACATACACAACACACCACACGCACGGACACAAACACCACACACCACAAACACACAAACTCACTCAACACAACCTGATAGATGGAATTGCTCATAAAGATTTAATACCAGTGATAAGTTGTACTGCTTTTCTGTTACCTGCTGCGATACTGGGACATTGGGCGAGGTTGCAGCTTTGTACAGACACAGGTCGTATTGCAATGTCACAGTCACTGGCCTCCTGCTGTGTTATGCTGTTGATACATGTGACATTTCGCTGTTGTGTGCCACTTCCACAAGAGTGAGAACACTGCAATTTCACATGACAGAAATCCATCATCAAAGACTATTTTGACAATGTGGTCATCAAAATCATAATCAGAATTATGGTATAAAGTCTATGACAAAGGAAAAAGAGCATGTACTAGTTTGTCCAAGATGTCAACTGGGCAAACACAAAAACAGTGAAGATGTGATGTGAGAAAGGTGGAAGAGCATACACTGACTTGGAAGAAATATTTGGTTATAATATACAGGGGCGTCTATCCCCCACCCAAGTCATTGGAGCAACTGCCCTCCCCTCCACTCCTCTTCCCCCTTCCCTCCCCCACTAATGATGGCACACACACTGACAGATGTTCCCCCAACATTTCTAGGATGGAGCATTTGTCCAAGGTTTCTATGGTGTAGATGCCTCTGATAACATAAGAGGGACTCGGTCTTAGTTTAACACATACTGCTAATGGAAACACATATAGACATATAGGAAGAAAACTTGAGGAAGGTAACGTATATTATATTGGGCTGGATTATGTTTCATGGATGCCATAAGCTGAAAAGGTCTGTGAATAACTGAATTACACAAAGAACCCATCCAGGGCACAGGACGTGAAGATAAAGCAGGTGTGTCCTATGGGTCATGGAAACATTTTTACTATAATTTATCATCATCATTTAGGTCATCACCACCACAAATCCAATAAACTGCTCATCAGTCATCATTAGTAACATCCTGCTCTCCAGGCTCTATGTAGTCAAACTCCTATAAACTACTGATCACTCTTCGCTACTATTTCCCCATTCGCTACACTCAGCTTCAGCTGTTGCAAGGCACAGTGGAAGAGAGGCAGCAAGGCCAGACAGAAAATGCAAATCATAATCTGGCTGAATCAAAAACCATTTAGAACCTACCTCCTGCCATGAACCAACAGTCCAACGAGTACAGGTCCCTAAGTTGCAGATCATTTTATCAGCCGGCCTTTCATCCGGGTCGCAGAGGTTTGGCAGAGCACACGAGACCATTCTCTGCTGTAAACCCTCACCGCAGGTAACGGAACACTAAGAAACCACAAAAACCAACTGATAAAGCAAGCCAATTTAATAGCACATTTTATTACATGCATTTGTTAGTTAGTTCTCAGATGAATGGCCATAGTTCGAATGGATCTTCCGACTGATCCAACAACCTGGAAACCTATAACTTATTGCTTGTAGTTCCACAGATTGACAACAAGTTGTCAATGTTCTATATACAATACAGTACAATACAACTGTAATTTGAAAATGCTCTGCTTACAGAGTTCAGAAGTGCACATTGAAGCCAGGCAACCATTAAGAGCCATAGGCAGACTGGAAGAGGTAGGTTTTCGGTTTAGAGCAAAAGACAGTCTTGCTAAGAGAGTTGCGGACATGAGGAGATAGAGTTCCAGATGGAGGGACCGGCAACTGTGAATGAACGCCGGCCAAAGACAAGACGTGTACCAGAAACAACATACTTTCCAGCAGATGCTGATAATACAGCCAAACCATACCCAAACCCAAGGGTTTTGGTATCGGTCAGGCAGGCATTTCATGAGTTTCATCAGGTACCCACCATCATCATCATCAGTCCATTAATTATTATTACTACGGTACTACATGCTAAGTTGTAAGCCTATTGGTCAGGCACCAGAATGGGACTATGAGGAAGACCTACTAGTAACACGGTGGGCAATGGTTAAATTGTTCATCCAGAGGTGACGGTTCTCCAAATTTTTGCAAATCTAAAACCGAAGCTAATATCTGAAAAATCTATAACCGATACTCGTCATTCGTATAAAACATAAAATGTGTCAAACGCTATACATATGGTAAATAATTGTAACCAAAAACAAACTTAGGTGATGGGCTCCTTTTTGGCTGGCAAATCTCTTAGTTCTGGTGGCAGGTCTCAAATCTGTCCTAGATCTTGGATCTGGCAGGATGCAGCTGAATTTAACCACTGTTGTTGGGTACGGTACGGGTGTGAGTATACCTGCGGGTCGGACAGTACTTTTGAGTTAACGTCGGTTATGGGCATGAGTTAGGGTCCTGGGTTACGAGTATGGATTGGGTAGCAAGAATGATCTACCCACAGACTTCTAATGTTGATACAAAGTCCTGAGAGAAAAAAATCGAGAATGCTCACTGATTGCCAGGCAGTTACAGTCCACGTGATGCAGGCTTCAATCTGACAAGTTTCCCTGTCCAAGGGTTTCTTCTGGTTTTCACAGTTTTCGTCCGGAACAGTGTCTCTTGTCTCAGCATCAATGTGCATGCAAATCACTCTTCGTGTCTTATAACCCTCCCCACATAACTTAGAACACTGAAAGATTGAAACAGAAAGAGCTTCTGTTTAACATGCTATTACTCAATTATTTACCTTACAAAAATTAAATTAAATTTAGTATTATCAGTAGTAGTAGGCCTATTAGAAGTAATGTAATATTGCATTTATGTTTAAAAAATACCATATTTAATTATCACTACGATAAGGATAACACAACATCTAATACTATTGCAGGACTGGGCATAATTTTATGCTAATTTGGTTGCATTACATTACGATGAAAAATGGATTAATAAATTTAAATAAGCAGATTAATTCGTAATCATAATCTCCAAACTTCTAAAGCGCCACTCGAAGGCCAAGCGCAGGGCACCAGCCTATTCATGAGCACTGGACAACTGTATATGAGCAATTTGTCCAAAATCTCTACACAATGGCTTGAGGTAGATTCGAACCTGCGAATTTTGGTATCATAACAAAATGGATGTAACCAAAACAGATGAGTAAAATAAAAAGGCAAATGTTACAATAACAAAGTTCATAAAAAATGCAATACAATCACACTTAAAGGATGCTTAAAGTCAGATCAATAAGTTTTTACTTACTTCACTCCAGAACAACGATACCCATCGGTACTGTGAAAGCTGGGCATCAAGTCTTGTAGTCGATGGAAATTCGGTGGCAACCACTGCCTGTGGACTACTTGAACTAAACTCTATCTGGTCGGCTTTTAGCATTGGCTGCCAACTGCTTTCGTTTGGAGAACGGCTACTGGTAGGCATATCTTCCAAGACGCCATCTCGACCGCTTTTGTCAATGGGTGAAGTGCTGCTAGGCAACAGGTTAGTCTCTGCTGCATCTTGTGGTAAACTGCAACTCTGTTCATTGCACTCTTGCTCTGCGGCTGGCTGCAAGTGAGGACACGCTCGCCCACCGACACATGTCACAGTGCGAAACTGGAAGCCACCTCCACACATTTGTGTGCACTGCAACACCAAACAACAAAGCAACGGCTAAAGAACCATATCTCATATGTTCAACCAAGTTCTGAGCCCAGCTACAGAGATTTTCTGTTCAGTACTTTTAACCAAATGCAAGAAAACACTCTAAGCCAATGTCTTGTTGACTAATTAGTAAAAATTACCTTTGACCATTCAGTGGTTTTCCACTGGCCACATAAGGCCTGTGGACAGGGTCTTTCATTCGAAGGCTTCGTGCTTAAGTCACAGTAGCCAAGCGTGTTGATACACTCCACAGTACGCATCTGACGAGCACACGGATCATTTCTACAGACCTACATAAAATAAACACCCAAATGTACATGTACACTCAAAGGTATATGTGTTAATTTTATTATTATAAACCATTTTTGTATTATCATTCTTAATTAATAAGGCATAAACTGATGGCACACCAAATTTCAAGCTGTAAATATCCAGTATGTATAGTATACACACATGTATATATGTGCATATGTATACACACACATATATATTTGCATATATCGTGTCCTAGCATATACGAATAATTACATGTCCCTCTTTTTCAGATTAATAAACTTCAGTCTGTTTTACATGCTTGTCTTATTGTCTAACTGATAAAACTCCATAGATTGGTCATATATCTAACACACCTACACACATATACACACACACACCTACACACACATACACACACATATATGTGACAGTTAAGTATGTCTTTTGAACAATGTATACTGGGCAACAGACCTCTGCATTATTTTCAAGTTTCTGGTGGTTCACGTTATAAAATCAATTAACAATTCCATAAATTATCTGTGACTATAGAATAGAAAGCATTCCTAGATGTACAATGCCCTCATACTTGTAAGATGCTTGCTCCTTCACATTTCATATTGCCACCCATTTGTTGGCCACCCACATCTAGAGCTCAGTAAGACCTCGGATCAATTTCTCAAAATCTTTTCAATGCTTGCATTGGCAATCCTGCACTTCAGTGAAATTGTTTTCCAAGACACATTGTCTATGCCAGACAAGCAGATGCCATGTCAGACACGGTTCTTCATCTCCAGTAAGTTGTTAAATCCTAAGGTATCAGATGTACCTGAGGAAAAATTAATAAAGTTGTAATAATACTACCAAAAAATGTGTTGCTTACCTCTGACCACGGACCAACTTTCCACATGGTGTCTTCGACTGGACATGGCTCTTTGTGTCTACATTCGCTGACTTCCAGTGGCTTTTCCAGGCTCTCACACTCCCAATCTTCAAGAGCAATCTGTTCATCTGGTCCCAACTGTCGAACGCAAAGTACTGTTCTCCTACGGTAACCATTATCACCACAGGAGACGGAACAGTGCTGCCAAAGTCCATGCCACCACCTGCAATCAGAATTATTGCCTAAATAACTTAATCCAGGTAAATAAATAAGAGTAAAGAGTGTAACTATGCAGTGGTATGTAATAAACATATTTTATACACTCTGAAGAATTCATAGTTAAGAACCTTCCTCTGCATAAAAGTTTGCAATTTACCAAAGTTGATATTAACAGTGTTGGTAGTTTCTGTTAGAGATGTATGAAAACTTTTGAAGGTATCTGTATTAAATGAAGTCAGTATGCACAAAGAGTACGGTAACTAAACACTGTATTTTTCTTCTGAGAAAGAAAACTAATTTGTACTGTTAGACCTTATAAACACCATATTCTGTGCCATGTTTTTAAGCCTCAAAGCAATGTAAAGCACGTACCTAGCTGGGCACTGATGGTCATTGCAGGGCTTGTGCATGTCGTCTGGTTTGATTGATATGTTGCAGAATTTGTCTTCGACAATTCCTGCCTCTTTCTCAACACACACAACTTGCGATGTCTGACTGCCTACACATAACAACATTCTGTGCAAAATCACATAATATTAAAATCTTGAAAACAAATCATATTTCCCAAGAAACCAAGAGAAATTCAAAATACCTTTCAAACTGACAAGTCACAACCACCATCATTACCACCGATTACCACCATAGCACCCTGCTGTCTCCTCGGCTTGACCTCCCCGGACTCTGACCTGGCACCGCAACGGACAAGGCGGACATGGTTATTGTGGACTTGATTTGATATAGTGCCGGTTAAAAAGCTGGTCTCCCTGACGTGGCTTTTGTGTGGCGCTGAGAAATTTCGGAAATTTACATTTACATTATATGAAATGAAACAAAGAAATAGAAAACAGGCCTCCAGTCACGAAATTGTAAGTCAGAACTCACTTCTCCACATGTGATTGTAATTGCATACTGAAGTAATCCATTATGAAGTGAAACATACCCTCACAGTGATAAGTGAGTCAACACGAGCCAAAGATAAGGAACATACCTCCTCCACAAGAAACAGTACAGTGTGTCCAATCAGCATACTTCCAGTGAAACTCTGGCCGTCTTTTGTCCGTTGCATTCTCATTAAGTACAGTGTACTCGAGTTTAATGCCAGGATTCTGTGACTGGAAGAGCAGCTGTAAAAAAACAAATCTTTCAAAGCTCAATTTTAATGGAACTATTATTAAATTCTGCATGGAAATGCAAAGAACATAATTTATAGACAACAGTGTCTAATATTATTTTTGCATTTGTTAAGCACCACCATCTCAAGAACAAGCATCAAACTATGACTTCTGAACCAGTGTGCATTAAGGATTTTGCTCAAGGTTCTATACAGTAACCATATCAGAGGAGACTCAAGCCAGCACACTTCACATTGTAAGATGAGCAATCAGACCAGTCAACTACTATGTCACACAAAGGAGGGGTTATAGCACAGCATGTGCTAAAACACAAATTCAATCTAATAAAATTTTAATTTAATTTAATCTAAACAAATTTAATCTAATATAATTTTAATTTAACATAATCTAAAAAAATTTACTAAAATAAAATATTAATTTAACATAATCTAAAAAAATTTAATCTAATAAAATTTTAATTTAATTTAATCTAAGCAAATTTAATCTAATAAAATTTTAATTTAACATAATCTAAACAAATTTAATCTAATGAAAATTTAATTTAATGTAATCTAAACAAATTTAATCTAATTAAACAAATTCTCAGCACCATTAGAACAGTACAAACTGAAGGAAATTACTCATCATTCTTCTTGACAGAACATTTGTGTTATCTTCTTGCATTCAAACATTCATTCATTCAATACTCAATCTATGCGATCACTTAAATTGAAGCTGCTTTAGTATCATTGATTTGATACACTTATAAGAGTACACTCGTAGTTCGAGGTATCACTGACTAATAACTACACTGTGATTACTGGAATAAACATGATTAGAAGGTTTGCCTACCATGAGATGAAGCGGTTCTTTGATTGGACCTATAGTAAAAATGCTTTCCTTGTTTCCTTCTCTTCTGTATTCCACAACTGTTCCAGCCACTTCGTAGTCACCACTCCACTGGATAAACCAGTGTCCATTGAGGTAATAGTCGCCCTTGTCATTCCTAATGGCCAGGTAGTTGTTTGCCTCTGCCACCTCTTCAACACGAATATTCCGTGCCCCTTCAGGAATAATGGTCGCCTCTACATAACCTGCCAAAGATATTTGTTTCTTATAAAAATCATGTATAGACAAGGAGGAATACATTCAAACATACGTATACATACAAAGTAAATACACAGTTGTGCTGTTTAATAATAATAATAATAATAATAATAATAATAATACTATTTATTCTTTAATTAAGCGCCTGCAAACGCACTGCGCTGTACATGTACAATTGTACATGTTATGCGATAAACCTTAACTACTAACAGAACAGACAGCCTGCAATACACGGCACAAATTGCAGCCTACAAAGCATGTCCGCCTATGGGACTCGATCTCTGTACCTCTCGCACTCTACCCCAGATGTTATCCAATGCGCTATCGGGCCCCCACACTGTTTTGTATATGACAGAAAACCTGTATCTGGTGCTATATAAATGCATACCTGGTAATTATATTCACAGTTACCTTATTCAGCACTGAAACAGAACAGAAGAAAAATTTCAAAACCTTCTACTACACTTTCCTTCAGATACCATTGTCAATATTAAGCTACTGGGAAGTGCAAAACCTAACAAGAGAAAAACAGATTTGTGCAAGTGTACACACAATTGCATTAACAAAGCAAATACAGAGATTTTGTGCAGTACCTAAAAGGAGCTATATATACTAGGATACATACAATCCTATGTTGGTTCAGTGCTGTATTCTATGGAAATTTACAATGACTCAACTATTTAACCAGTTTTTGATAGCAGGACAATAGATTTCCTGAATATATATGGTATGATATTTGTGGCAGTTGGAATCCTCAAACATCAGTACCGGTACTGACTTCTGCACAGCCAAATTAACTGCTTCATTCTGTCCGTATGGAAACCGGCAGAAGAAGCAGAAACAATAAGCTCAACCAACCTAAGCCAGACTTTTTGTCAAAGCTTTCCGTTACTTTGGTACAGGTAGTTCCATCACCATGACAGACACCACATGCGTCCTCCACAGCATCCGACTCAATGCCCCAATCACAACCAACCACCTGTAAAAAGAACAGATAACTCCTTTCATCCATCCTAACACCTGCATGACTATAAGATTATGTCAAACTTTTCACATAAATATAATAAAATTCTGATGTTTAGATATCCACAATAATTAATTAAAAAGAATACTCGTATGAGGATTGTATATTGTATTATTAAATAGTTCAACCATTAAATCATAACACTATCATAAAAATGATCTTAAATACCTATATCACTGATAAGTTTATGCTGTAATTTAAGAAAATCAATCTGACATAATATGAGCAGTTGTGATAATGCTTCAGAAATTTATATCTTAGAAAAGATCAATTTAGCACAGTCCATACCCGGGATCTAAGGTGGAACCCAATCAAATATGCAGCAGAAGTGAAGGTTCTACCCAAAGAAAAGTGAAACAATAAAACTGCAGCAGCATTTCCTTGTCTGTCACTGGTGGTCAGATTCAATAGCAATTCATGCCTTAAGGTTCAAACATAAAATTATGTCTCAAATGCTGACCAAAATTCTGGCATTCAGCCAAAAACCGTTTGCTGTATTCATTTACATATTTAAACAAGTAAGAAGAGATGGGCCGAGGAGATATGGAAAACACTAGAGAATTTCCCTAGAAGGGACATTTTGCCAAACTAGCATGCAGGTTAGAGCCTACAGTATATACAACACTAACTCTGCATCGTCCACTGATGCACATGTCACGTCTTCCAGTCTTGCATGGAGTTCCATCGGTCACGACGTCCTTGAGCATCACCGAAAAGTATCGGCCTCTCGGTTTGCAGTGTAACTGACATGGCGTAGCTGGTAGCAAAATGATTTCAATTTTAGTTCCAAAAAATATCAGAGTAGCGCATGTAGATGCCATATAGAAACGTATAAATAGGTATGTAAAGAATGAAAAAAGGAAATATAGCATGAAGTTCATTACAGTACTCTAGTCTGATTGCTTAAAATGCATCATTCATTCATTCATTCATAAAATTTATAAAGCGCCTCTACAAGGGAACTACTCCGAGCCGCTCCCGACTCCAGCACAGTCAAAAAGAACAGTTTTCAAGCGGTCATAGAAGGTGCCAGAGGAAGACCTAGGATGTAGGCGCAGCCCATATGGTCGGCCCGATCACCGAGAAAGCGCGGGTCTGCATCATAGCAGTAGGCCTAGGCCTATAACAAACGGGACGGAGAGCACCTCTTCCCACAGGCCGGAAGAGGTCTATAATCACATAGGGCCTATTCATCAAAAACTAAAGCAAATATACATATATGAACTATACATAACGATACATAAATGAAATGAACCAATGCATCTAGTAGTAATTCCTCGAGACTCCGCCCGTACCGAAGAACATCATCCGGCACAGCTATGAGATTACAGTGACTAGCAACTGAGCTGCAGAGCAGGGATAGTGGGTTATGTAGCAGTAGGCCAATCGTCCTCCCACTTATCTCGCCAAACAAGGTGGTATTTAATTAAAGTACTAAACTAATCCTACTTGAATCTAATAAAAAAAAACTTGTTAGATACTATTCTGAACAAAATATATGAATAAAAGAGTACAGTGCCGGATTTAGACTTTTCGAGGCCTTAATTCATTAAAGTTTGAGAGGTCTTAGTCTCACGATTTAAAAAAAACAGTGGGCACATAAACAGACAACATATTTTTTGGCCAAAATTTCGAAAAATTATTATTGAAGGTGACACAATAAGCATTAGGGCCTATCAAGCTAAACTGTTTGGCTAGCAGTAGAAAGACAACATACTATAGGTTACACGTAAAATTACCTTAAAAATGAAAACACTGCTTCACAACAGTGAGAGTAAGTGGCAGCAAAATTTACAACAATTTTATTTTTATACGTTATTTTTAGTTACTATGTTTTACAGGAGAAGTCATGTATAAACACTGCGTGTACCACAGTTCACGGCAGTTAAACGCCGTTATCGTGTATAATTATTTAGTATCTATAGCTGTATAGTGTTAACTTAAACTGTTAAAACTTTCTCCGTCGTGATTTAGGCCAACGTCGTGATTGCAAGTCATGAACTATATACTACATCATCATTTAGGCAACGCCGGGCTTTCTTTTTTGCTGGGCCCTCCATTTAGAATGGTCTTCCATTAGAGCAGAGTTTCCCAAACTGTGGGTCGCGACCCAAAAGTGGGTCAATTTTTTTTTAGAAACATTTATTTTTTGCAGCAACAACATTTGGCTATGATTGGCTATAGCTAGCTGGATTGCAATGAATTGGAAAACTGCTTTTACCTAAATTTCCTTTTAATGTTTTACATTTCTAAGCGGTGTATGTAAATTCGCATATTTCGATACCAACTTACGAAGCAAAGTTTTTGTACACAATGCTTAATTTTACACAGTGTGTATCGAGACTGCCAAGACATTCACAAGTAGGTCGCGACCCAGAAAAGTTTGGGAACCGCTGCATTAGAGTTCGCCTATTGACTCCCCAGGGAGCTCCCCAGCTGCTTTTTGCAAGCTGCTCAATTCTAATTCTATTGCAGCGCTTCTGATTAGTTTTCTCGAAGATGCGCTATATTAAATTTTTTGTAAGGAAAAGAAGTCTTGGCCTGAATGTGATTTTTTGGATCTTGGTCTTGGTCTTGGTCTCGAGGTTCAAAGTCTTGGTCTTGGTCTCGAGGTTCAAAATCTTGGTCTTGGTCTCGAGGTTCAAAGTCTTGGTCTTGGTCTCGAGGTCCAAAGTCTTGGTCTTGGTCTCGAGGTTCAAAGTCTTGGTCTTGGTCTTGAGGTTCAAAGTCTTGGTCTTGGTCTTGAGGTTTAAGGTCTTGACAACAAGACTATTCGAAGGTCATTCTTGATCCTTTTCAACTGGGAAAAGTGTGTAATTACCATTAGGCTTAAAGAGCTAGGATAAATGTTTGGAATTTGTTTTTATCTTAATAACTTAGCTGTCTTCGCGTAATAGAGCATAGGCCTATTATCTTCAATTCTCCAATAAGGCTTAGATCAACATCCCTTTTAGTCTGACTCTGACGAACATATCCTAACTGTCAAGCATAGGCGTAATTTGTGGGGATACTAGGGGTAGCCTACCCGTACCCCCACTGTTTGGACTCGGGGGTACCGTACCCCCACTTTTTTTACAATGCCAATCAATATTTTATTATTGTGCCTTCCCAGAGATGGTCTTTACGCGAAAAGCGAAAGTGGAGAAGAAATCGGTACCCCCACTGTTTAGACCACAGTTAGGCCTACGCCCCTGCTGTCAAGTTTCGGTAACTGCCTTAGATGTGGCTGAAATAGCTTCTTTTTCCATTTAGGATATTCGATTTCGAAACTACAATACGCCACTGATCAGTTCTTGTATTCGCGCGGCATAATCGCGCCTTTAGGTCTACGCGGGTCGTCTGCTAATGATCTGCAACATAAATAAGTTAGTAACGATTGCCTTTCCAGTGACAATCTGTGCTTAGTGCTATTAACAAAGCATTGAATGAATAAATGGTTGTCGACTTTATCTGGTTTACTGTTGGGAGTCCAGGTACTCCATTTGGGAGTTTTTGGGACGTATTAAAAATAGCGCCTTATTAAGTATTTGTGGTGATTGTAGTCTTACACGCTACAGTCCGCCGTCCGCGTACAGTTATTTTTTGTCAAAAACGAGGTCCCTGGCAACGCGAGGCATTAGCTAAGCCGTTGCGTAAGTTAATTACTTGGCTAATGCGTAAATCCGGCACTGAAAGAGTATAGGCCTATTAAGTGACGGACAGCTAGCTGACTGACTTGACTAATAGCAGAAGCTACGATCATGGCGAGTGAAAGGCTCTAATTGACTGACTGACTGACCGACTAATTAATTAATTAATTAATAGAAATATATTACAGATATACGCATGCTTACAAGGCGTAGCTACAGGTTCCCACTGATATCTGTGTCCCTTATAGACAACGTTGTTGAATTCGGCGCACTGGTGTTCTCTGAACGAAGGGCTGCCCTCTCTGCACGCCTGCGTGTTGCAGATTCGAAACCTCTTGCGCTCTCCCAAACAGTACCGGCCTCCGTGCGATGGTCTATTGCATATAGCAACAACGAACAAACTCACACGTTAAAGCTTAATTGTAACAGTCTACAAACACCATTGCCAGACTCAGAAAGTCTATTTCTACAAAATATATGCACTCCGAATAAATTCGCAATATAATATATATTATATATGTACACACATTTATTTAATGCCTATTGATATATGTATATACATACAGGCAGTCTTGTTGTCAAGACCCTAAACCTCAAGACCAAGACCAAGACCAAGACCTTGAACCTCAAGACCAAGACCAAGACCAAGACCTTGAACCTCAAGACCAAGACCAAGACCAAGACTTTGAACCTCGAGACCAAGACCAAGACCAAGACCTTGAACCTCAAGACCAAGACCAAGACCCAAAAAATCGCAATCAGGTCAAGACTTCTAAAATTGTCAAGTCGGAATATTCGCTATTTTAATGAAAACATGAGTCCTTTATGTTATTTAAGCAAATTAACTTTAAATACAAACTGCAGAGAAATCCGAATTTTTATTCAAAAGTCATTCATGCAAACTATTATTCCAAATGCCTTTTGTATTTTATAAAAACCAAATCGCTCAGAATTTTCTGACCAAGACGTGCCTGGTGGGCCTCATAAAAATTCCGCCATGTGTAAAATACGTTCTACAGGTGCTGAAGTCGCTGACAGACACACAGAAGCTTTTCAAGCACTGGATGTAAATGTACAGACAGTGAGTCCTTATGAAATCTTCCCATGGTTTATCATACCGTCTGATACAGCATAACTGTTGCTGCTGCCAATGGGTTTTCCTGACCAACAAGACTTGTATCCATCCATAGATATTGGTCGTATGATGCAAGCAGGCTTGATACAGAATTCTCGAGTTCTGTTAAATGACTGTTCATATTGACAGCCGGTCTTGGTCTTGGTCTTGCGAGACCAAGACCAAGACTTTGAACCTCAAGACCAAGACCAAGACCAAGACCTCGAACCTCAAGACCAAGACCAAGACCTTGAACCTCAAGACCAAGACCAAGACCAAGACCAAGACTTTTAAAAACGAACTCGAGTGCACTCGAGACCAAGACCTTGGTCTCGAGGACAACAAGACTGCATACAGGTCTACCATATCAATAGGCATTAAATAAATGTATGTATGGACTTTTTTATTTAACGCATTCTAGGAGCCCTATAAAAGCGCTATAAATCACTGTATTAGGCATACATTGCTCAAACTTGTTAGTGAGTTACCTAGACAATTAGTACAAGTTATATGGCCATCCAAACAGGTGGGCGTAAAACTACAAGGGTCATGTGAATGAGTTGATGTTTGACTTAAGTGCGATGGCTTCAGTTTCACCGCTAGGCTACTTGTGGTTTTTATTTGGAGCACAATGATTCATTTTGCCTGCGTTTGAAACTCGTTCTTCTGAAGTAGTTTAAGATAACAATAGAATAATCTAATTATGCACTTTCTACCGTCCATTGTTCAAAGGCATCACTTGTGGTTTAGCCAGCTCTTTTGATCTTTAATTATAATTATCAGTTGAAAGCTAAAATTACGCTAACTCAACAGGCTGTCATGTGTTGCATAAACCTAACGTTGACTTAGCAAGTGCTAATTAATTAATAGTGCATCAAAATTTGATTAAAAATCAATAATTAAAAATAGACAGCCTGTGCATTATGTGTATTAATTAGCTATAGCTCATCAGTGACCATTAACTTCAACGTTCACAACCATAATTATACAACTACATGACGCCCATCAGCGTAAACATGTCACTCTACGTTTCAGGTCTTATCTCTGCTTAATGATTATAATCACTCAGCCAAGTTATAAATTACATCTGCGAAGGAACAGACTTTGAGTTTTTCACTCTTACAAATCGGTTCTTAACGCTGTGAACATATCTATGGATGCATCTGTGCATTTAAGTAGCGCCATCAAACAACTTCTCAGAGGTCTATAACTGGACAAACGGTTGCTGGTGACCACTGGTGGTCAGCAATAGGCCTTTTGTGGGCGAAACGACCAGGGTACATGGCGTTGAATTACTAAAAACAAATCTTTATTGCATAGGCAAATGTTCCAGTGGATCAGTGTTCCACCTAATAAGGACCAAAACCTATGCGAAGTTTTGCGAACCGTTAAATAAACTATCCAGCCGGCATTTCCATTGGCACTAGACGGTACCTATTTGGGCGCTTTGCGAGTCTCGTATATGAGCCCCTATGTGGACATGCTGACAATGACTGCTTACGGTGGGTTGTTGCATAGTCTCTCTGAATGGGAAACACCAGCTCCACAAGTGCGGCTACATTCCGACCACGAACCCCATTCTCCCCAATGGCTGTCGATCGCCAGCGGCTTCTCCCCTATCGCTATGCATCGTCCTCCATAGCACCACTGCAACAGAATGAGCTATTACATAATTATAATACAGGACTCGTTATTTTAGCACATAATAAACAATTCATCATACTATTACTAGGCAATGTAGGCACGTCATTTTACGACGCATATTACGAACACTATATGTAGGTCTATACAGGGCCTACTACGTATGGGGGGGGGGGAAGGAATCAGACTGCTTCCAATTTGTGCCAGAGGGGAAGTTCCCCGCCCCTAATGAAATGGATGTTGCTGTTCAACTGTTGCAATGTATCGGCTGTCGACTGTAATTGAGTCTCTACACTGTAAAGCTAATGTATTATGGTATTAATGGTATTATTTTACATTCTTGTTAATTTTTGTCTACAAATTCCTAATAAGTTGATATAAATTTTCTGTTCTGTCAGAAAACGTTATATTAGGCCTATTACATACAGTAACATACTCCTTCTTTAAGCATTACTGGAATATACCTTGGTTCGTTTTAGTATGACCTGAAGTGAGATCTATTAATTGAAGAAAAGAGGGGATTGGAGGGAATAGTACATGGAGGGGGGAAAGGAGAGGAGAGAGGATAAGGAGTGGGGAAGGGAAGAGGCATCGGGTGGGGAAGGGTAGGGGAAAGAAGGAAGGGGAGGTAGAGGAAAGGGGTAACAGTTAGGGGATTGCTTCCAGCTTACAGGGGGGTAGTAGGCCCTGGGCCTATACCGTTTATACGATAAATACGGTAGTTTGGGAGTTGAGTCTTTTAACGTTTTGATGGATTATAATTTCAATGCCAATGTACGAACATTTGACGTATATATATATAGGTACAGTAGTCAGGGTACGTCAGACTTATGGCTTAGCGTGAGATGGTTAAACTAGCGGGAAGGATGTAACCCCCTCCACACAAATCGCACTCTGGATATAGCGTCGTAATTCCGACCCCCACGTACATGACTGAGCCTTAGCTGTCTTCTTCGAGCTTCATTCCGTAGATAAAACTTAACTAGGACGACGTAATGGTATACGTCTTGTTTATCTTAAGGTCGCCATATATATATAACATGAAAGATATCGTTTGAGAAGCTCACATTATCGTAATCACATTATGCAAATATGATTCATAAAATGAAGTTTCTAGACATTTTGAGATCCGACAAAGAATGATTTGTAAATCCTCTGAACATAATAACAGTCTAATAAATAATTATGAGAGGGTTCAAAATATCCGATCAGTCTGTCCAACCAGTGGATCTAACAGACAACTGACGCCACTAATATGACTCGGGTCTCCACTTGGAAAAACACAAGATCATCATATCTGGTTAACACACAGACCTGTGATAAATCACTCCACCGACCAATTCAACTTGCGACCCCATGAGGAGCCGTCGTTCAATCAACAGAGCGGTTGAGATGCAACGTAGGCCTATTCCTGTGGGGCGCCATTACCTCTCGTATATAAACCCGTATAACCATCCAGTGATAATTTATAACCAACGCTTCTTTCACATGAGGAGAAAACGACCTCCGTTCAAGATGCTGAAGGGCCGCATTGAGAGATAACAACTTCAGACTGGCAACACTATAGCGGAGAAGGTTTCGTTCGAGATGGGCAACAAGCCAGACAAAAGGAGCCGCTCTGTTCTAATCACTTAACCCTTTCGCTGCCAGGTATTTTTGCGGTTTCCGGTACCCCCTGTGCCAGGCATGGAAGCGTATTATTAGCGTGATAGAAGGTCTATATGTTATAACTTCCAGTCTTCACAATGTTAATATTTCTTGTGCACAACACTAATAACATATTTACATTCTGCATTCTATGGATGTAGAGTACTGTTTACTTCCAAAACTTGTGTTTCGAATGGTATAGTTCAAAGCAATTGTCAACACATAGTCCCGGCTTCGATGGACACTTGGTGCATGTGTAACGACTCTCACGACGAATCTTACTTTTCGTGTAGCAGACCTTACAGCGTTTCATTGCTTTTGTCTGTTGACCAACAAGGGGAATTTTAGTGGGAAAGTGACGTTCAGTGAGTCGCAACACATTTTCACACGGCATAAATTCCGACGAAGACGGATCATCATGAGCGTCTCTTTGAAGAAGCTGTTGTATGACTTCGTTAGTAAACTCCAAGTATGACAACTTCGGTTGGGGGTGTGATTTCTTGTAGAGAATGTGGGCATTTAGCATGGCAAGCTGTAACAAATGAATTCCCAGCTTTTTATACCAGACCATTGTCTTCCTGGTAGCATCGTACGGCTCCAATAGCTGGTCTGACTTGTCGACTCCGCCCATATTACGATTATAGTCCAGTATACAGTCCGGCTTATCCATGGTTCGAATGTTCTTACGTCGAACATTTACTGTGGTGCACGTTGCACTGTGCATGGTTGTGAGCATGTGTACATCCTTTTTGTCTGTAAACTTCACGGCCAGAAACTCACCAGCCTGCAGAGCAGATGACTGCCCGATAGACTGTTTCTTCTGGACCAACGCATCACTACTTTCTTCCAAATCCGACACTTCGGATCCATCATCGTCGCCGTCACTACTGTCGTGTTCGTCATCTGACACCAGTAACTTTTTCAACACTTCTGCAGTCGTATATTTCGCTTTACTCATTTTATAATACAATATTACACGCTTCTACATAAAAACCTAACAATAACAATTTATCAACTCACTGGAAAAACCCAACGTCATCCCTACACAGCACAGCCAGGCCGAAAATACCGCAGGAAAAAAAAATTTTGTAGCCCAAAATATAGCCCAAAATAGCCTACAGGCATCACATGTGTTCCTGCAGTGCCATCGACACGACTTCAGTACTATACCCGCAGTGCCACGCTTTCAATGCAGTCAAAATAAAATTGACGTCTAAAGACGTCTTACAAGGCACAGTGAGCACCTAGTCAGCATGACGTCTTAAGACGTCATGTAAGGCACTGAAGGGGTTAAGCAATAAGTAAAACCTCGTTCCAAAGCCTCGGTCTCTATAGCAATTGTTATTAAGACAGGCAAAGGGGTTTATTTGCCCTGCTTCAATCGACGTTTATCGGATCGAAATTATACATCACCATTTGAGGTAGATTAACCTAATTACGGTTAAAACACGTAAGGGTATAAGGTAGGCCTACTACTGTTTTGTTACGCAGTCACCTTCCCTGCCAACATTCCCAAAATATTTTGTCGTAGGCCTACCCACCCTGGACATTATTTGGGTCTCAGTTGGGAATATTAGTCCAATCTGGATCCTATAATTATAGACATATTGGCAGGGTTACCATACCTGGATTTAAATGAATGCAGCGTGTCGGCATACGTATATCAGCCTATTGGTTCAATAACCGAAGACAACATTGACGATCAAACTCAGAGTTGCACTCACAGTAGG
Organism: Allolobophora icterica; assembly: GCA_963556255.1. Classification (NCBI taxonomy): domain Eukaryota; kingdom Metazoa; phylum Annelida; class Clitellata; order Crassiclitellata; family Lumbricidae; genus Allolobophora; species Allolobophora icterica. The sequence continues at coordinate 38,040,971 of OY744608.1, read as the reverse complement.
CTCATCATACAAAATTGCAAAATAATTTGGCCAGCTATTGGAAGAACAGCATTCAATGAACTAGGAAAATACTTTTCCAGTTCTAATAAGATGGACGAAAATTAGAGAAAATATTTACGACCGACCGAACAATCGATCAACTGACCGATCAACTGATCGATCAACCGATCAACTGATCGATCAATCGATCAACTGACCGATCAACTGATCGATCAACCGATCAACTGTCCGATCAACCGATCAACTGACCGATCAATCGATCAACTGATCGATCAACCGATCAACTGATCGATCAACTGACCGAACGATAGACAGACTGACCAAACGACCGATTGTCTGAAAGACTGAAGGACACAATGGCCGAACGACTGACCAACCTCATTGTCTCCACATAACGTTCCTTCGGCCGCAGCTTCCAGTCGAGTAAGACATTTATTTTCGACGCGACACCAAACAGTTGCACACAGATCCTGACAACAAATGCAATGTCATTTTGCATAATATTTACTAAGACACTCTGTGTAATTTAAACAGTAGCCATTATGTAAATGAGAAGGAAAAATTACAAGACATGTACCGCATAGTCCGATATAGTTAGATTTGTTAGAAAATTACTAAGCTTAATTAGGTAAAATATTATTGGAGCAATTTACTAAATCAAGCAATTAATTAGGGCCTAAATGTTAAACACCCAAGACCTATGTCCTATGTAAAACACTCCAGATAGTAGAAAAGTAGGCAATTGACAATTAGCAATTCATGAACTAATTAGGTGAAACATTTAACGTGATAAGCTTAATAGGGCACACGTCCGTTGTACAATTTAGCTGAATTGTCAACGATGATTTAAGGTAGGTCTACATCCGAATGGCAGTGTTAATTTTAAAGCATTGTCAGTGAATTTCCCACCAAAAATGAATGCAATTGTTACGCTTGGAGCAGACCACCAACTGTTGGAAGTTCAAATACAGTAAATAGGTTATTAAGATAGGCTACTACTATCATACAAAGTCTAAGTATGTTTGTAGTGTGTAGTAGAGAATACTTTTAAACAGGAGGCATCGTTTGCATGAGCAAAGTTTGGTCTAATTTGTTTGTAACTTGTAGGTTCAAGATTTAATTAAAAATATAAATCACACCAACGATAGGGGAAAGGCTTGTATTATGGGCCACCGTGTAATATGGGCCTCGGCTGTTTTTCCCACCTATCATGTCTGCGAAGAGCTCTTACCGTGCGAAACGATCCGTCTACTTATTTCAACTTCATGTTGTGAATTTGAGCTGTTGGCAATAACTTCTGCACGAACGCTAACAATTTTAAGTTTTGGTACATATTGCTTATAAAATTGGTTCAACTTCAACAGCTGTTGTGTAGCTTAGGATTTCAGCTATGCTGTGCCGTGTGGTTTCAGACGGTAGCAATTTCTTAATCAAATATAAAAATAGCTCTGTTGGGTCTATAAAACATTCGACGGTCACGGTATAACTGATTTTCCAGAAGCATACCATGTTTGTAATATGGGCCTGCTATGGAATGTGTATTATGGGCCAGCCCATATTACACATTCAATCACAGGCCCATGTATTATGGCCTGTGTAATATGGGCCAGCCCATATTACACGAGCCATAATACATGGTAATTGTAGCTGATTTCACAAGTGCAATTTGTTTCATTTTATTTTCGTTTTACACACTCTTTACGGACAGTTTCAATATGGAAGTTGTGACAAAGACTATAGCCACTAAAATAATCGTTTCTAAATCAACCTTGCTAAAGAAATGGACCAAAATAAAATCAAAATCAAAACAAAATACGAGTTTAAAGGAGACATCGAAAACGACCAGAGCATCCCTGATCTCACAATTTGTAGTGTGTGGGGGAGTCATACGAAGAGAACTGGGTGCAGCGCACAACATGTCAACGCTGGTGGCATGAAGACTGTGCAAATTTTAACCATCCTAAGTTTTACTTCTGTGACAATTGCCAGCCTTTGCCTAAAAACTTCTGACATAAATTTAATACCAGTAAACAGCTCGGAAACGTTGCAAATTGCATGAACTGAGAATATCAAGCTCTGAAATATGATAATTGCCTTAAAACTTTAATCATTTTCATCTTCTGCTGCAAAATCAGGCAGTTGTCTAACACGTGTAACAGTATTGTTTTATCTCTACAATGGTGGCCCATATTACACACGTGGTTGTGTAATATGGGCCATTTGTGGTCTTTTAAAAATAATTATTTAAAAATTTATTTACATCGATTAAGCAATCATTCCTTTACATTTGATCATAACTAATGCCAAGTAATACATGGAATAAACAAAACTATACACCCAATTGCTCCTGTACTAAATAATCTAACAATTTGTTAGGTGGCCCATAATACAAGCCTTTCCCCTACCGGTAATAAATAGGCTTTAAGCTACGCTAGATTAGACAACGAATTGAATTATAAATATATCACAGTCGAGACTTTAATGTCGTAAATTTTGCTGTAATTCATGGAGCTGAACGTATAAAGCCTCTTCAGTCTTTTGTCGTTCAATAAATTGCTCCCACGTAGAGCATACACCATATACACAAATACAGATCTAGAAGCTATAAGCTTGAAAAGACCCGATTTGCAAATGCAGAGACCCTATTTCCAACACACAAAGACCCGATTTCAAAGGCAGAGACAGGATGGTGTGTGGCAAAGATTGGATTTCAAAGTCAAAGTATGAACTTACGTCTATTCCTTCGCAGTATGCAGCCTCCGGACCATACTGGAGGCGACACTGGTGGTCGATATCATACATGACTCCAGGTGGAAGAACAGGGAAGTCGAACTCGTGATCACTAGGCTCATCCTCCAGACAATAGCCCCAGTCACGACTGCGTGGACAAAAGGAATGCAGAACTTCATTACTCTAGTCACTGCATGACATGCATCGAAATATAGGCTACACCAGAAACATTAATTAATTGCAGTTAAATATTTAGACCGCTGTTGGGCAATCAAACATTGTTTACACGTCCTTAACTTATACGTGATTTGCACCTGCCTGTCTACCTGTCTGTCTGTCTGTCTGTCTGCCTGTCTGATTGACCGACTGAGTTACTTACTTACTGACTAGATTGACTTACTGAAATCTATTACTGCTTCAAAGATATGAACAAGACTCTTGAAATACATAGGTCTATGTCAAGCTTATGGAGCAAGTTGTTTTAGAGACTCCGTAGACTTACTCAAGGAACGCCGTGACGGCTTTGCGACTACAGTTGGACCAGACAAGCGGACTTGCCTCGGCAGTCAGCTGTGGTGCCATGATGTACTGCAACCAGTGCACACGGGGTTCGCAGCCATTCTCAGCCGTGTCATGTTGCATCCCGAAGCTACAGAACAGAAACAGATTAACATGACTCATTGACTATGCAATACGATCACCTTGACAAAACACGCAAGCTTTCAAACTGATAATGACTAATAAGCCACGTAGTTACATCCCCCTCAGTTTCTGAATGGATCAAGGTAAGAATCAAGGTAAGGATTGTTACAGGCTTTAATTTGGAAGGGAGAACCCGAGGGGCGATATAAAGAGGAGCCAGAGGTGGTGGGTGAGCGGAAATATTGGTGGAGGAACCGAGAATTCGCGGAATTTCAGAGGAAGAGTCTTTGTGACTATTTGGATTCATGGTTGAATTTGGAAATGAAATAATATTATTATTTCATATATAACTAATAAGAATCTATTCAAAAGGTTTCTGAAGTCTGGGAGTATTAATGTAATGTAGGGCTAATTTGTTCGAAGAGAAGACCAACTTCTAGCAGATACAGTCCCTGTGTAGTAATTAATTAGATCAAGATTTTCTGTTTAAGCACACAATGCTTGACAATTGGGGTTGATGGGGTGGGTTTTGTTTTGTTTTGTCTTGTTAATGCTATAAATAATAATGGACACGACACTTAACGAACTGCTCCACTGGTTGTAATGATTTATTGTAACTAGGGGCCCTATTAGCGGAACGGTTCGTTCCTTTGGGTACTCCCATTGTCACTGCATGTAACATGTACTTGTTATTTTCATGCCTATATGTTTATGGTGAACAATAAAAGCATTCTGATTGATTGATTGATTGATTGATTGAAGATTTCTTTGATCTTTTTAAAGAATGACGAATTAGTTCAGCTTCGAAATTGATCATGACGTTTACTGGTTTATTAGGCAACCTTCGCTCAAAGATGCAGAATCCTTCCATTGCAACCCAATAACAGGTTGGGGTGGCTAAGCTTAACTGCCCCCTTGAGGGTTATATAGTAAATGCCCATAAACAATAAAATACAATACAATAAAGATCGGCATTTTTCATCAAAGCCACTATAGAGAAGTTTTGCTGTATCCATTGCCTGCAGCATAAATAAACCTCAATGAAGAATACAGATCATGTGGGTATCGTCTCAGTAGGTTGTAAGCTTCTGCCTGTGGAGCATAAATAAAGCCAGCGGCAGATAAGCAACTCGTTCAACTTGACGCAGACCAAATTGATATAATCCGAAACTGTGTTATCAGTCAGGCATCTGCAGTCTTTCCAATCACAGAAATTAGTTTGATCTGACGGAAGGGGTGCACCACGATCGTCTTTCTCGATGAGGCGTCGAGGGGAGACTAGGGGAAGGGATCGAGGGACGATGTTGTCTGTCTATTGTCAGACGTGGAATGGTGCTGGCTTCAGGTGGGGGAAAGAAGTTAGCTCTGCGAGGCACCAGACCCCAGTCCAGAACTCTACCATTCGTCCATCGCCAGCTCAGGACCTTATTATAATCACAAATTTATACAGCACCTCTGAGTAGTTCTCCTTGAAGAGGCGCTATATAAATGTCCGATGTGAATTAATATCACCACCTCACAAGACCGTAGCCAGGATTTTGTTTCGGAGGGTGTTTGCTCGTCCTTGAGTAAGCCGACAAGCGACCGAGTCAACCGACTAAGGGGCTTGTCTTACACCATGTGTTAGTAAATGCATTATTTAATTTGTACATCATTTAATTGGGGGGTGGGGGTTTAACACCCAAAACCACCACAAGAGAAACTCATCGGAGAAGCTCAGAGATTCAGAAACTCATCTGTTCCCCAGCTTGAATTCGCAGTTGGACGTCGAGTAAAAACAAATTCACCTTAACTTTGGTTGTGATGGAAAATTTATATTGCACCATTCCACACGACAACAGTCACAAAAATATTTCCCTTTGAATGTTTTGTCTGTCTGGTTGTATGTCTTTATCTCCTTCTGTCTTTGTGTCGATTTGAAGTTATTCAGGAGAAATAATAAATATTCAATTCGGGTGTTAACAACCCGCATATGGGCATAAACATACCAGTATATATATTTACAAGCTCATATATTAACTTATGTATACAATTATACATGCACAGCTTGATCGTCGAGTGCGAGTTGTTTGGTACATTACTGAAGGGACGTGTAAATGGAGTTCTATTCTTACGCTGTGTATTAAGGCCCCACAAAGTGAGTTAAAATCCGGTATATATATATATATATATGTATATATATATATATAACACTGGATTGGAATGTTGCCTTTCTCGATCCTTGAGGGACTCGAGTTTAACAGCTGACATCACGATAAGATTATCTCACGATTTTATTAAGGAAATCGAACGGATGCGCAGCGCCGTCCAGCGACAGAATGGGGAAGCAGCACTAAACGAGGAATTTATAGGCATCGCCGGAAGAAGGGAGGGACGAAGAGGTATGGAGGGAAGGGCAGAGAGAGAGAGAGAGAGAGTGACAGACAGACAGAGAGACAGAGACGTAGACAGAGACAGACAGAGAGACAGAGACAGACAGAGACAGACAGACATACAAAAACAGCGACGGAGACGGAGACAGAGACAGACAGAGACAAACAGAGACAGACAGAGAGACAGACAGACTGACAGATAGAGACAGAGAGAGGAAGAGGTAGGGGAATGTACGGACAAACGAATAAGCTATTACTTTGGCCGAGAGATGGCGAAACAAGAGGGAATGGATTATTGTACCTTGAACGTGTAATGGAATCTGAAGAAGGTACAATGGAAGGTGCGCTTAAGACTGATCCGGTCGTTCACAGTGCTATCGTCTGATTAAGGCCTACATAACACAGTTGAAGGCGTTCAGACGAACATGTATCTCGTTTAAATAGCGCTGCATCATGTCAGGCTCTGAGTAGCCTAGTGCTTCCTATGGACACAGGACCACCACCGTGGATGCAAGACAAAAGGAATCCGAAGAACAATTAATGGATGGATTGAGTATGGGACGGGTGGGTGGGTGGTTGAATGAATGGATAGATGGATGGATGGATGGACGGTTAAGCGAACGGATTGACGGACGGACGGACGGATGGATGCATTTAGGACGAAGGCATTTGCGCAAATAAAAGAATAACTTGAAGAAACTATACTTTAAAGTTCAGCACCAAATTTAGCAGAGGTCTGGCTATAGAATGATATTTACCCCAAACATGCACAGTGATTGATTGTCAGGCGACTACCATGTAAGACCTTAACTCGTGGAAGGCCGTTCGCCGTTCTACGGATAAACTGACAAAACTAGCCTATAGATATAACAGCAAGGTCTTAACTCCCTTCAGTTTAGTTCTTCTCGCTTGTGCGCAGTGGCGGCGATCTTGTCTGAGAGGTGGGGGGGGGGTGGAGGGGACAAAGTCGCCACGATCTCGTCGACGACCAGTTTTGGAAAATCTTGTCCCCAAAAAAATTTTCTTCAAAACTTCACCTCCGAAATTCAAATCCTAAATTTGGCCAGGATCGGTATATATGCAAAACGACATAATCACGCGGGCGTTTTAACCAATGTAACAAACCTTGACTATCACACGTATCTCGGTTTCATCGATACTAGCATCAGATCCCAGTGCAACATAGAAGCTTCGTCTTTCTGGACTAGGCTGCCTAGCAACCCGCAGGTTGCTAGGCAACCCAACGTCAATTAATTGACGTGTGCTTCGTGGTTGCCTGTTTAGTTGGTTGCCTCTTTTCCGTCAGCATTGTGTTGTCAGATCTTATAAGGAGTTTTTCTCTCGAGAGGAGCTACATAAATTGCGATAAACATTACAGTTATTTCCCCAAACTTTAAACACTGGATCCACTCTGGCAGATTAATTGACGAGGTAAATGTCAGACGACGGACAATTGCTTCCTGCGGACGTAAATTAAGAACGAATTAACACCGATCAGTTCATCATTCGCATGCGAACAAAGTAAATAAAAGTGAGAAAATGCGCTACAAAACCGACAGTGTTTATACATAAGTCAGTGGGTCTTTTTTTAGACATCTGTGTTTAAGCAATGAAGCTAAAGTCGATATAACTTAGAAAACATCCCTGCTCAGGTCTCATTCATAAACCTCTTTCACTTATGATGCTGTGCATGCCATACATTTCCAGGCTTTTACGACCTTAAATACAGCGGCATTACGAGCGCATAAGTCTTCACGAGAACGTACACATCCACACACACACACATACATACACAAGCACCCACAGACACCACAGGCCAGCCCAGACGAAACTACAATGTCTAAACAAACGCAGCTTATCTTGATTTTAATGACAGCATATATCAAAGGAATACGATACAACAAAAGTAACGTTTATACGACGGCATACACATCCGATACAGAGGTCTTAAACACAATTTTTGGGCATTCGCATATATATATATACATATATATACATATATACATATATATATACATATACATATACATATACATATATATACATATATATACATATACTGTATACATATATATGCATATATGCGTATGTGTATGTGTGTGTGTCTATGCCTGTGTGTGTAGGTGCGTGTGATTGTGCGTAGGTGTGTGCGTGTGTGTGCGTGTGCGTGTGCGTGTGTGTGTGTGTATGTGTGTGTGATCATATTAGAACCGACGAAGACGAAGCTCTTTTGCTAGGTGCTTGAATGGCGCTATATAAATGCTTTGTTACATTACACTTCTGTAATAATATAGAGTTCAGGGTGTAGTAGGTCGGAATAATCAGTATACGTCCTACTAATATAGTTCCGCTCCAGTGCACACGTACAAGCTCACGTGTTGCTTCCAACAATACGTCTAGAGTATCTTCGTCCAGAGAAATGTAATGGCGCTAAAGAAATGACTGATCTATCACCATCTTCTTCAGTTCGTGAGATCCTGACATCAGCCACCTGACGGTGATGGAATGCAAAATATTACCACGTTTACCATTGGTCATGTAACAAATCTCAAATCACATAATTACCTCAGTGCTAAACAGTAGTGTATGCCAGTGTAGGCCTGGGTACATGGACCAATAGTACATAAGTAAATCCTATAGTAGCAGTGTGATTAATCGTTTTCTCTTAGGCCTGTGTATAGGCCTAGGTGGGTGAGATCTGTCCTAAAGTCATAGGCTTGTAGGCGATGCAGGCCTTCTATTGCTTGGCTTACTTACCAATCTGAGCAAATGGTAGCATATCAATTCAGAAAGGCGAAGTCGAGGAGACAATAGAAACTAAGACAAATCGGTGCCTCTCGACATATCTCTGGTTCTCGTTAAGAGATAGACACCTGAATGCAATTCTACAACAGTACTGTTACAATCGCCATGAACACGCACAACACTCGACGCCATTCGCCTCTGCGATGGTTCTTGTGATAACTCCCACTATATCCTCTCCTCCCCTGAGACTCATCCTTATCATCGTGATAGTTTTCCGCGTGTTACTTCCCACTTGCACTCCTTCACCTCTTTCCTTTCCAAGTCTTCTCTCCTCATCCTCCTCCTCCTCCTCCTCTTCTTCCTCCTCCTCCTCCTCCTCCTCCTCCTCCTCTTCTCTTCCTCGTCCTCTAGATTCGCTCTAACCTTTTCTCTTTTCATCCGTTCATTTCATTTCTATTTTTCTTTTCTCCCTGCTCTTTGCCACGATTCCTTCCCAGCTTTCTTCTATCCTCCTTCTCCCATCTTCTTCTGTGTATTGCTCCTTCTCTTTGTCCTCCTCCTCCTGGACAGGGCATGTGCAAGTCATCCTATGTAATGGCTTGCATTCTGTTGTCAGACTGCAATGATGCCAACAGAGATGAGGTCTCCGTCACCTGCACCCGTCCGTTCGTCTGTTCTTCCTTCCGTCCTTCCGTCGGAATCCGTCCGTCCTCCGTCTGTCCTTTCTTCCATCCGTCCGTCCGTCTGTCCGCTGCCCACAGAGCCCTGGATATCTAAGATAGCGATGCAGTCTTATCTCGCCTGACGGACGGATGATAATTGTGTCTACCCTTGCAGTTCTAAATAGTCCACCCATTCGACAAGGCCTACAGTAACTGTCAACATTGGTCCGGTGCAGTTTAATTGTGTTTCTTCTCAATTTACTCTTTACGCACTGGGTCGACGTTCCCCCGAAGGATGCCTCCGGCGAATGAGGATATACACCATCGACGTATATTACCATGCACTCAGGCATCACTAATTAAAGACATTTGTTACATTTCTCGTCTTACAAGCGAAGCACGCGACGACAAAGGCATGCAGACACACGCACTTCAGCTTTATTCATTATACTTCAAATATGGTTCACCAATAATATAAATTATAATTTAACGATTTTAAAGCTATTTCATGCTGCTCCAGCCCCCCATGAACAAGTAGAACTAGAAGGACCCAAGAAGTATTGCCTTCGACAGGAGTTTAGTCCCTGGATTTCGATTGGACATTCCGGATTGCGTATTGACTATCGGTTTCATTTAGCAGCGACCGTCAACTGATGTCTGCTGACTTAGAGTAGATATACCGAACTTCCACGATTAGATAAGATCCGGTGTCTTGGTCTAAAACACTTGTAGGTTACGCGGTAACTGCTTAATTAACTTGGTTCAAACTTTACTACAGAAGTTCACCGTATAAGCGCACTAAACGTAGTATAAACTATAGGCCTATAGTGTGTAATGATGGAGCTCATGCTGCACGTCATCTGACGCATGTCATAGATTAGCGCATATATGCGCTATATTTACTTATTAACTTGCACCTTAGAAATCCTCAAATAACAGATATTTTATAACGCCGTTTGTAGAAGCATCTCAGCAGCGAATTCTATCTAATATCCATGCGGTAAAGCCGTGCTGAGAATTACACCATTCCAGGCGAATGGAATGAAATATTATTTACTAGTTTTCCTCGAAGTGCTATAGAGATATGATGCGGCATCTGTCAATATTTGAAAAGAAGTGGGTTAACAGTTCGGATCTTCTAGATTTATATGACCCCTCCGAAGAGATGAGAACAGTTTCCCTGGTCAAGAAACTGCGACCTGGTCTACTTTTATTCGACTCTGGTGTAAATATTTAAACCAGTGTGTAGAACCATGTTAACGCTGTTAGGTGTCAGCATCTCGGCACTTATCTCGTGTTTACGAAAGCGTCATGCTCACCCTGTTGAATTATCGTTTGTGCATAACCATGTAAACGCGCTCTTGCAGAAAGTCTCGATTTGAGACGCCTCTGACCGTATCTGACCTCTTCATACGTAGAGTACTAAGCCCTATAATAAATTCAAATGTAAATGGAGAATAGTTTAATAGCGCTAGTTTAAGATGTTTATGGATAAACATCTTAAAATAGCGGTATAAATTTAGTAGAACATTTGTCGAACTTGTTTCGTAGATCATGTCAAGTTTTAACGACGTCTGTGAGACCAATCCAGATTCAGAGTCCAACTCTACTAAGAACTGTGACATGTTAAGAAGCTCTTGTCTCAGGTTGATGCCATTACTTCGCTAACAAATACACATATATACTGGGGCGTAACTTTAGCCTATAAAGTGGGGGTAGGCCCTACAACATTTCGCATTGTTTCAGCGTCGCGACTGTTGAATAATTATGACGGTATCGTTTATATTACACGCGTAACAACAAGCATAATGATAATTGTAGGCCTAATGATGATGATGATGATGATGATGATGATGATGATGATGATGATGATGATGATGATGATGATGATGATGATGATGATGATGATAATGATGATGATAATAATAATGACAACAACAACAATACTAATAACAATAAAGAAGATAATGATGGTGCTCGGTAGGCCTTAATTGTTTAGAGTCTTGAGGGCTTCCTGCAATAAAATAATAATGGACAAAACAAGGGGTTTGAAAAGTGGGGGAAACGGTACCCTCCAGTTCAAAAAGTGGGGATACGGGTACCCCTCGTACCCCCCTGTAAATTACGCCTATGCATATATACACGTGCATAAAATTAATATAGTCCTCATAGGAACACAAACGCACACATGCGCAGTCACAAGTGTGCAAATGTAGACCTTAATACAAGCATCCAGACATGTGCATAGATAGTTGCTCTGAATGTAACTTACTTGTGTCCCAGTTCGTGTGTGACGGTGAATGCGAGGGCGAGCCCAGTGTCCTGGTTGATGTTGCAGCTGCGGTGCTCCTGGCACATTCCAGACACCTGCGACAGACCGAGAGTGCTGCAAGGCTCAGTCGACCGCGAACAGATGTCCAGCCTAAATACAAGGGATTCACCAATCATCATCAATTCATCGTCATCATCATCATTGTCGTCGTCGTCATCATCGTCACTGTAGTTGTCTTAATAAATAGCCATGTCGTCCTAATCGGGAACAATTGCTCCCGCATCTCTCGCATCTCGATCTGCTGCAGAGTTATTCCGCGATTTTGCACTTAAATTTATTTGCTTCTGACTCAAAAGATATCATTCATTTATTCTTTTATTTATTTAGCGCCTCTATATATATAATATATATATGATATTATATATATATATACACAGTATATATGTGGGCACACAATAGCAACCAGACATCGCCACATGTCTATAGCATGGAACGATGCGATCATTGGCAGTTACCTGGTGAGTAGGATAGCTACGTCGTGATGGTTTGGATGTTTGTCATCCTTTTGGTTGATGCTGGCCTGCCATTTGCAGAAGCTCGACAGTGTATGGTCGGCATGCGTCTGGATGACAAGGTCCTTCTGAAATACAAGACATTGTCATTTAAAAGCCGACAGTAAAGGGTTTTACCAGACGTCATATCGTCGTTGTATTATATTAGACTCTATACATTGATGCTGTCTTCCTACAGTGTTACTTGGCTGTTGCAACCAGGTCACGAATAATGTGCATCGCTTAATTGTTACATCAACGCTGTTCCTACTACTTGTGACTCCTTTCAGACAATAATTTACATACGAAATCATGTATGCAGGGTACTCCGAATCCGTTCATAAAAATTATACGTTTTATATGCAGCTTTCTATGATTCAGTCAGTCAATCGGTCAGATAGCCAGCCAATCAGCTAGTCAGTCAGTAAGTAAGTCAGTAACTCAGTCAGTCGAGCATAGTTTTTGATCTTCTTTAGCTCAGCACAATTTTTAGTATCCTTTTTGGTCTATCCATACTTTCTCGGATGACTTCCTCCTTACTAAATCTTTGATTAACTTCACATCATTTTAATATTATTTACTAGTTTTCAGGATATTTTTGACCTTTTTTTAGTAAGTATTCTTCGCCCAAACCAGTTTAGGGACAACCGAGTGTTGTGATCGCTGACATCAAATGGGGGCATGGTGGGAATGGCCACACAGATCCACTCGTACCCGCACAAACATGGGCCTATACTTTGGCGCGTGCACAAACAATTGAACACATTATGGAAATTGAATCTATCGATCAAAATATATACCTACGTGCTGAAACAGAGACAGTTAAGAGGTCTTATAGAACAATAAACGAACGAGTTCAAATACGATTACGATTTTACATCAATACAATAAATTATCCAAATTAGTAATAAATGGGACTGAGATTGAAGTCGAGAGATTCAGAGAAAGAGAGAGAGCATGAGAGAGAGCATGAGAGAGAGAGAGAGAGAGAGAGAGAGAGAGAGAGAGAGAGAGAGAGAGAGAGAGAGTGAGAGAGGGTGTGTATGTGTGTGTGTGAGAGAGAGAGAGAGAGAGAGAGAGAGAGAGTGAGTGAGTGAGTGAGTGAGTGAGTGAGTGAGTGAGTGAGTGAGTGAGAGAGGGTGTGTATATGTGAGAGAGAGTGTCTGAGAGAGAGTGAAAGAGAGTGTGTGACAGAGAGACAGAGACAGAGAGAGACAGAGAGAGAGACAGAGAGAACGAAGACGCGACAAAGAGCGACAGGCAAGAGGTTTATTGAACAGACAACCAAACCGAATAGGAGGACCGCAGACGTCTTACATAAAACATTATGGAGCGAAATTGAGCAAATATTTATGCGATGTTTTAATATGTGTAAACTGAGACTTAGAGTCAAGCGCAAGGTCAACATTTGGCGTGTAAAGAGAAGCAGACAAGATCACTGCACTTCACTGCATGTAACAGAAATAATGAGGCGCCTTTCTGCTGTGTATTCCACATTCAATCTACTCTTCCTTCATCGCGACATAACACAACATAGCATAAATGAAATAACATAACAAAAAATACCAACTTAAGTTTACGTGACATTACATAACATGACAAGTGGTTCAAAAGACATTATACATGTATGTGTTAGAACCAATGCAGTAAACAGTTTTGTTGATTCCAATCAGCCTATATTACACATGACTGGAATTGTTGATTGGTTCACCAATTATCATCAGTATATATTTTGTACATAAATATTCGATGAAATCGTCATAGCCCTTATATCAAGTGATTTCACATTATTATGAACATGGGCGTCCGCAGGACTTTTTCCAGGAGGGGCAAAAATTTCTGGGGGGTTAAATTTTGTAGGTGGAAAATAAATTTTGTAGGGGGAGCAAAAATGACGTTTTTTGCATAGAATAGCTGACTTGGCTCAATTATTAAGTGTTTTTTAGCATTGAAAATCGTGTTGAAACTGTTGGAATAATCATAAAAATCAAAAGATTTTGTTTTTGTGAAATATTTTCAAAATCTAGGGGGGGGGCAAATGCCCCATTGCCTCCCTCCGGACGCCCACGTAGATGAAACTGAATTGGCGACTGAGAATGAAAAAAACAATCATCATCTGGGACCGCACATGAAACGCAAATATGCAACGAGAACAGAGGATTTCATTTGATATTGCAAGATGAAACTGTATTCTACAGAATTAGATCAGTACTGGACTGCGATGCCAGGTGATGACTGTTTTTAATTCTGCATGGTAATCACGCACGGGTCGGTGTGGTTGAAATACTTTCGACACACGAATCCATCCATCTAAACTCTCTAATTGACCCTGTGTGCTTGTGAAACTGTCACGTTGTTAAATTGACTGAACTGCTGTTGGAAAATTCACGAACGCAGTAACTGTTTGCTTTAGAGATCCCGCTCTAAGCCACGCATGCCACAGCGGGTCCTTTAAGATTCTTTCGCATTTACATGCCATAGTTGTTCCAAGGCTATTCAGACAGTAACGAGTCTACATGAACTGTTGACCTAAAGGCCGAAGAACAAGCAACGTAACAGCCGTGCAACACATAGAAAGCCTTTCATTCCGTGTTATTCCGTCTAATAAGTAGTTGTGAAGATGTAGGCTATACGTGATAGTTATTCTAGGGATAAGAGGATCTGAACGAACAAAACATACGTGAAAAACCGCTTAAGTTATGCTTAGGGAGCTTAGGCTTAGGCTTAAGCTTAGGCTTAAGTTGAACTCTTCATCGAAGAGAGAAGGTGAAATCTACTGCGCTATAGGTCAATATGTTAATTGTATTTCGGAGACTGTATTGACGCTCATAGGACCGTAATAAAGCCATATTGTACTACGATCAAACTATAGTTCTAAACATCAACTGTATAGGCTTTTATTGCTTGAAAAACACGGTAGTAAACCGAAGAAGGTCCTCGTCTCACGCTTTGGTGATTGGCGACTCTACAAGTGGCTGGAGTTCGTGTATAGCGTGCATGTGTTTGTATATGTGCTCGAGTCTTTGGTCTGCACACGCATCAATGTTTCAGAGACCTACTACCCTGAAGCCTGAACTGGGCTGCGAACTGATGAACGATTCATGTATTCGCATAAAACAGAGCCGATTCATTCATACGTTCATTCACTATTCATGCCTGTAGCTGTCAGCAATTCAGGCAGATCATTCATGTACACACTCAGGTATGCATTGACTTGATAAAGTACAAGCTACTCTCACTTAAAGCCCTAGGTTTTAGGTTTGGCGGTTTCCCTCGTAGAATGAAGTGACCAACGACTGTAGGCGGTTCAAGTAAGCATCTGTCGGCCAATGGGCGTTGATTTCATTTTGGTTTACACATCTTACAAGCATAGGCTGCTGAATTTAATTATATGCATAGCCTAGGCAACATCGTCCGCTTTGTGGAATGGAGGCGAGGCGCAGGGACGGTCGGTCGATCGGTGGTAGCCCCCACCCTAGGCCCTTCACCCTCCCTCTGGCCCTCTAGCGGTCGGACGGATGGATGGAGATGCATCGCTAGGGCAGACTAGACCCGACAGGGCATACCCCGTACAGGCCCTACCTCGATCAATTGACCACTTGTATATATATAACCGAGCTGTGGGTCGACTAATTTGTGTATACGAAAGCCAGGTAAGCTGGCTAGAGGTCATACCTGTACTTCTAGAATGTATACAAGTTGTTCCAATTATCCAAATTTACCCCCCCATACACTCATATTACTATGGAGTTCATTGCTATGAAGATACTTACAGGGTTGAGAAACAAGTCTGTAGTTTCTATATGCGATTAGATTGCCATGAACAAATACGAACTTACTATTGTGGTAGATGGCGATCAAGAGGAAGCCATACGGGCATTTTTTGCTCACAACAACTGGAATTTTGAAAAAATTGGTAATTATGAAGACGATGCGTATATATATATATATATATATATATATATATATATATATATATATACTGAAATTGTATAAATTGTTTTGTGTGGTGAACCCTGTACAAGTAGGCCCTATTGTTCTTCAGGTAGCGCTATACGTGCGCAAATAAGATTGAACTAAGATTTATAAATATTAAATTAAATTGCATTTATTATCCTTGCAAATATTTAGCTCAAACCATGCTATAGAAATACATAGTAATAATAACATCAGCAATGTTAGTATAATGACAACTGATGTGAACAGCAGTAACAGCAGTAATGATAATAAATGGCCAATTAAAAATGTAATTATTAAAATTACCATGATTATTATTATTACGATATGTAATAAGACAATAAACATATGCATAACCCAGCTAAGCTGTCGTTCAAGTCAAGTCGAAAGAGCTAATTGTATGTTGATGACATTATAAATATATCTCCAACCAATCGAAACTGCCTTTGTTCCAATTGCAGAGTTGGAACCACCAAAGAGAAGAAAATCTTGTATGGATGCCGCTTCGAAGGAGGTCTTGGTCGCGTCCAATGGAAATAGTACAGAGTCAGAAATTGAGGCTCAAAACAGTCATGACATTCAAGTGTCAGCTGATCATTTGCAGCTGCAGGGTGAAAATCATCAATCGGAAGGCGCCTGTCCTCTTTGTTTTCTCTCTCCGTGCGTGGGTTCTGCATCTCCAGGTTGGCTTGGCGGAGGACAAGCAGCGCATGCAGCTAACAGTCCAATACGAAGAGTAATTTATGGAAAATATTGGAAGATCATTTGCAACTTGGGTGGGTGGACGAGCCCATTATATCTGGCCAAGAAACTAACGGAATCGAACGGTGTACTTCACATGCGGGAAATAATGCCAGATTGCGTAGTGCGAAAAGTGAGATCGTTGTATCCGAATCCAACAGGCACGCCTTACATGGGCCACAAGTGGGAGTAACATTGATACTTTGGATAATTCGCCGGACTTTGTTTAGACAGAGAGATTTTTATTGTACACTTACTTTCTGACATAAAGCAGAATTTTATCGATTGTGAGCTGCTTATGTACACCTGTCATAGCTATGATTCAATGTAACATAACATTCCCCCATTTTAAATTTATATAGCGCCTCTTCAAGATTCCTACTCAGAGGTGGATTTAAACCTGAATTGCCCTCAATTGCTCGGCGCCACACGAAAACCACGTTACGGAGACTAGGTTTTTCATAAGTGCTATGTCAAATCAATTTTGCAATGGCCACAGTCCCTTGTCCGTTCAATCTTCTTTTTTTCTTGCTTGGATTAGGACCTCGTTGAGGGGGGTAAGCCACAGATTCATTTTTATACAGATTGGAGCATCTTGTTACAGATCGGATGCCCTTCGTGGCATCAACCACAGTTTTCCGCTGTGGACCTAGTCTTGGTGATGAACACATGCCCGCTAGGCAGAGGGTCATCAGGCTTATTTAAATTGAGTCATGTGCTCCCATGTCACAAGGCTGTTATTGGATATTTGCAGCTTTTAGTTGTCAAGCAAAATGCCACTCTTTTTCTACAGTGTGCCCTACTAGCCTTGCCGCTGTTGGTCCGCGACTGCTTATTCGTCAGATATAACCCTGCTTATTTCGCAGCTGACCTCTATTTCTAGAGGTCGTTCCACTATCCGCCACCTGTGGACGCGTGTGATAGCAGTCAGCTCTGCCACACATCAGCTCTGCCACACATCTCTCTGTCCTATGCCAGGCCAAAATCCGGGGAGGTCAAGCAGAGTAGACAGCAGAATGCTAAGGTGGTTATGTGTAATGACGGTTGATGGTTATGTAGCACTGATATGTTTGATTTTAGTGTATCATACAATATTGTCACAGCTCTTACGGTTATTCTACTGTGTAGGGTGCATTGCTTTCATTTGAAAAGCTCTCACTGTCTCCTAATTGGTCGTCATCGGATTCGTCCGAAGAGATTTCACTCTGGCAGGTCTCCTTATCTGCAGAAGTTTCTGTCACAGACTCCGATATTGCTTTAGATGCTGACCACACGGCAATGTACAAATTCCAAATGTTCTCAACAAATACGTAGGTCTTGCGCCGATACACTTTTTTCCCGATTTGGCGACGTGGGTTTTTCGAACGAACAGTCGTGCATATAGACGTGTATGGTCTGTCGACGTGTTCGTTCCAGTCCAAGACAGCCAGATTGCTCCGCAGCTCGTACATTAAATTCCCGTAGTGTATCCGTTTATCCAGATAGATCAGACAAACGTTATTAAAACTTTCCACATAAAATGTGTCGTGGCCTTTGACATAATCTTCAGCGTGCTTGTACACTACCAACGACCGAAGAAAGTCCTGGAGCATTGTAATTGCAGCCTCATTTGAAACAATTCGAACTTCAATCATATGCCCCGGCTCTTTGCAGTGGGAAGTTTCATGGCACTTGCTGTGGTTGTTCTGAAAATGAGGGATGCATGATTCTATGAGCTTACGCAGGGTTTGGGCATCTCCATTGCAATTGTCCATACACCAATAGACGTGGTTTCGAATGGCAGCACCCTTGTCAGAAAGCTCGGGATGCCATGTTTTTCCAATGTTTTTTTGTGCTCCTTGCCCAATTTTTTTCACCCCGGCTGTTATAGGACGGGTGCAGTGCCAGCGGTCATTGGAATTCCTGGCTTGCTTCCTCTCACGTAGGCGCTTGTTGATTGTCATGTTTCGATCATGCACATGATGGGCAACTTTAATGTTGCTGAGATCCAGGCTCTCGTACATCCTGTCGAATCCCACTGCCTCGTGACGCTGTGAACAGTTATCATCATTCCCGTTAATGTGTTGAATATCAACGACTTTGTGAGTTTTCAACCCGATAGCAACATGGTCGGTGTGATAACTATTTCGTCTACAATGATGTCGTGCGTCAGTCATTATAGAGATAGCTCCATCAGGCGACAGTGAAGACTCCTGCGCTCTAGCGCCAAATATAGATTGCTTTCGCAGGTTCTCAGAAATGGCACTAAATGTAACCATATTCCTCCTGCGGAAAAGGTCTGACAATAGTCCAAACCGACTGAAGTCGCTAAAGCGCTCGTACTGTATGGGTGTCATACCAGAGGCCAGGTAGCTCAACATCACTCGGTGGTTGACTTCAAATTCCTTCCGCTCGCTGTCTATTGTGGATGAGGAACTCCACTGAAAGGAGTGTTTTTTCGCACACTCCATATCCACCGACAGCACATGACCACTGTGTGTCCATGACTTCACTGAATACGGCGTCACACATGTGGATGAATGTTGTGAGATTGTGTCGATCAACTGGGCAATGCTGGAGCACTGCCCAACAAAATTCTCATGTGCAGTCTCCAAAGCTGTTGCTGGAGCTGCTGATATTGCTGCTGTGACAGATGCTGGATCAGTCAGTGAAGTTGATTCACTTACTTCTTCCGTGACTGAAGACATCGTGAGTGTCTGCTGCGGATGTTGAGTTGCAGAAGAGAGCTTATTGGTGTCAACATCCATTATGACTTTCACCAGAACTTCTCTCAAACTTTTTACTCCCAACGCCAAGCGAATGTCCTCACATTTTTGCTCAAATTTAAGTTTATCACTGTCGGTTGTAAAAGTTAATTCAAAATGTTTCCTTACAGAAACGTAAGGGTAGCCATAACTCTTGGTAGATCCATCAGACAACCGTTTTTTAAATGTTCGCATGTTGCCAACTGCAACACCTGAAGTCGGTGTCGTTGGTACAGCGTAGTCTCCATCCATCTTTGGAAATAGTTCGATATAATGATACTAATATATGTCCACTAACGAAATACAATGTTATACTACTATAAGGTCCACTACTGAAATAAGATAATAATATAATATACAGACACGAGATATAAGCTGTATCGACTATGCGATTTAAAATGGCTATGAAGTGAAGAAATTACGAAGCTCAACTCTGCTGCAGCGAAATTCAAACTAGAATGAGTACTGCAAACCAAGACTCAATTGTGAAAGGACATTTCCTAAGTTCATTTCCTAAGTTCATTAGCATAATTTGGCATGTGACCTAGTCTCTCTTCCTTAGGCTGTATATTAGCATCTGATACTGGTGCAAATTCTTAGAATATGAAATACAGCTTATTGTCTTTAGTGTTCCGGGTATAATAAGGCAACGGTGACAGCATCAACAGCTGGCATTTATATACAGGTTTACGACCCAAAGCTCGGTTATATATACAAGTGGTCAATTGATCGGGGTAGGCCAGAGGGAGGGTGAAGGGCCTAGGGTGGGGGCTACCACCGATCGACCGACCGTCCCTGCGCCTCGCCTCCATTCCACAAAGCGGACGATGTTGCCTAGGCTATGCATATAATTAAATTCAGCAGCCTATGCTTGTAAGATGTGTAAACCAAAATGAAATCAACGCCCATTGGCCGACAGATGCTTACTTGAACCGCCTACAGTCGTTGGTCACTTCATTCTACGAGGGAAACCGCCAAACCTAAAACCTAGGGCTTTAATACAGAGTACAGGCACACGGGTAAACAGGTGTGCGCTTATGACACGCATTACGTCATAGCAGCCGGAGAACAACACTTGACTTGCACGGAGCATACACTTATTTGCACACATTGATTCTGTCGCTTTGACATAAAGTAAACATGAATACTTTATAGGCCCTCTGAAGACATAATATCGACTGGTTTGAACGGAAACCTAACTGGGAACGTTGTATTTCACCTCAAAGTTTTATCATAAGAACCGTATAGGGCCTACTATAGTAGTACACCGTTGACGAAACCCTGCGCATGCAGCACGAGTATGTCAAGAATTCCTACTCCGATCCATCCTGTCCTTCGGCTTCCAATCTTTCTCGTCCCGGACGGAAACCGCCTTAGCAGCTCCCGTGCCTCCTTCTCTCTTTCGTATCCTGGCAAACGGACTTGCAACTTCAGTTGGTGTCACTGGACAACCCCTCTGACACGACTTAGCGCTCGTGAATAAGCTGATGCCCTGCGCTTAGCTTTGTGTTGCCGTTACAAGCCTTTGCTCCAGAGTAGCCTTACTTTAACTTTGTGATTCAGTTAAAATTTGAAGCTTCACCTTCTTATATTTACAATATACGTGCTTTGATGTCGCCATCGTTTTATGATCTATTGTATACATGTATTGTATACATGTATATATTTACAATTGATTATAAAACTTTGGCGACGTAAAATATGCTTATATATACTTATACTTTATTAGTCCAAATATACGACTATGTCTGACATAAGGCGATAAATTTAAAGTAGATAGACGTCTGAGATTAACTGTATGTCTCTTGAAATAGGGTGAATGAACTGGTTTTTCTGGCACAGCTTACGTATGTCTGGCGTTGAGGCATTTCAGAAAATTACTTTCTTACAGATAGTCAACGAGATATCAGTTGTCATTGTTACGTATTGTATTGTATTGTATTGTATATGGGCATTTATAAAGCGCCTCTCGCGGTATAGACCATTCAGAGGCGCTCCCAGTGCGCGAGACCCCGAGAGAGTGCGTATAGGGCCTATACATTGGCGCATGTCATATATAAGCCTAAGGTCACATGGACAATGGACATATCAATATGTCAGAAGCGACTACTGATAATTATTTAGCTATTTATAGACAGTACACTTATAAGTACACGTATCAAACAAAACAGTTTATTTACATCATGACCTTGAAAGCCAAGTTCGTTGAGCCAACATTGTGCTCGTAGCGGGCCACCATTTGCATTAATGACACATTGCAGGGCCCAAAGAAACAAAGTTTTAGCTCGGGGAGAGGACAGCCAATTGTGAGAAAGTGTAGCGATGATTCTTTGTAAGGAAACGGCATAAGCAATGACGTGATACAATCTTATATCGACGCGATTGATATCTGAAAAGACTTGGCGCCAAGTTTGTCTGGTTGAGAGTCATCGAAGCCTAGGGTCCGACTTCAGCAGCCACGAATGAAGAAACTGATGGTTTAGATGAACAACTTCAACAGGTGATTCACAGAATTCCAAGACACATTATCGTCATAGCAGGAGCTATGAACGCAAAGATCGACGAAGACAGTGATACATGGGAAAGCACCACAGGAAAATTCTTCGGATGAGGAAACATGAACGACAGCAGAAAGAAACGTCTTCAAATTATTATACGCTACGATTGTCCTGAGATTAATGAACTCATTGTTTCGAGCAAAAGACACCACAGACGAAATGGACATGGCCCAACAGAGAGACTCCTCAATTCATTGACTCTGTCATAATAAACCAAAGATGGAGCTCGCTCAAACTGCAGATCATTCGACGCTCAAATCTGTTGCTTCAGATCACAAGGTATAGTAACTGCCAGCTTGAAGATGAGCCTAAGGAAAGGAATCCGATAACAGAGAACATCAAATATAACACAAAGAAGAAGACGAATGAAGATAACCAGGGCTGTAGTGGTAAAATTAGAGGTGAGTACACGCTACAGGTTAGTTTTCCGAAATAAATTAGAGGTGAGTACACGCTAACGGTTATTTTTCCGAAACACATTAGAGATGAGTGCAAACATTTTGTGCGGTGAGTATACGGTCTCTAGAGGTGAGTACACGCTGTATACCCGCGTATACTCTCAACTATACAGCCCTGAAGATAACCGACAGCAATATGAAGATGAGAAAGAGAGAAACAACTTAGAGTAGGTGGAAAACATGCAAGGAATGTGTAAACAGCGGCCAACAAAGCAGCTCTTTAACAACCACTGTGAACAATCCTCGCAGCACCAGATGGTCGCGGATAACACCTGGCATGCCTCCGAAATGAAATATGGGCCATGACCAGATGGCCCATATCTGGATCCGCTTTGGATACATACGTAGTACGTACTTATACATACACTCCAACTGTCATGTGTCAGGAAGCCGGCTCGAAGACGCCCAGATTAACAATTTACTACTTCAACTCAGACCTTCGTATACGCTATGTACATATGTGCATATAATAAATGCGGAGCTCGAGACTTGAGAGTTATTGAGCCGTAATGTTATATGGGCCAATGGTCGACGGATTTGACAACGTGACCATACATTAAGGTAACTGGCAGATCAGAGCTCTCAGTATATGTGACGGGAGTCAAAGAACGGGTTCTATATGTTAATTGACGCTTATAGGTGGCATACGGAATGCAACGACTACATTGAGATTTCGCTGTTTTAGACGTTCGCACGGATGCCTATATAGGAGGTCGTGCCTGCAGACACACGCACAACCGCACTAAACGCATAAAATTCGTTACTTGCACTTCGCGCCTATATCACAGGAATTAGACTAACCCTTTATGCTAGAATTTATTCATCAATCACCGTAACACATAATAATAAGGCCAATTAGATAACAGATGATTTTCATTAAATTAAATGTCTGACAGCTTTAGGTCTTTTATATTTAACTGAACTTATAAGCTTTTAATAGGTATTTAAAGGTGTTATGCAAAACATTGTATATGTACGCTGAAACTGACCCCGTCACGTTTCCTTCAGGTACACCAGAACCCATTGGTTAAAAAAGTCGCGTACACCATTGCGTACACACGTATGCACAATGTATACGCGCGTGCACATAAACAATTAAACATTGACATATAAAAAAACACAAGGTCAATAAACATGCGCACTCAACAGTCATGCTAACCTTTAAGCGATGTCCCGTAAGTGATGCTCACACTTTGCAGTGTGAATGTCGCAAATTTTTACAGCAAACTATAAATAGATACGGATCTATGATGCGTAGGTCTATTTTATTATACACATAATGGACTCATTCTCCTCAAGTCAGTTATAAATCTACCATGGCGAGCAAATTTTTCACCAGTGCAAAGTCTACAATTATATGAATTATGTTCATGTTATGTGTGTTTTTGGAAGCTAATATATACATATATATGTATATATGTCTTGCAAGTGTGACATGTACGCGTGCATGCATGTATATATCTAGCAATTACGATATTGAAGTGAAGCTCAATTGAGTGTAAATTGCACAGAGTGCTTATAGGAATGGATGAGTGGGTGAGTTGGGGGATGTGCGGTTGACCCATATACTGACCTCGTCCTGTTCTAGGTAGATTATCCGGACGAGTACGATGTTGATTGCGTTGCCAGTTGTTGCGTCATGATACATCGTCGCCACCTATTGTGAAGCACCACACAGCAAAATGACGTCACGCAAGTGCTAGAAATGTTCGTTATTCAGTCAACTGTTATACACGAGTTGCATATTAAGCAGATGATTTTATGTAGGAATTGCTCAAATAAGAATATGTATACGGTAGAGCAGTTAAGGTAGATGAAACAGTCAGTAATTGGATAACCATAATAAGCCTATATACTTGTAAGGAAAATTAGTTGGTAAGTGAGTGGCAGATATACTGGTAAAGGCATTGCTGTATAGGAAGATAGGCAACTAAGTTTGCAGCTTTTCAGATATATCGTAAGCAGGTAACAACAAGCCTTAATTAACGGAATTAGCTAATAATTGCTTTTAAATTTATAGTAGGCCTATAGCTGTAATCTAGAGATAGGCTATATATCACAGTATAGCCTAGGCCTATAATCCTCAGAGGTTTGGTTCACGGATTGAAAAATCTATCAGCTGAAGCGTGTGCAGACTGAAATCAATCCAATTGATCAAAATGTCCTCATCAGATTGTAATTTTAAATGTAATTAGAAATTTATATTGTGTCTTTTCGGAAAAATTATGAATAAATCTGGAGTGCTTGTTTGTAAATTTTGGTTAATTTTATGTGTGTATGTACAGTGTTGTACACATAATATTATGGTTATTTATGCATGTGTGCATGCATACATGGTTAGGCCCATGTATCAAGCACCTTTTGTACGATGCCTCGGAATTCGAACCCTGCACCAAGTTCATATCGAATAGTGAAGGAATAGTTAATGGAGCATTTCGTTAGTATATATATATATATATATATATATATATATATAGAGTAAGTGAGTAATATATTATATATATATATATATATATATATATATAGTCAATGACAACATAAGCTTAATTTTTATTGATCACCAAAATTCGTGTAACATTTTGTTATAGTAATTCACGAGTGTCAACAGGTAAAGCAAAAAGGAACAATACTGTTTTGCTGGCAAAGTTAGACTAGTTTGCCATCTAGCTATTAGAGCAGTGGTGGGCAAACCTTTTGCACAGTGGGCCGAACTAAAGACCAAAATAAGTCGGAGGGCCAGGTAACAGATTTAAAACTTTAATAACGACTAACATGAAAAAAATTTACTTGTTTAAATTAAATATACTTTGTTACTGTTACTAGTGTGAAACTGTGAACATACATTAACAAGTTTCCCGTCATCTGGAGTGATTGCACTGGTTGCAATTCGCAGGATTGAGTTCAAGTTTAGATCAGTTGACTGAGATCTGTACTTGGATTTGTTTAAAATGGTGACGGCGCGGACAGTGGCGTCTAACCCCCCTCCCACCACCGCCTGGAGTGGAAGAACAAACCCCCACTCTGGCCGACTTATATATAAGAGGCTCAGACGTCACTCAGAACTGTAAATTAATTTACTATATACTTCATCATCATGCATGGTAAACCCCCATTTCTGGCAACCGTGGGAGATCGCTCTTCAACCACTCCCCCATTGGTAGACGCCACTGGGCGCGGAAGTGGGGCAGATCGGCAGGGTTAATACCTAGATTTAATATGAAACAAAGCAGTACCATGTGAGTAAAACGAGGAAAACTATTGTGATTTTTTTAGTTTATGAAAAATTATTGTTTGGGCCGGATAAAAAGTGTTGGCGGACCGTATCTGGCCCGCGGGCCGTAGATTGCCCACCTCTGCAAATTATTAGGGTATATCTGTGAATGTCAGAAAAAGTTTCAGACGTCATGTTACCATGTTCATGATGGTGAGGACGTAATTTTCGATGTTTTCGTTCCTGTGATATTCCATCATGTTCTTGTCGACGACAACAAGAGTCTCAACGTTCCTTTCCAGACTGATGGAACGCTTCCGTCGACGCCTGCCACTTCCCTCTCCGTCGCCTCCTCCTCCTCCTCTGGCTCTGCGTTCCATCGTTCTCTCTGCATCAACAGCAGCTGCAACAGGATTCTCCTCTGCGTAGAAAACGACATCATCACGATTATAATCATCATCATCGTTGTTATCACCGTCATGGCAACGACGAAGGCGAAGATCATCATCATAATTATATATTTGTCATCATTAGATTTTATAAATGAAAACTCACGTATTGTTAAATATCGTAAATCAATTCAAACAGACAGCCAGACAAACAAACAGACAGAAAAATAGACAGACAGTGTTATGGAATGTCCATAAGACTGTATTTTCAATGTCAGATTGTCGGAATGAGTGAAAAATTTTGCATACGTTTGAAAACAGCTGTGTATGTGACAAATAAGTGCTTTCCACATAAAATTTAATAATCAGTTTTGGCCAACACTAGAGTACTGGACTACTACACTACGATGTCTTAATCTACCGAGTCAATGCAAATCTGCAGCAAAGGTCTCACGCGTGCATGCATACAGCCTTGGTAATTTAACTTCGAGTTGACTGGACAGAAGGCAATATAATTATACTTAAAGTGGTATAGCTTTGAAACTTTGGAAATATGCGTCCGGGGCTCAGACTCGGTGACCTGGTGACTTTGCACCCATCTGCCTTCAGTCTTAAAGGGCTTAGGGCCAAACGCATTAAACGGATTCAATCAGACAGGAACCGACAGTCCGTTCGTTCGTTCGTTAGGCGGCCGATTTAAGAGGGCTGTGAAGTTTATCATCAGCCTCGGTAATTAAACGGGGGGCGCTAGGCCTCCTTTCATTCGTGTCATCGTTACGAGATTCCGGAATTCAGAAACAGACCGTCTGGGTGGCCATTTAAGTGTGCCCCTGCCGACGCCACACTGTGTAGAAGTTGGCCCAGATCAACTGTCACGAGTACGAGTTACGAGTTTCGAGTGTGTATACGAGTTGCGAGTTACGAGCGTGAAAGAAACCACCCGCTGCTGCATGCTGTTGTATCTGATAGAGCCTGCAGAACATCACCGACAAGCACGTGGCCTGATAACTTTACCAAGTTGCAGATTTCAGAGCCGCACTGATAATCACCTTAAGTAATTTGCGTGCCATGTATAATATACTTACTCGACTATTTAGGAATATTGCAAGAATATAATGATAAATGCAGCCTATAATTCATTTTCTAGACCTACTGTCAATTAGAATTACAAACTACTGCAGGAGTATTTTCAAACAGGCCTATAGTCTAAAACAGTTGCGGATGCAATGCTAAAATGATCCACGAAAACGTCAGAGTATGCTACTAATCGAATCTAACACAATCTAGTGACTTATGTAGCGCCATTATATTAATTCACAGGTCATTTATCGGTGGTCACTTCAAGCGAAAACGTATGAGCATAGTTAAGGATCAAAATCCATTCAAAAAGCCATCTGGAGTCACATGGAACTATAAATCAAGCTACGTTGGATATAGGCAAGTGCTATAATTAAGAGTTCACAGAATACCATTCGATTACTACAAGATATCCTGCTACATGAAATATCTATAGGTGAGCATATTGTGAGAGCAGTGCAAAGTACAACCAAGTGCCCTGGACAGTACTCTATGTCCATCGTTTAAACCGGTCCGAAATGTGCAGCGGTCAGACGGTGGCTTTGTTTATTTCACTTAGCGTTGCGATTGATTAGTCTGCGGTGGGTCTGGACAAGGAGAGTCGGGAAGGGAGGAGGTGTTCCCTCTTCCAATCGGTCTTTCTTTTATCGCCTCGTTTTACCCTTGAAGACAGTTAATGTCGTAAAATCGCCATTACAATCATGTAATAATATAATCGTATTTGACGAAGACGTCAAAACATTCTGTCCAATGGCATTGAACGATTCGTCGTTATCGTGTAATGCCATCTAGCGGTGGCATCGAGTGGTGGACTGGAATCCCCACAGCAGCTGCGTAGATGCTAAACTTAATGGAATACAGCACTTGATAAAGTGCATGGCATCGGTTGTACCAACGGAACGGAGAAAGTGGACCCCAGTGGTAAAACCGGAGAATTGAGACACTCATGAAGTGGAAGAGGTGTTGCAATGCATTGAACTCAAGTACTCGAGGAAGACGGGAGATGGGAAGAACGGTTGGCTGTCGCTTTAGACGTCAATAGTAATCAAGGGGATAAATGACTGAACTACAGATTGTCGGTGAGACATTGTCATGTGTATTGATTGACCTATCTCTGACCTTTGGAGAAGCGCCATTGAGGGAGAGACTTCGAAATCTTAGAGATTTATTCAATTCGTAGATGTAACAATGTGTTTCATGTATGGGTTGGCACTTTGGCAGTCGAAGGTCCTAATCACCCCATTAATTGCCACAGGGTTCGTGTTCCGTCATTATCAGAGCCTGGAGACCGTACTACGATCTCCCTGACCTGTCAGGGCAAACAAACAGCCCCTGGAGATGTCTGGGGTTATTGCGTCAGACGACCAGAGACAGAGAGTTACACGGACAGAGAGGAATAATAGAGGCATACAGAAGCAGACAAACAAAGACACAGGAATACAGAGACATGCAGAACCAGACAAACTAAGCAGAGACATTATATATTATACATATAATATATATATATAATATATATATAGAGGCGGTCTTACAAGAACCGAAGCGAATATCCTTTATGGACGTCACTAAAGAGTCAAGATTGAAACTGATTTCTGTTATTGCGGATAAAGTTCATCAATTATTTCTCGAAGCCGATTATAATCAGCTAATCTGTTATAAGTTACAACCTAATTGAAATGGGTATAATTTTAATTATCATGCTGTAATTGATAGTTTTCAATTAGTTAAAATTGAGCAAGTTTTTGGAGGTTTTTGCGAAAGCCAGTTAGGCGAGATTACTGGAGGTCATCTAACATCCATACATGCATACATTCATACATACATACATACATACATACATACATACATACATACATACATACATACATACATACATACATACATACATACATACATACATACATACATACATACATACATACATACATACATGCATGCATACATTCATACATACATATTACATACATACATACATACATACATACATACGTACGTACGTACATACATATCCGGTTTTGAGAGGCCCCTAAAATATGCTTAGATACATACATACATACAAACATACATACATACATACATACATACATACATACATGCATACATACATAAGTACATATGTACATACATAGGCCGTATACATACCCGTGACACCGCAAGATCCTTGTTCCTTCCTCGACTTCGATGAGTCGGCAGAGGGCAGCAGATGCGAAGGCAGTGCCGAGCGACGGTAGATGAGGTGAGGATGGCCAACGTACAACGATTGATTGAATCCTTTGACTGGCTCTATGAAGTAGTCCTTCTTTCCAGTGTGAATGTAGCCATGCTGCAAAGCAAACGAATATATTCGTGTGCGACACACAACACACGCGACGATAAGACAGAACATCTTGGTCGGTACATTAATAATCAATTAGATTAAACTACAGATTAGGTTTTTAAATTGGCATAAACTGGTGGTTGCTACAGAAGTGAAAATCCTAGTCCACAACTGTATGTCATTGAAGAAATCAAGTTGAGTGAGATCAGGGAGACCGGAAGGCTAACTGCAGCAGATCATCAACTTTAAACAGATGAGTTTGGAGTTAAACGTGAAGAATATGAGAAACTGACAGAGCGGAAAGCACAGGAAGCGAATATCAAGGCTTAAGACAATTTACCATAGGCGTAATTTGTGGGGGTACGAGGGGTACCCGACCCCACTTTTTGGACTGGGGTAGAGTACCCCCACTGTTTGAACAATGCCAATCACTATTTTATTATTGTGCCTTCCCAGAGATCGCAGTATCCGCCTTGTTTCGTGTATGTAAGAAATTGGTACCCCCACTTTTTAGACCAAAGTCACGCCTCTGAAATTTACCAACGAAAACCACAACAGCTAACTGCTTAAATGAATAAATGGCAGGTTATAAGCAAAACATGCAGCATATGCAAGCAATTGAAGATTTGCAGTTTTGTGAATTTTTACTGTCCTTATTTAGTTATTTAGCTCATAATAATTATCAGCATGGCTTCGCAGCAGACATTTGATCTGGGTGTTGTGTGCTTATAAAAGCAACGTATAATGAGCAAAGAGAGAAGTCTGAGAAGAAAATTTTAATCTACTAAGTTAAAGATATGATTTGGTCAATCTGATTTATTCAGTGTTAATAATACAGGTTTGTCGGACCAGATCAGAATTAATTTCCGCATTCGACTCTTTTGTCATTTCGCAGCTGTGAAGCTGCGTGCAAACGATGTCGTATCATCATCACTTCGTCGCAGCTTTAGGCGTTACAAATGTAAGATGAATGTGGTGACGATGTCCAAATCTTTCTTCACAACGCGCGGGTGAGAGGGGGTGGGAGATGAGAGGCAGACAGGCAGACAAAGAAAGAGAGAGAGAGAGAGAGAGAGAGAGAGAGAGAGAGAGAGAGAGAGAGAGAGAGAGAGAGAGAGAGAGAGAGAGAGAGAGAGAGAGAGAGAGAGAGAGAGAGAGAGAGTGGCTTATGGACTACAATGAATAAATTCTTTGTTCTGGTTTCGAGTGGGATCAAGAGCGCTGTGTGCCCTGGCCAGTCGTCGTCTTATCACTTAACCGTCCGCGAGTGAGAGGACGATAAACGGTGAATCAGCAACATGCTAAGTTGCCATAGACGAATGGCGTCGATAGACAAAGGTCGAAGGTCAAAGGCTTTAAAATTACTTATGGTTTTCCATTGAGTTAGTTCTCTGCATATAGTCTAGCACCCTACAAACAGGACAGACCGATATGAGCATGCGGTCTGAAAGCCACGGTCACACCGACGCACTCGAGCAGGGCTTCATTCAAATGTCAACGGTTAAGAACATCTACATATTATGGTTTGGTATCCAACATCCTCGACTGACTGATGCATTTCGTCCATTCAATGTGATGGTCTTATTTACCTTACTTACTTACTAAGCCCAAAATGGAATTCAGGTGAATTATTAAAGATTGAAGTTGCCAAGGGGGTACTCGATACTCGATAGTCTCGTGATTAGTGTGTTGGACTGTCAATCGAGTGGTCAGGGTTCAAATCCCCGCCAGGGCAGAAATTCGTCCAGATTTCTGCTCCACCTGCACCCGCTAGCCATTGTAACCAACTCAGCTATAAAGAGTATTGTCGGTGGGAAATGATACGGCGAGAGAGAGAGAGAGAGGAAGGGGCATCCGCCCTCATATGCCGAGGCTAAGAAAATGAAGTCGCTAACACTTCATACCCATATGGCTGCCTCAGGGCTAGGCATACCCCTAAGCCGTAATTTTTCTGGTTAACAGCTGGCTTGAGCAAATTTACGGCTGGTTTTTCGGCTAGCCGTAAAAGCGCGTGAACTACCTTTTTCGACTGCAAATGCATCCGGAAAAAAAATTACGGCTTGAAACACATGGTTCGTACAAAAAGTGTATCGACAATAGAGAGTTCTGAGTTCCAGTAAGGCAACTGATTAGACAATAGAACATCTGTAAGACAATACCATGAACAAATGACCAATGATGAGTGGCACACATAAAGTCATAGGCCTAGAAAACAGAACACAAAATGGGCTACAAACTAGCAACCCAGCGTGCAAATTTTATAAACACATGTCTGTGCATGTAGTAGCCGAACATTTTCCGGCGGCTAGCCGTGAAATAACTCTAGGCGGTTTTTCGGCTAAGCCGCAAAATTTCCGGCGGTTTATCGGCTTGCAGAATTTTTGTCGGCTCGGCGGCGGCTTAGGGGTATAGGGCTAGGTTAAGGAACTGCTCTTCTTCTTCTTCGGAAGTAGCCAATAGAAATCTTATACATGTACAGAAGAATGGACACTGCTTAATGATATGAGACGGAGCCTGAACTTTCTTACATGAATGCACATAAAATGTCTGGTCTTCAGCATCTTCTCGAAATGCTAAACAGTAAGTCATCCATTTCAAGATATTTTTAGAACTTAGTCGATGGCCTGGCTAGCATATTGACGGACTTTAGGTGTCACTGGTCCGGTGGGCATGCGGCCAAGGTCGGTGTGTGCCGAAGCCACGCTCCGTCCTCTGCATGGCTCGGGTCGACAGGTCGGTCGGTCGGGTGTTGAGAGGGATCATGTTCGAGCCTCTCGGCCACAAAGTACACACATACGGTGTCACAGTTAGGGCACTTATTACACCTCAGTGTTGACCTCTTCACCGACTCCAACACTACCTGCATCTATACAGACGAGAAAGACAACTACTGAGGCAGAGACAAAGCGTAGACATCAGAGGAGACAGCAACAGGTATAGAGGCTATCGATGATGATGTTAAACCACGTAAGGTTAATCATGACATTAATAACGCTGTGCTCTGATCAGAAACCGGTTTCATTGTAATTAAGGCATTCGTGAGCAGTTGCGCTTCGTAAAGAGTCACACTGAGAAGGGTTAACGTGTCACAAGAGAAGGATTAACGTGTCACAAGAGAAGGGTTAGCGTGTTACAAGAGAAGGGTTAACGTGTCACAGGAGAAAGGCTATAGTGTCACAAGAGAAGGGTTAACGTGTTACAAGAGTAGGGTTAACGTGTCACAGGAGAAGGGTTACAGTGTCACAAGAGAAAGGTTAAAGTGTCACAAGAGAAGGGTTAACGTGTCACAAGAGAAGGATTAACGTGTCACAAGAGAAGGGTTAACGTGTCACAAGAGAAGGGTTAACGTGTCACAAAGTAGGGTCAAAGTGTCACAAGAGAAGGGTTAAAGTGTCACAAGAGAAAGTTAAAGTTTCACAAGAGAAGGTTAAAGTTTCACAAAAGAAGGTTATAGTGTCACAAGAGAAGGGTTAACGTGTCACAAGAGAAGGGTTAATGTGTCACAAGAGAAGGGTTAACGTGTCGCAAGAGTAGGGTCAAAGTTTCATAAGAGAAGGATTAACGTGTCACAAGAGAAGGATTAAAGTGTCACAAGAGAAGGGTTAAAGTGTCACAAGAGAAGGGTTAGAGTGCGATATGAACTATCGACAGTCGAAGCCAGACATCGAAGACATTATCAAATAATTAACGTCAGGAAATGTACGTAGAAATGTATGAGAAAGCCACAGTCTCTTGCAATGTGCAGGCCTGTCACGTGGTACAGAAGCTGATTAAATCATGGACCTTGTAGAGATGGCTCGCAGTCAATTAAGTCACATCTGAAGACATTTATATAGCTCAAGTGCAGATAACTCTGCGACGAAACGAATCCAACACAAAGCAACAGTCAAATGACATTAGTTTCATTATATTGCAATTAAATAAATTGGGCATAATTACATTAAATTGCATTGTATTGTGGCTGGTCTGCTGCGTGATCACAAATGTATTTCGACGCCAAATGCTAATTGTAAGCTGTTCTGTTAGTATACATGACATCAGCAATGCTTCCAGAATGATGGTTGGAATACAAAGGTGTCAGCAAATCAAGCGGTTGCAGGTTAAACGACCGATAAGCCCTACATTCCATTGGGCTCTTTTAATTGCGACCCTTCTCACAAGCGTCTTTGACCTGACTACGTGTCAGAATTTGTAGACTTGTGACCTTGCTTGTTTGTTTAATTCATCAATCCTTAAGCCTTCTGCCTCCCTCTTTTAATAATTCCGTCTGTAGTATGGCCTTGTCTGTTTACTTATCTCTAAAACTGCCTCGATGTGTTTTCGATGCTTTGTATAATAGCCTACTAATCGCATGGTTCATCATCTCTCCCCGCGTCTCGTGAGAACCTGCAAAATTTCCAAAGATATCTTTAAAGATGCCTGTGACTTAAACTTCAATCGTGCTTTGTCCTCCGCATACAATGCAGTATGCTGGCGTGGGGAACTCCAACAAACCTTTGTTCTTTCAGTGGCATTAAAGTGACCTTGAATTCGTCATCAGCAGAGGAGCAATTGACTTGCCATGTGTAGCAACTGTACCTCATTCCCTTCCCCACTCGCTTGTTGCTCAGCGGACGCTGGACCTTTACCCTGGACATAAAAGATGAAATGATGAACTGCAAATGCCTTCTCTTGAGGCCCTGAAGCTCATCTTTATTCAATGTTCCATTTGTCACGCTCTCTGGGAATTTCGCGCATCTATACAGGCCTGCAGTTCCGCACAACATACTTCAATTGACGCATAAAACACAACTAATTCAAGTTCCTTTGGAGCGTCTCCTGACCAGCTCTGTGTTGCCTTGTAAGGACCGTAAAAGGCCTTAGATGATAATAGATAAAAAAAAAAAAGCTCGTCACTGAACTGTTTTAAGAACTCGATCACTATACAATAGCTCGTCATTGAATTTCTGTTATCCGTAGGTCCTTGTACTTGATCACAATACCTGATAGCTATTGTGTTATAGTCACCGTATTACCCTACGCGTTAATCATACATTGATTGCCTCCCGTGGGGTAGAGTGGCATTGTCAGACCTTTCGTCGTAGCGTGGCGCCACACGTGCACACCGCACATTTATCGACACCGGTGAGAAGGGCAGGAGACGGCGCAGGTCGTTCGGAGGACGTCCGCGTTGACCTTGGCTCGCTGACCTAACGAACGTGCCCTGACGCACAGCCCTTCCTTACACAACATCCGTCCTTCCGTCCGTTCGTCCTACCTTCCGTCCTTCCGGCCGTCCGTACATGCAGACGTCGACGATGACAAAAACAATCGTCTTCTTAGCCAAGCTCGGCTTAAGTACCAAGTACCAAAGTATAAGCATCGGCTGGCGGTTGTTTCGTCCGCTTCAGGACGTATAAACTTAGCCATATGCACACGTGCGAAGACGCGTACTCAGACGGACAAGCGGCGACGACGTTAGATCGACTGCTACTCGATATGTGTGAATGGATGCGTCTCTTTTCAGCCCGCGACCTGGATCAGTGGACAACAGCGCTGCGATCGACAGAGAGGGAGCGAGGGAGGGAGGAAGGCGGCGCAGAGGGAAGGAGGGGAAGCGACGCAGAGGGAAGGAGAGGGGAGGCTGCAGCACAGAGGGGGCGACGATGCGATTATTAGGCTGGCTTGAAAACATCGTAAAATCAGACTGAGATTACGCCGCTGACAAGGTCGAAAACAAGATTGCGTCACCGTAGTACAACTCCCACGTTGAGCGTCGAGGGTTTTCGGGGTTTTAAATTAATAGGGGGTTTTAATTAGCCTATTAGGGTTTTTTAATTATTAGGGGATTTAATAAGACGGAGTCCCGCCAGGCAACCGGTTGTATTACATGTTGCACGGCATTCAGCAAATTCCAGTTTAGATTTTCTATTGTAAAATGTGAGTGAATTATGGGGTGAATGAATAGTTAGATCAGTGATGGGCACTAAACTATTTTTTTTAGTTAAACTAAAACTATTTTCCAACTGAAAAAAATAGTTTAACTAAAGTTGGCAACTGATTTTGGAAATTAGTTAACTAAACTAAAAAAAGTATTTAAATTTTTTCCAACTTTTCCAACTTTTTACGACAAACATTTTCACGATAAAAGACGTTAATTGAACTGTAATAATGCAAAGCGTCGATGACAATTTCACCTTCAAACTATGCAATGTGTACTGTTCTGGCATACAGTTACATGTGTACTGTAAGTAGTGTATGAATTTGAAAACACAGGCTGTAAATGCTATAACCATGTAGTGTCAAAGTGTTTTTTTTTGCTGACAAGTGTTCAATGTTCACTGTGGAAAAATATTTGCATATTGCTGATTTTTTAAGTTAAACTTTTTAGTTAGCAACTAAAATTTTTTAGTTAAACTATGGTTTTAACTAAACTATTTTTTAAAGTTAAACTTCTTCCTTAACTTCTTCCTTAACTAAAATTTTTTAGTTAAACTAAAAGTTAGAAACTTTTTAGTTAACTATTGCCCATCAGTGAGTTAGATACCACAACGTTTTGCCTACTTGACGCGCTTCTGATCACGTTCGCAAAATCCGGAGTGCCACCCATTCGAGGTGACGGTGTCCTTAAACGTATCTGAGTGACGCATGACGCAATCAACTGGCGCCTTATTAACTGTTCTGACCTCTAAATACGTGACAGTGTCTCATGCGTTTCTTGTATTCAAAGTGGCGAGCCACAGCGACGAACACGAGTGAGCATTGTTATTCGCTAATGACATTCATCTCATAAATTAAAATCTCGTTTCCTAATGACGTGGCTGTTCAAATGATTAATCTCCTATTGTTATCATATGTAACAGCTGATCAACCTGTTTGTGCAAAAGCATTGTTGGTTATTGCGTGAGTCCTGTACCGCATTCTTCTAATACAACGGTTGCGTAACTATGCTATCGCTAATTCACGTATAGCAAAAATGTTGGAGATATATATCATATATCATAAGATAGGTTTTCAAACTTAGGACTTTCACGTTTGCATACAGACTAGGTCACTATGGGGTAATAGGCTTAGGCGTACACCTGGTTAATGCCTAAGAAACCCATTAGATAGTATAATATTAATATCACATTATCAACATAACTTTTTAATGTTAATAAACCTCAAGCATAGGCCTATATATTTATTTATCACATTACCAATGTTGTACTATTGTCAGTGAGACTTGACAAATATTGGAGGTAATTCCTTTTCACCCATTGCCGCCAAATCGTTGGCGTAAGGATCTGATGATAAAAAGGATTACCATGATTATAGCTATGATAATGGTCGTGATAGTGTCTATAATGTTTAATTTCTTATATATATATATAATTCAAATAGAGTAATTAGACTTCGGGAAGAGAGGAGTTTGCCTGGAGAAGGAGAACTCATCTAAGGCACAGCTTTTCGATCACAAGGAAGGACTTGGGTGGATTGCATAGATCGGCAACACAACTCGTGGACTGAACTATTACTGTCTGACCATTGAAAACAAGGAACAGAGGCGGGTGACATTACTATGCATGGTGCAGCCAACATTCGGCTTGGGGACGTTTCATGCAAAGACATGACACACCCAAGACAATACAAGACAGAACACTTTCTCTAGCGCCTTTTAAAACATACAGGATCAATCGATGTCTCGCAATTTCACACCACAAAAGACACAAGAAAACTAAAGCTGTCTTACTTACCAATCCATCACAGGTTGCTATGGCGACCGTTGATTCCGGTCGACCCTTGACCTTTCCGGCGAAGTGGCATTTGTTGTGAGTGATCCTTTCCACCCGAGCGTCTCCGTGACTCGTTGCGTTTCCACCTCGCGGCGTCGTACTTCTCCTTCTACGTTCGACGACTAATCCAGGTGCAAACAGGTAGTCATTTGGCGTCAATTCCAGGTGGAGTTCCTCCCCTTCGACCGTCATCTTATAGTGAACTCGGCTGTCGTTCTCGCCGTAGTCGCCATCTTCCTCTTCCCAGAATGCAGCGCTTCTTCGCTTCCGGCGCTTGTCATCCGGTCGCAGGTGGTGGGTGACATGGTGCGACAGGTGGATACCTGTCTCGTGCACCTTGGCAGGAGTGACGACTTCGTAACTGGTCAAAGCACGGGCGAACTCACCTGCAAGATCATCTCATCTCATTAAATAATAGCTTGTCAATGTTCATCGTATTGTATTGCAATGTATTTGGTAATAGAGCTTCTTGCAGAGCGAAACATAGTCGTGGCTCCATCGTAAAATGTAAACAACCGTGGTGGTCTCATAAGCACTGTCAAGGTTCCATATAAGTAGGACATTACTTTATTATGTGATGTACTGTAAGTCTGATGCAATGGTAAAACTGAGGAAACGCCTATACAGTATACATGGACCACTCTGACAAACAAGGGAAGTTATTCCTAAGTTTGAATGACTATGATGTGACTAGAACGGCTGGAACAATAATGAAGACACGAGCAACAACAACGATAAAGGAGAATAGTCATACGAAGAAAATATCAGTATTGCTATTGACTCCTCAGCCGGGGTTGGGTCGGAAGTACTTCTGAGTAGACAACCTTGAAGGGGCGCTATATAAATTTCCAGTATGAATGAATGAATTACAGATATAATATAATCACGATGACTGTGATAATAAGCAGCTCGTTTTGCTTGCTAAGACTTAATTATGACGAAGATGTGTATGAATTA
Organism: Allolobophora icterica; assembly: GCA_963556255.1. Classification (NCBI taxonomy): domain Eukaryota; kingdom Metazoa; phylum Annelida; class Clitellata; order Crassiclitellata; family Lumbricidae; genus Allolobophora; species Allolobophora icterica. The sequence goes on along the minus strand of OY744608.1, from coordinate 38,002,834 downwards.
TCATTTCCTGAAAGATTGATAATTAAGCAAGGACGACATGCCTATCGTAGAAACATACATTGCCTCCAAAATTATGCACATAATTACGAGTTCTTCTAACAATGGCTTTATATGAATGTAGTCCTAAATAATCACTAGTGTAATAAAGATAAGACGATTGTTTTTGTACTGTCTCACTTTGTCTGGTATCACGAAGAACGAGTTCAGGACTTTCAGCTGATGTTAGTAAATCGGCTGAAAAAATAACCGCCGCTATCAAAATCGTTGAAATAGTCCTTCGTATTGAACACTTTTTACCGAAGTTCGTTGCAACCATTTTCCTCACGATTGCTCGCCGCTGCGTTGGAATTACTACTTTCTCTACAGCACACAACTGCTACTAGCACTCAAAACAAGCCAAAAGGTCATAGAAGAAACAATCGACCCTTGAAGATAGATTGCTTCTTTCGTAATATTTAGTCCAGTAACCCTTATAGACCTAATCTCTGTTCACGCGTACAAAGTATTTCAACGGCCTATGGTAACACTATAGTCGGTCATATATGAAGCACAAACGGTCAGCTATCTTCTGTCGTGGTGGTCAACAAGCAGAGACTGAATGCAGTGTCGTCGTCGTCGTCTCGATTTCTTGACTCTGCCGTGAATCGTCGCCTCGTCAGTCGACTGCTGCTTTGACTTGACCTCCGCCGGTTTTTGTTTCGCCCGTGAGATCGCTGTTATCTCACCCCACACACCGTTTGTCGACCCAGTGTTGAATTACTTGCGCCTAGAGGGCGGGCAATTGGCCCGTTAGCTCTCGAATCATCGACCCGGCTGCGAGCCTACACTGCCTGTCTCGGCTGTAGCCTCTTATCGCCGGTGACTACTATAACTCTCAAGTAGCCGACGGCGAATTTAGCGCGCGAGGCCCTTGTCGTCGCGTCTGAAGAAAGCGTGCTTCCAGGGGATGCTGTGACCTGCAGGGAGAGAGCTTGAGCAGAGGACAGTGCGTCGATGGAAGCGGCTTCAGAGGCTGGTGCATTCTACCACAGCCCCTCCTTTTGCGTGATCATGCGTCTCGCTATCTCCACTCAGCTTAGCTGAGAAGTCACAGAACTGTTGTTCGGTTCTTTGCAAACAGGTCTTCTTTAACATTAAATTTTGTAGATTAATTGTGACTTTTGCCAATTGCAGATCAAAGACTTCATTCCATGCAGCGGCATGCAGAGAGAGAGAGAGGGAGAGAGAGAGAGACAGAGAGAGAGAGAGAGAGAGAGAGAGAGAGAGAGAGAGAGAGAGAGAGAGAGAGAGAGAGAGAGAGAGAGAGAGAGAGACAGAGAGAGAGAGAGACAGAGAGAGAGAGAGAGAGAGAGAGAGAGAGAGAGAGAGAGAGAGAGAGAGAGAGAGAGAGAGAGAGACTGACAGACAGACAGACAGACAGACAGACAGACAGACAGACAGACAGACAGAGACTGACAGACAGACAGACAGAGAGACAGACACATACCGGAATAAACTTATATAGGACACGCCATTAAAGGAATTCACGTATACATATACATGTACATAGGCTTTATATGCATATAGGCCTACATATAATCGTATACACGAGGCAGCCTTTATTCATGATATATATATATATATATATATACATACATATATGTATTGATGCGTGTATAGTTATGTTGAGTTTCTTGGTTATCTCTAGCTATAGAATAAGTAGACCTGAGCCGATCCTTGACCTCTGCGGGGTCAACTAGCTCGACGTCTGTCCTAGTCTTTGTTGGACCGTATCGCAATGCGAGTTCCTATCTTAAGCTTATTATTATCAAGACCTCAAGATTAATAAGGTGCTCTTGCATTTTCCGATTGCAATAACTGAATTTATTGCGGCGCCACATAAATGCGTTCACCATAAAAGTAGTTGCGGTCAATTCATGAAACGGTTGAAGTTAAGAATCCAGAAGTGCACGGGGTTCATACTAAGCACCTAGGCATACACCGCATTTACGCTTACATTTATTTGTAGAGTTAAAATTAACTCTACATAGTACTGCGCATGAGCGGTGTTAATTATGTCCTTGCGCTTTGTAAATCTTATGTATATCGTGTGTGTGTGTGTGTGTGTGTGTGTGTGTGTGTGTGTGTGTGTGTGTGTGTGTGTGTGTGTGTGTGTAGGTGTGTGTAGGTGTGTGTAGGTGTGTGTACAGTGGTTAAATTGTTCATCCAGAAGCAGAGACTCTGCAAATTTGTGATATTCAAAAGGACTAAGCCTTTCTGGCGAACCTAAAACCAGCACTCGACATAGATTATACATAAAATGCGTGAAATGTGATGCCTACCGTCGATCATTGTAGCCAAAGATAATTGTGGGTGATGAGAGTCTCCTCTTTCAGACGGCCGATCTCAACTCAGAGGTGCAGGATCTCGGATCCGGCGAGAAGCGACTGATATTAACCGGCATGTAGGCCTGTATACATTTTCTTAGATTATATAATTATGTTACCAAGATATATAAGTCTGTAAGTTATATAATTTTTGTACAAGATATATACCAACCGTATAGAAAATCTAGCTGTTCTTTCTTTGCACTCCACATAAATGCCAAACTTAGTTGGAATCCATGTGTACTGATAGTTAAGTTCTTTAGTTAAGAGGTCTATCATTGTTTCTTTTACCTGCTGATCATATAACTTGATCGATGTTACCGTTAAAAGTATTGATTGTGCTGCCATTTACTTGTATTACGATAAATGTTAACTAGGTGGCCCTGCTAAGCGGGATCAAGATCCCTTTTGGGTCTCCTCTTGTTGCCAAAATTCAAACTTTTATGTTGTATTTTCCTTGTACTTCAAATGGCTTCAAATGGCTTCAATAAAAGGATTGATTGATTGAACTTTGTATTGACGAGGACAATAACTCATTTATTATGTTGTTTCCCAGATCTGTGTGTATACGATAAACGCTGTGGAATTTATGGAATGTCACTGATGCTGCCTAAGGCCTGCATCAAGCCTATCAGTCCATTCATTTTCTTTTTCAACCCGTCATATGACGGGCAAATAGTATCTAATAGAATCTCTTCAATGGCCTCTTGCTTTATAATGGGACCAAGAAAGTCTGTGGAAGAGTCTCTTGTTTTCTAATGGACCGAGAGCTCGTCTTTGGGGCTTTACCAGGGACTTCTTGTTCATAGCAGGTATACCCTCTCTAAGAGACACTATACACTGTGGTCCAACGAACAGAATAGAATTTTCATTGTCAATCTTATTTGTTTATGAATACGTAGAGGTGCCTTTTCAATTTCTGTTTTCTTTCAAGTCTAAACGTTAAGACTCGCCTCTTTCAACTCCCCTATATCACCGTAACCTGATGCTCTGGCTTCCTGACCAACTGGATTTCGACCCATGTCTTCTCCGAAGGATTACGATTCTCGACCACGATTTCACATCAATTGATTCCTTGTGCGTTAATATAACGGCGCTATAGAAGTTGGATTAGATTAGATTAGTTGAGGTGGTCTTCTGGTTTCTCTCTTCCTAGCCAACATGCTCATAGGCATTCACTGACCCATATGAGTCCTATCATGGTCCCATATGGGTCCCATGTGAAAATGTTGGTAGGGTTAACTGGACCCGTAGATACATAAATATGAAAACCAGTTCCGTTTACTTACTCACTAACAGACTTGACCAGATAACATTGACACAAGTCAAGTGACCCATTCCGCAGTTGGACTGACTGGACGTCATAGATTTCTCTTTAGCCTGGAAAAGTGAATGTAATCCGGAAATTAGATAGACTGCGTTCATAAGTTTATGTTATTATGTATATTAAAGCCAACTTTATCTTGCATATGATATACGGCGGAGTTTCAACGCTGTTGATAAGGAAATAACTGGTACCATGCAGTATCCACTTCTTATGCTGAATCAGGCTTCCTATAAATTGAAATGGAGTCGTATGTTGTGATGGACAGATTAATTTCCTCTCGTAGGATTTCCGTTCTTCTGAATCAATCTATAGATCGTGTGTTCCCAGAAACTGATTGGAAGCAGCGATTATGGCGGAATTTTTGCCTGTATCAGGACTGCTACTGACGAACAGCTTACACATCATATACTATCGTGAGTCATAGAGGCCTGCCATACGCTCCTGAGTAGATAACCTTGAAGGGGCGCTATATAAGACCTCTGTAATAATAATAAAACGTGCTTTGCAAGTTAACCGAATTGTTCCACGCGGAACATTTGCCTCCTCCATCCATAAATGCAACTGACCAATACAGTAACTATAGGCGCAGACCTCATGCTTGAACAGACTGTCACACAAAATGCGACATGAGCCTTCTGTCTTTCTATATCCACTGGTTTTGCCATTGGCTGAAGATCGTGTTATTTGATCGGTTCCTGCTTTGTTATGAGATCAGGAGCGACTCACGAGAGTATTTCTTGAAAAGGCGCTATGTAAATGTATCTTACAATTGCAATTAATCCTGTGTCTGTACAAAGACACAGGGTTGAGGGTGTTAATAGGCTGCAATTCTAAAAGTCCCACACGGAAGAGCTTAAGAAAAGTAGCTTCTGATTCAGATTGAGCTCCTCTGAGGCTTGTCATTATGCGACATCTGCGTGTCAGCTAGTTTGACGCAGGCGTCATAGATAAATGAAACGACATATATCTATAAACAAGAAGAATCTATGTTTGTTACTCTATGATACACTTTATAATAACAGAGACTTGCTTACGCATGTGATAGTTTAGTGGTTAGCCTGCTAGACTGTGAATCGAAAATAAATTCTTAATGGGGTTCAAATGTTTGTCAGAAATGTGTGTCTAGAATTCGGCTCCAATTGGGCCCCCTAGCGACTCAACTACAAATGCGTACACTGACTCTTATGGGAAGAGTAGGGGGTGATGGAGAGGGCCTACCGCCCGCTTGGAATGCCAAGGATAAAACAACTAAAGTTGCTAAAATGAATGCCCTTGGTCTGAGTTAGCTTAAAGGACTGCTCTTCTTCAATATTATTTTTGGCCAGACTTCAGCTCCAAGAGGTTTCTTTAAAGCCAGAACCCACACCGCGGAAAGAGTTGACTGCATGTAAAAAGACCCTCTATGCTCTATAGGCAGGCATATCCTACAAAAGTAGGATAAAAGTAGGATGTTCGTATAACAGCCATTGGCAGTGGCGCTTTAGGAGATGGTGAAATTGGATCAGTTTGGTGTCAAATGGGAGAGTTTTGACTGTAAGTTGATTAGTTACTTATGAATGACGTCGAAGCACTTATCAAAATCATGAAATAATTTGGAATTTCCAGGATGTAAAGACGTAGGCCTATACGGTGCAAAAATCAGTTCTGTAGGCTATATGAGACATCCAGCTATATATTTGAGTTAACGGAGCCAAGTCAGATTTAATTAGTCCTAAGATTTATGAGCTTGTGTTAATTTTACCAGTTTTTGGTGTAGCCCTAAGGGCAAAGAATGTGGCGCAGATTTGACTATAGGAAGAGCCACGATTCTGGTTCATAAACTGACGACTGCAGCGAACGAAGGCATAGGGGATGTCCACTATAAGAGGAAATTCCACATCTCGTCAGGAATATTAAGAAGTTTAAACAGCGTGTCTTTGGTATTGATGTTAATTGAAATCGTCAATTGTATTGTCGGATCTACAAAGAAGCAGGTCGCTTTATCAGCGGCAATCAATGTCGTCAGAGAATCAGAGTAGAACAAAGGATGTCAAGTGTATAATCAGATGTCTTGATAACGAATGAAGAATGCAGACATCCAGGCCTGCAGCGAATCCATGGCATGGGTCATGGTTTCAAGCTATGATGAGAATTCAGAATTCTTTGCCTATAGTAATAACTAATACGTCAAAAATGAGTACATGCACCTAACCAGCGTACATATATAATTGCATTGGATGTCTGCTGAGACAAGAACCTGTTTCAAACTGGGGCTTAAGTTATGGTTTATAAAACATTGAACTCTGGCCAATCTCAACATTCAAAATCAGTTCTTATTATTTATACTTATCACCATTCAACCAGGTAATTTGATTATCTTTGTCTTGCTGTCGTAGCTGAACATAGAAGTGTTCTTGGTGAACGAGCTAGGCTATTTCGCTTGCAGGACCTGTAAATTTTGGAATTTCCTCAGCGTTCGTTCTGCTCCGTCACTTGTGTCGTTTCATTCTCTGCTTACGATATCTTTTTCAATCTAGTTATCCAACATAATTAGGCTACGGCCTATAGGCTAGGCTGTTTCTCTCTTGACGGACTGATCTCTGGGTGTTGACTTGTTTACGCCTTGGGTTTGGTATACGCCGCTGCCGAAGCCTTTTGCATTAGGCCCTAGACACCGACGTTATGGAAGTTGCCAGTTAATAGCAGCTGGTCTATCTAACAAACTCCACCACTGTTCGTACTCTGGCAGTGCCAGTCCCAAGCCTGGAGAAAAGAGGAGGGCGACGCTAATTCATATTTGTTATGACGCAGCGTCGTCAAACACCAACTAACTAACTAACATGGTCCTTTCGTAAAGTTATCAGAACAAGATTGCAGTCTTGTTGTCATGACCTTAAACCTCAAGACCAAGACCAAGACTTTGAACCTCGAGACCAAGACCAAGACCAAGACCAAGACTTTGAACCTCAAGACCAAGACCGAGACTAAGACCCAAAAGATCGTATTCATCCCAAGACTTCTTTTCCTTACAAAAATTTGTCAAGTCGAAATACCCGCTATTTTAATGAAACCGCGAGTCCTTTATTTTATTCAAGCAAATTAACTTTAAATGCAGACTGCAGAGAATTCCGAATTCGTATTTACAAAAGTTCTTCATGCAAAATGTTATTCCAAATGCCTTTTGTATTTTATAAAAACCAATTCGCTCAGAATTTGCTGACCAAGACGTGTCTTGTGAGGCCTCATTAACCCATTAGTGCCCAGCGTCCGTTATAACGGACAGTTAGATAACACGTTGCCAAAAATAACCGGCAACTGCATAGTAGACTGTTCATATTTTCTTTTAAATGTTGGGCTATTGGCCCATAAATTCCACGATTGTGATTTCCGAATTATGTCATTTGGAGAAATCTGTTGTTTTGGTTTTACGCCCATTTCAAGATGTCGAAAAAACTTCGTTACCGCTAGTAAGTATAATTTCACTTGGTAATGAAAAATAAATAATTTGAACAAAGTGTTTTTGTTGTTAATAGTAGACATATAGGTCCATATGTTGAGAGAATATTATAACAATCAAGGCTTGTTTCACCATGGAAATTTCCGCTGTAATGTTTGCGTCCGTTTTAACGGACGTCGGGCACTAGCCCGTATATGACGTTCTGGTTTCCCACAGTAAAATTCGCTGAGCTTCACTGTATCAACAATTACACCTATCATTGCATTACTTGTATTTAGACTAGCTACACACTATTTTGTAGTCCCCTAGACTACGAGCAACATCGGCAAATTATTCACAGTCCTAAGAATCTAATGCCTCATTTACTACCACTGATCAAATTTCATGTTTATTTTTTCTTCAGTACTGCCCAACAGGCACTGGTTGAAGTTCTAGCACAGCTAGAAGAAGAAACCAGTGACCCTTATGACAAGCAATAAAAGCACAATTGACATCTTTTTACAACCACCAAACAATGAAGGCATGCAAACCGATGAAGACAGTGACAAGTCGGATGAAGAGTAGGCCTATGAATTCAATGTCAACCATTTGGGACGCAAGTTGTTGTCAAATCCATGTGAAGTCCGCAGGCAGATCAAACCAACAGATCAAGATGTCAGTGACTCATGCAAGGACAAAGGCGGCCCGTCATTATCATGTGACCCTGCTGCAGGTCCTGCTGACATAAAGAAATCGAGAAGCAAGGATGACAGTCGTCCAGAAATATCGGATGCCTGTAATGTCGCCTTTATTGGCAAAACTTCACGCAGAAAAAACAAAGATTTACAATGTGGAATCAAGTCAACAACTGGTAATGGTAGGCCTCCTCGTTGTCTAAAAGATAAATCAAGTCAGCAGAATGACCAGGCTAGAAAGCGCAGATTTCCATCAACGACTGACAATCAGGAAAGACAAAGCACAGACAACGATGCAGTTGAGGAATCTTTGTACCCAAAAGTTGTGACCAAGCTGCTGCAAGCTGCACCAAGCTGGAAGAGGGCTAAGAGAATTTTTCAGACCCCTCAGACGTACAGAGCAAGACAGTTTACAGGCCTCAGTGCCCTGACAACTCCTCAACAGTTCTTCCAAATGTTCATTGATGAAGCACCATCCATCCAAGTTCGACGTGTTTCTGTTGTACTTTCTGATGTACGGTACGATGGTAACAACCACTGGATTGTACGAGGAGACACAGACCGTCGTTGCAAGGCTTGTACGAAGAAGACAATATATCGTTGTGAGAAATGTGATGTAGGCCTTCATCCTGACTGCCACAAGTACTATCACACTGCATAAAACTTCATACAGTAAATAATTGTGGCAACTCATCAAACCCATTCTGCAAACATTGCATGATTATAGCTAGTATACGCTTGATTCTGTGACATTAACCTGAGTTATGGTTATCACTGGGCTAGTGCCCGACGTCCGTTAAAACGGACAGTATGTAAAGTACTCATATTGTAGTAGGAATCAATAAATATGTTGTCAGCAATGTTACTGCACTCAGTTGTTGAGATTACTGAAAGTATAACTTAATGTGTTCAGTTTTGCAACTTTGGGCACTAATGGGTTAAAATATACCATCTGAAAAATACGTTCTACAGGTGCTGAAGTCGCTGGCACACACAGTAACTTTTCAAGCACTGGATGTAAATGTACAAATCGTGAGCCTTTTTGAAATCCTCCCATGGTTTATCAGAGCGTCTGGCTCCAGAAAAAGTCTCGGTAGGGCTTCCAGACACAGCCCAACTTAGCTGCTGCTGCTGATGGGTTTTCTTGACCAAGATTTACATCCGTCCGTAGGTATTTGTCGTAGGCTGTGATGCAAACAGGCTTGATAAATTTTTAAATTCTTGAGTTTTGTTAAATGACTTTTCATATTGACAGCCGGTCTTGGTCTTGGTCTTGCGAGACCAAGACCAAGACTTTGAACCTCAAGACCAAGACCAAGACCAAGACTTTGAACCTCAAGATCAAGACCAAGACTTTGAACCTCAAGACGAAGACCAAGACTTTTAAAAACGAACTCGAGTGCACTCGAGACCAAGACCTTGGTGCACTCGAGACCAAGACCTTGGTCTCGAGGAAAACAAATCTGCAAGATTTCTTAGCCATCATAAATATTCATCACAAAGGGAATATTTAAAATTCAGCTGGCGATTCCTCATTTCTGATTGGTTTGAAACTCCGGGCGAACAATTTCCACATAGGGCTATATTTTCAAAGTATGGGTGTCTGGGGGAATAAGCCCCAATGACATTGGGTAGCGAAAGCACTCTGAAAGTGAGCACTAATTGGTCCAAGGATCAAACTTACAATGCTCTAGTCTAGTCTGTAGAACGACAGTCTGAACAGAATTCATTGACAAAGCGCAGAACAGTTCTGTTGCAATAAACGACGAAACAGTTGGACATGAATAAATGGAGAATTAAAAGAAAGCGGAACTTATAGGCCTAGTAGGCCCATCAGGTCTAACGTGACATTAAATTAAATGACATTGATTCGATTTGGTGGAACAGTTGCCATCTGGCGAGTAATTAGTTATTCCGCTAGATTCATTCATCAGATGGCGTATTCAGTCGTCATTTATTGCAAAAACCTTCCGCTTTAATGCGGTAGGTCCTAGAGCCTACTGTTGACACAATTTCAGTTATAATTTATATGTTTTCTGCTGTACTCATTTCAAGCGCATGATTTACCATAGAAATGCAGTTTGTGACTGCTTCAGCGAACTCTGGTGATTTAACACCCATATTTAAATTGAAATAGAGCAGACTTAACGACAGACAAGAGCACGTCGTGACCTTGCCATATTTTGGAGACCGTTGTTATACCACAGAATAAATAAAGCGTAGCCAGAAGTCTAACTGGGCCGTTTTAATGTAACGTGGAAAATTATTCTATAATTTGTAGTCTATGCACGTCGGCCATATTTGCGTGATGGTGTTTCAGAGCATCTGTTAACTTTTTCACTGTTATTTTATGCTATTAAATTCAATGAAATAATGAATACGAGAACGTCTGGCAGTGAGCATTGTGCAGCGATAGGTTGCACAAACAATCGATTGAAAAAGAAATGTTTGTCATTCTTCCGCTTCCCGAAAGATGAAACAAGGTAATGTAATCGGGTGCGTAGTGAATCGCCGAATCCCGAATCCCTTAAACGAATTTCAGCCGGATCCACGAAATCGATTTTCTTTAGACTAAAACTAAGAATAAACATGTAAATAGGTAGTATATCGAGGCTACGAGCGCGATACATAGGCTTAATTAGGACTGACATACGTTCTATAAAACTGCTTTCAGGGAATCGGGATTCGGGACGACCACATGTCATCTACAATTAGGCTGTTATTTTGTTTAGTTAAGAAAAGATATAGACACTCTTGATACAAATAACGCGTAAAAGTGAAATGAGGATATTTAGGCCTACTGCAGTCCTGAATAAATTGAGTAGTTGAATCCGGTGAGATCATGATAATGGATAAACAGATTCTGCCCTGCTGTTATTATTCTCATGCATGAGTGGAATGCTGGATTCAATTTGTCATCAGAGGGTAAGTGTAAAATGCAGAATAACTCGAATGTTATGTTTGTAGCTAAGTAATGTGCTACAAAATATTCATCATAAATATAGTTGTGTAATAAGCCACAGTATCATGGTAAGTAATTGCTAATCAATTCTTCATAAGCAATTTTTTGTTTTTCTATGTTGTTGACAGGTGCAAGAAATGGGTTCAGAATACGAGGCGACAAGATCTTTTAGACGTGTCATGTGATCGCCTGAATAAAGGTTACGTCCTTTGTGCAGACCATTTTGAGGACAGTCAGTTTAACAACCGACAGTCCAAGAATCGGCTGACTTGGAATGCTGTACCAACAATATTCGCTGTTCCGAATCCACCACCACTGCGAACGCCTAAGAGGAAGCCACCGACATCGCGAACTTACCAGCCAGCCTCAAAAAGAAGACGGACAAACATTGAATCCAGCATGGTCAGTGATGAAGGTCTCGAACAAACTGACATTGTAACTGTTCCGAGTGATCAAATTACTCTTCCTTGTGTAACTCTTAACTACGTGACCAGTGGTAGGGATGATAGCAATTCAACTTCGTCTGTTCTTCCTGTGCCATTCGAGAGTCATGAAGGAACGGGGCGATGTGCTAGGTCGTCGCCACGGAAACAAAAACTGCAAAGATCGCTCAACAGAATGCGTGTCAAGCTGCATAGAACTAACGTGAAGCTATCAGCTGCTTCAGTCTCAACGCCAGGACTAACAAAGGACGAGTTACTGACGGAAATTGCCAAGTACGTGAACGGTCCTGTGTACAGTTTCATTGCAGCTCAACTGAAGTTTAGTGGTGTTTCTGCTCGTGGTAGGAGGTGGGATGACGAAGGAAAGTTGTTAGCATTGTCACTGTACTATAAGAGTCCGCAGGCATACCGATTACTGGCAAAGTTGTTTGTTTTGCCATGTAAGGCAAGTCTGTGTAACTGGGTTAAAAATTTCAGCGTTACTTGTGGTTTTTCTGATGTGATTATAACTGTTATGCAGGAAAAGGTTGCTACATTGTCGCCAGATAATCGCTGTTGTGTTTTATTACTTGACGAGATGATGCTACGCCGTGGTCTAACGTATGATAGGCGCTTTGATAGTATTATCGGCTACGAAGACTTTGGTGCCAACTGTCAGAGTAATGCTCTTGCCTCCAGTTGTCTTTGTTTCATGGTTCGTGGGCTGCGTGACAATTGGAAACAACCTTTTGCATTCATGTTTTCATCATCTGCTGTAAAGGCTGATAAAGTGCAGAGTTTACTACTAGATTGTTTATCACAACTACATGCAATTGGACTTAACGTGAAAGCTGTGATTAGTGATCAAGGCTCAAACTTTGTTGCAGCCTATAAGCAAATGGGTGTTACTGTTACTGAACCATTTATCAAAGTAAATGATAAGACTGTATTTGTGTTTTACGATCCTTGTCATCTACTAAAAAGTGCAAGAAATGTGTTGGAAAAAAATACTGTGCACAGCGGCAAAAATGTTGCAACAATGGAACATGTTAAAAGTTTATACAGTCTTGATGCCAAGCGAAACTACCGCTTAGCACCGCGTCTGAGCAGCCAACATGTTCATTTGACATCGTTTTCTAAGATGCGAGTTAAACTTGCTGCACAAACACTAAGTCATTCTGTAGCTGCGGCAATTGAAACAAATTGTTCTTTTGATTCATTGACACCTCTTGCTATGGGTACAGCTGAATATGCTGATAAATTTGACACCCTTTTTGATTGCTTTAATAGTTCTGAAGGGTATTGTACAAAGGTTTGCAGAGGCAGCTTGTCTGCAAGATCAAAACACCGTTCTGTTTTGCTGGATATACAGTCCTGGTTGTCAACACTGCATGTGATAACTTTATCTACAGGACGTGATATTACAACACAAGTTAAATGTTTTGATGGTTGGCGAAGTAATATTAATGCGTTGTTGTTACTGTGGAATGACTTATCGTCAAATCACGGCTTTAGATTTCTATTGACACGGCGTCTTAATCAGGATCCTGTGGAGAACTTCTTTGGTGTTATTCGCCAGGCTGGTGGGTTTAATGCTAATCCAACCCCGTACCAGTTTCAGAACGCGTATCGCAAATCCTGTTTCAATAGTCTCCTGCAACCGAGTCATAGTGGCAATTGTTTTGGTGATGGTGATAATCTATTGGCAACATTATCTAAATTGAGCACCGTTTCATCTCGTACATTGGCATTGAAATCTGTCAGTTGCTCAATTGATTTTTCAGACTCTGACCTACCCGAACCTAGTGACTTATGTGAACAGAATGCACTTATGTATGTTTGCGGATATTTGTTACGAAAATTGTTTATCTGGCACAATTGTGATGCATGCAAAGCTGCATTTTGTGATAGAAGCAATGAGTGCGACGATGACAGAAAAGTTTTCATGTCATTCAAAGCATACAAGTGTAACGATGCACGAGTGTTTCATTCATTGTATGTCCCATCAGTGTTATTTTATTCATTTATTTGTAAGTGCAATTGTGTGTTGTTGAAGCTTTTTGATTTGAAGAAAGCTTGCAAATTGTCTGACACTCGGCATAATGTGGTTGATGCTATAATGGAAACAGTTCCGTTGCCTAGCAATTGCATGGAGCTTGATATTTCTAAGCTTTTGACAAGTTTCGTCAATTTAATGATTTTTTACAAAGTTAAGTTTTTCAATAGAGATGTGAAAGAGGTGAAAGTAAGTGGGAAGAAGAATAAGAAGTGTGCCATTTTGTGCCATAACTAACAGCATTTAATAATTTGGTGAAGTCGTCTAGAGTGGGCACCTTGCATGGCTGCCAAAACGAGTGTTTAATTAAGATCTTGATTGTACTGTCATGTTTCAAATTACTGCGTACTTGTCAGTTTGAATGAATAAAGAAGATTATTTTTGTTATTATTTGTGGTTGTCATTATCATATTTCATTGTACTTCAAGCTTAAAAGTGATATATGCCTCTTAGTTACAAACAATGCAGAGCTATGCAAGAGACTATGTCTCAATAGGATTACACATTAATAGTTGTTACCAGAAACACATCTTTACTCTCGCTTTGACTCCAGTCAAAGCTGGTACTACATTTCGTGAGTGTGAAGGGATGAAAGACATTCCAGCTTAGCAATATCTGTTATGTATATTATCATAACAGGTTAGCCAATGTTATGTAATATCATGTGTATTTCTAGATCTACACATCTAAACTCAGGAATCAACTGCCCCATTCAAGTTGTCCCAGGAAGAATCAACTCCACAAGTCATTTATCCTATGTTATGTAATTTCTTGTGTATTTCTAGATATACACTTGTCTAAACCCCCTTCAATTTGTCCTAAGAAGAATCAACTCCTCAAGTCATTTTGTCCCAGGAAGAATGAACTGCCCCATTCATTTGGTCCCAGGAAGAATCAACTCCACCAGTAATAAAAACAATAAACTCCCTATTCGATTTGTCCTAGGAAGAATCAACTCCACCAGTAATAAAAACAATAAATTCCCCATTCGATTTGTCCTAGGAAGAATCAACTCCGACAGTCAGTATACTGTATATCTTGGGATAAATAGACTCCGGGAGTGTGGGCGTGGTGGCTCAGTGGTAAGTTCGGCGCCTTGCTCGTGGCGCTTCGGCGTGAAAATTCCGGCACAGTATCAAATACTGTAGTCGGGAGCGCCTCTGAGTAGTAGTTGACTTCGAGCGGCGCTATAGAAATATCCGGAATAAATAAATAAATAAAGTTTAAAACGGAGAGTATTCTGACTGCTACACCGGCTGTTCGAGCATTGGCATCCTGCGACTGATCACGCATACCGCTGGGAGCGCTGCAGTCGCCATAGACTATACGCGCATTACAGCGCTGACCATTGAAATACGGCCCAGTTAGACTTCTGGCTACGCTTTATCTATTCTGTGGTTATACTGGAACTCGGCGCCTGTGCAAGAGTAGGCCCTAACTTCTATCCGACAACTACAGAGAGGGCCTTTAAGGCCTGCTCACGTTAAAAAGTTTTTTAAGAAAGTAGAACTCACAAATTATATCTGGTGTAGAACATTACGTACTATATTTCTTTTGGTTTTTATCAAATTAAGTTGTTCACTTGTAGTGTGCGTGCTCACTTCGAGTCTAGCTAATGAGCAGCCAGACAACGTTCACGAGAGCATTGGATGCCATTGGTTGAACCAGTGAAAATGAGCGAGAATTTTCTACACATTCTGCATAACATTGACTTGGCGATGGATCAATGGCGTAGCTAGGGGGCCGTGGTGCGTCCGCCCAGAACGGTACTCTCCAAGGGGCGGCAAGCAGGGGCCACAATGATATTTCAATGACACTTTTATCATTTGCACCAAAAATTTCAATGGTCATGATAATGAAGGCAACGAGATCTTAGGTCCCAGAGACCTTTAGTGGGACATAAGCTGTCATTGTCTTTTAAAGACAATGAGAGCCTATTGTCAGTGCAACTGTGCAAGACAGTGAGTATACAGTATATGCAGAGACGTCATTTGGGAGGGGCGGGGAGGGCATTTGCCCCTTGATTTCTGAAAAAACGTTTTACACATGTAGGGTAAATACAAAACTTAACAAACTCGTCAAGCCCCCCCCCCCCCGGAAAAATACTCAAACGACGTCCCTGCCTTCCTCAGAAAAGCTGAAATGACGTCCCTGTGTCTATGTCCAAAAGATCTAAAGATCTTAGGGACATAATTATGCTCTTATTGTCTTCTATGCGCCGATGAAGTTTCGGACTTGATAGGGCTTCTGCGCTCACTGAAAACAGCAGGCTCATTGATTTTCAGCTCCGTATGTTTCTCTCTCTCTCTCTCTCTCTCTCTCTCTCTCTCTCTCTCTCTCTCTCTCTCTCTCTCTCTCTCTCTCTCTCTCTCTCTCTCTCTCTCTCTCTCTCTCTCTTTCTCTCTCTCTTCTCTCTCTCTCTCCGCACCAAATAATATATTATACATGTATATTTAAGCTCACTGGTCACATCTGTCTAGGTAAACCTCTCTCTTCTCTCGACCCTGCTCTTCCTGTTCCTCGTAATAGTAATCGTAATCGTAATCTCCATTTGAACTTCTAAAGCGCTACTCGAAGGTCAAGCGTAGGGCACCACCCTATTCACGAGCGTTACGTCAAATCAGAAGGGGTTTACCACAGAGTAGTCCAAAAGAGGTTCGAGTTCGGTTTCCATGGGCGCAGATCAACAGAGGAGGCAGAACAGAATAGATTGAGGAACATGAGGAGGAGGATGGAGGACGGGTTGGAATGATGATGGAGGAACTGAGAATCTGCGGAATTCTGGGGAAGATCGTTCCAGAGGCGTGGTGTTGTTTGAATATGGCTCGGTTGGAGAACTTGAGATGAGTAGTGACTGGGGGTCGAGAAAGATTGAGATAGGAGGAGGATCGGGTGGAGCGGGTTCAAAGCCGTTTAAAGGTCGTCGTATAGGCCTTAGGCACTCTTGCGTTCGTAGACCCCAACTCAACTGCCAACTCTACATTAAAGCTAAACGCACTCACATTATTTTTTGTCATGTTTAATCATGACTCACGAACGCACCCAGTTTTGACTTAAAATCTAAATCTACTTTTGTAATATTGATAACGCAAAGAGCCGCAAAGTGATATGATGATTTCGGGCGTTCTAGTGACAGCCCTGGCTAGTTCGTTTTGGATAAGTTGAAGACGCTTGACTTGGGTGGATTCAAGGTTGAGGAAGAGGGAATTGCAGTAATAAAGCTTTGAATGAACAATGGAAGTTGCAATGGTGGAGGCAGTTTTAAGGTCGAGCATGGGTCGGATACGTCGGAGGTCACGAATGTGCATGGTTAGAGAAGGAGAGGCGTGGAGTTAGGAATTCCTGTCCTCCCTCTAGGTCTTGCAGGATGAAATCTTATGCTGGTCAGATCAAAACTACTTCCCTTTCTGGTTTTATGGAAAATAAACTTAATCTTTAAACGACCATGTTATTCCTGTGTAAATTTTCAAGCCCTGCAGAGTGTCAAGTTCTAATATACTAGTATACTAGTATTTCTGGGACATCGGTCCGGGAGCGCCTCTGATAAGTTAGCCTTGAAGTGGCGCTCTGTGAGTTTCCAATTACATTTATTATACGGTATAAGGCCTCATCGACCTTGTAAAAGGTCAGGGCCGTCTCTCGAGGATTTTCAGAAACTAAGAGGAGCTCGATTTAGGAGATTGCCAAACGATCACGTTCGATCCCGATCTGGCATCTCTAATGGACCACAAGACTTCGGTTACACTTGGAGCAACCATCGATTCATGTTCTGTATATTATGAAAAATGCGCTATCAAAGTCACTGGATTATGTTAGGATCCGTGGCGTTTCAGGCAGCTTTTTTGAGGGGACATATAATGCAATACAATACAATACAACTGCACGACCATACGACAGAACATCGATGGCGCGGAGAAATCATGCGCGAAGGACTTGCTCTAGGTCCTTAAATATAGAGACCCCTGAGTGGTGACTCGAACCCGTACTCTTCGCGTCATAGGCCGAGCGCTCTATCCAATCGGCCACCTTGCCCCACAATATAACTTCACCAGTGTTCGATGAACGAGGTAATGAATCCAGAGTGCCACAACAGGTTCGTCAGTCAGTCCCTAGAGGAGAAGAGTGTGATTGAGCAGCCGCTCTGCCTCCTCCTCTCTGTGGTCTCTCTGGCAACTGGACTCGGACCTCCACCGAACATCGATCTCTTAACGACGCAGCGCTCGTGAATAAGCTGCAGGTGCCATGCACTTGGCCTTCGATTAGCGCTTTATAAATTTGAAGTTTACGATTACGATTACAATGATCTGATGGAGATAAGCCCATCATTACGACAATTTCCTGAAAATGCAACTGTCGGTTATGAAATTACTTATCAAGGCCTTAGCTCAAC
The DNA here is from genome assembly GCA_963556255.1 of Allolobophora icterica. NCBI lineage: Eukaryota > Metazoa > Annelida > Clitellata > Crassiclitellata > Lumbricidae > Allolobophora > Allolobophora icterica. Next base: position 37,985,201 of record OY744608.1, on the reverse strand, counting down.
TGCAATACATGTGCAGCAGTAGGGCAGAGTGCTTGCTCAGATCGATGACAGAGTTCGAGATCAGGAAGCAGGAGGTAGCTGCTGCCATTGATTTTGATGCTGTTTTCAAAGATTTTGCAGCTATTAAGGCTAAAGAAGTTTTGTTTTGAGAGTAAATGTCAACACAAATGCTGTTTCCCTAAATTACTCGTTTTCGTTAAAATTCAGTTTCTAATGGGCGGTTGGTATCACTCGTCCCAGGAGGCAAAATACCTCTAATATATGCGTCACTGCGATGGATATCTTCACTTTCACAATGCCTGAATCCTGTAATGTGCGACATGGTGGTCTAACGGTAGTGGGCTTGACTTGTAATCTAACGTCTGCGCCTTCGAATCTGCTGAGTGACTTCGTGACATGGCAAGTTGTTCGCACACACACTGGTCTCTGCCACTAAGCAGTATAATTTGGAACTGACTTTTCCATTCTGCCGGAACCATCCGATCAAACAGAGAACTGCTTCTTATTGCTGTAATATTTTGTATCTGTAGGCGTTTCAGAGCACATGGAATACAACGGAACTGTTATTTCTAAACGGTGTCGACACCCTCAGGCCTCTTGCACCAGTTTGCGAGTGTGGCACCAGTCTCTAAGGTTTAGCAGTTCACACACAAACACACACACGCACACTTACACACACGCACACTTACACACACACACACACACACACACACACACACACACACACACACACACACACACACACACACACACACACACACACACACACACACACACACACACACACACACACACACCTACACACACACACACACACCTACACACACACACACACACACACACACACACACACAACTACACACAACTACACACAACTACACACACACACACACACACACACACACACACAACTACACACAACTACACACAACTACACACACACACACACACACACACACACACACACACACACACACAAGAAATCCACATTATTGCTAAAGGTGGCTTACCTGTGTTTTGGAATTAGCACGCGTCTAGACACTTGCACCTGTTTGCAAAGGCAAGAGAGACTTTAGAATTTGCAATCCTTGCTATTCGAAAGATATATAAGTGGTGGAAATTGCATAGTGATATATTTTGGAGCGTTAGCGTGTAGTTTGGAGTGTTTTATAATAGAGTTCTATTAATTCTCCAGTTGTATAGTGGAGCAGAAGTGGGAGATGCAGTAGTGGAAGTGTAGCTGTAAGCTGGCGAAAAGACAAACAGAATTCGACACGATATAAAGAAGTAGCTTAATAATGCAAATCAGAAAGCGGATAATACATCCAGCCGATATGGAAAAAGAGACACTTTGAGTTTCTGTATCGTGGCTCTAGACAACGACGAAGTCTGGGGACTTATCCATGCAGAACGGTTTCTGTAGCATCACGATACACGCACACGCACACACACACACACACACACACACACACACACACACACACACACACACACACACACACACACACACACACACACACACACACACACACACACACACACACACACACACACACACACACACATACACGCACATACACACACACAACACACACACATACACACACACAACACACACACACATACACGCACATACACACACACACACACACGCGCGCGCACACACACACACCTACACGCACACCTACACACACCTACACACACCTACACACACACACACACCTACACACACACACACCTACACACACACACACACCTACACACACATACACGCACATACACACACACACACACAAACACATACACGCGCACACACACACACACACAAACACATACACGCACATACACACACACACACACACAAACACACACGCACACACACACAGAGGCCTATATGGTGAATGGTGATACGAAGCCAATAAATCATATGAGCTAATAGCTTAACTTTTTTCGCTTCATCATCCGGAGGATCCTTTATTTTATTGTTAATTTGATTCTTTACGATATTCGGATTTACAGCAGAAGCAATCCTAACATGCAATGCTTTGCGTATTTAATGCATAAGCCACTTGGTCATGTATATATATTATAGTCTATTTGTAGTAATCTTCTGAGTCTTTTATGTGTACAGGATGATAGGAAACACAACCGCGCTTTCATCAAGCAGCGAGTGTATTTCCAGCGTGTTTGCAGAGTCCTTTTCATGCACATATGCTTGTACTTGCGCTTGTATGTGTATGTGTATGTGTATGTGTGTGGGTTTGTGTGAATGCGTACTTAATCGACATGTCTGTATTATGCAACAGTCGTGTACAACACAGTTCAAAAATATACTCCGTAGCAGCCTTGGTCAGGTAAAGAGAAGTAATTAACCTGGCAGGTAAGCATAATCACGATAATCCATACCTTGATAGATTCATCATTGCAGACATGAGATGAAAGCCCAATGAAACGCTATTCGCAAAGCTCTGCGAAATGCAGATATTCGCTCTGATAAATTGAACGCATATCTCGTATACGCATATTATATAGGCTTATTAGTATGAGGATTATACGGTGGCTCATGCATATGTATAAGCCTATTCATAAACCTCTATACTAGACAGTTACGCGGGGACAGAAATGTGTCCCACAGTCCCACCTCGCATTTTTACTTAACCCCATTCCCTCCCGTTCCCGCTGAGACCTATCCCCATCCTCTCACCTTCCCCGCAACCTTCGTTCCAAACCATCACTAACCCCGCATGATGGATATTCTTTCTCGCACTGCCTCTTCATCTTAAGGGAAAGAACAATCAATGTGGCTTATTTCAGAGATTTAAATCTCGGGTTAGAACGGTCTGTACACGAAGACTTTAAATAGCGTGGCGCCTAATAAAGCGGGCATCAGTGATGAAAGATCTCACCCGATCAATTCAATGAAAAATGAGCAGGGTCGAGGCCATACGGTCGCTATTTTTGTCATTAAAAGCTTGTTACTAAAATTTACGAAAGTATTAAAAACTAGAAAGCTATACCACAGCTGATTATTTGTTTAATTCTTGGGCAAAGAGCAGATCATTCGATTGCCTCAATACGTATACACTGTGTTTAGCCATCCTCGATAGTTAGCACCTTCCAAAGCAGGTATTCATTCTTATGACTTATCGGTTGCCAAAACCGCCAGAATGGTGCAGGTACGTAAAGGTAGCTTTGGCGGCACAGTTGATTTGTTATTCCAAAATTCCAGTTTATCGCAGATGATTTTGAACAGGATATTATGTAATCGTCAAACTTGTTGTCCTTGTCAGAATCAATAGTTACGAAGAATAATTCTCTGAGGAACGAGTTTCTCTGCAATGACTTTTCGAAGGATGTTACTTTGTTTGCAGCTGTATCGTTAGATTGTTTCTGGAGTTGTCAAATTTCATAATTAGAATTTAGAATAAAGATTATAACTTTTAGAAAAACTAAGTAATTAGACTTAGAACTAGCACTCAACTAATTAATTTAGAATTAATTGCTGACGTCAGAAAACAAACCGACATAAAAAATGTAGTTTAATAATTTGGTATAGAGTCTATTAGACAAATATTTCAAATAACGACGATAACTCAAATTTTAAGCCCTTTGTCTAATTTCTGCTAATTACTGCGGAAAATGTTTCTATTTATAAGAAGTTGCACTTTGGAACTATCATGAGTTCTAAAGAATTGTCTTCAAGATCTTTACTTCATTTGCGACAAATCCTGCAACACATATCGTTGCTCCAGGGACAACATGATGATACAGATGCACAGGCCGCATTAACGGGGGGGGGGTGCTAAGGTGGGTGCTGCAGCACCCGGGCCCGCAGTTTTGAGGGGCCCGGATTTTCGGAAGTACATTACAAAATTTTATTGTACTTGTAATTGGGCCCCGCGCTGATGGCTATATATCACAGCACCCGGGCACGCACCAGCCTTAATGCGGCCCTGCAGGTGCATTTGGAAAGTCTGAGAAATCTCATTTTATTTTCTTGCCAGGAGCTAATAATGTCAATGCTCAAAGAGGCACTTTAGAATAATAAAAGCAATTCTTCTTTAAAAGATATCATAAAAAATAAAAACTTATTTGATGTCCATTAGTAAGTATGGAAATATTTAAGCAAGGTAATTATGAAGATGATTATGAAACTATAATTAGATTTAGACGACTTTTAATTAGAATTAGAATTAGCAAAAGTTGCTTACTAACTATTAGAATTGGAATTAGCTGACAAGCTAATTATTAGGTAATTAATTAGTTTCTAATGAATTAAATACCCTTCACTGGGCTGACTGGATGGGGATAATTGTAAAGAGATTTGTCGTATCATCTGTTGCAGCAATAACCAGGGGCGCCGGTAGCGTGACGCACTGGACGCACACGTGCGTCCACTGCCGTCCACCCACCAAATCAAATCCACACAAGGATTAGGCATTGCATCGATATTTTTGACAAGTTCACTGTGTAATTTTGTTTTACCATACAATATGTATAAATAATATCATATGAAATCATGTGCATGTCTTATACTGTACTTTTACGGTCACTCTGAGTCATTTTCAGTGCATGACTATACGAGTGGCAGACAGGGAACAGATGTGGGTGGGAGGAGACAGGAGGGATGTGCGTCCAATTTTTTAAGGCCTGGCGGCGCCCCTGGCAATAACATTTGTTTGCATATCTACGCTGCAGAGTAAAACGAACTAAATGCGATATAAATCAGAGACTTTCTGTGTGGTTGCGGAATCTGTCGAATATACAATATTCAATATAGGATAGACCTATAGGAATAGATGAAACTCAACGACCTTCAACTCTGGACGTGACCTTCATGTGGTGGATCCGATTGCGTAAATGAGTCTGCATGTTGTTATTAAGTCCATATCGTACAACGGACTTACGATATGATGATGAACAACATGTCGATGACATCATTGTAACATTATATATATTCAATGCATATAATATATATATATGATATATATATTCAATGCATATATATATATATATAGGCCTATGTACGTCGAGCAGCCCCTCTATCGTGCAAACAGCATATATGCGCTGTTTATACCTCGCGAAATTTCTCTACTGCCTCCGTTTGTCAGCTTATGATGCATTCATTAGAATATCATATAGTCCGCTCCTTCGTATAGCCTATATATATATATATATATAATATATATAATATATATATATTATATTATATATATATGAAATATTACCGGGTGGCGACGAGTAAAATATACGAGCCGTAAATATTGATAAACGAGATGTCTAGGCAATTCCATATGGGTGAAAAGCATAATGTATTTATCTTAGATCTACAGAATGTGGATATAATACAATTCACCTGAAAAAGTGAATGTCAAGTGTGCACATGTGGCGCCTTATTTGTACAGATTGGCTGAACATATTCGTCGTAGATGTTTTGGTCGGCACATGTTTGCACGATGGAAGAAAGGGAGGAAGAGGAGGAGGAGGACGAGGAGGACGAGGAGAATGAGGACGAGGAAGAGGACGAGGAGTAGGAAGAGGACGAGGAGGAGGAAGAGGAGGAGGAAGAGGAGGAGGAAGAGGAGTAGGAAGAGGACGAGGAGGAGGAAGAGGACGAGGAGAAGGAAAAGGAGGAGGAGGAAGAGGACGAGAGGGAAGAAGAGTAGGAAGAGGACGACGACGAAGAGGAGGATGACGAAGAGGAAGACGAGGAGGAAAAGGAGGACGAGGAGGACGAGGAGGAAGAGGACGAGGAGGAAGAGGAAGAGGACGAGGAGGAGGAAGAGGACGAGGAGGAGGAGGAAGAGGACGAGGAGAAGGAGGATGAGGAGAAAGAAGAGGAGAAGGAGGACAAAGAGGAGATGGAGGAGGAGAAAGAGGAGGAGGAAGAGGAAGAGGAGGAAGAGGAGAAAGAAGAAGAGGAGAAGGAGGACAAAGAGGAGATGGAGGAGGAGAAAGAGGAGGAGGAAGAGGAAGAGGAGGAAGAGGAGGAAGAGGAGGAGGAGAAGGAGGAGGAGGAGGAGGGGGAGGAGGAGGAGGAGGAAACCACAGTACAGAGGCAAGCCATAGAACCAACGACTAGAGACAGAAGCAGAAAGACAGAGCAAGTACCAGACACATGCAGGCAGGCAGGCAGGCAGGCAGGCAGGCAGGCAGGCAGGCAGGCAGGCAGGCAGGCAGGCAGGCAGGCAGGCAGGCAGGCAGGCAGGCAGGCAGGCAGGCAGGCAGGCAGAGTAACACCAGAGACAAAGGCAGTCTGACCGAGCTTGGCCAGAGTCAGAGGCAGACAGCCCAACAGACAGACAGAGCAAGGTAATAAGACGATAAAGGATCAGGCACCACAAACTCACAAAAGGAGCATACACATGCACACACACTCACCCACACACACCCACACCCACACACACACACACACACACACACACACACACACACACACACACACACACACACACACACACACACACACACACACACACACACACACTCACCTACACACACACACACACACACACACACCTACACACACCTACACACACACACACACACACACACACACACACTCACCTACACACACACACACACTCACCTACACACACACACACACACTCACCTACACACACACACACACACACACACACACACACACACACACACACACACACACACACACACGGGGCATAGTATGCAAACGCAGGCGGTCGAACTCCCTGTATAGGCGTAGGCTTCTTCAACGTGTATTTTTGACGAATCAATATTACTGGACGGAAAAGCTTCGGCAAATGATCGCACAACTTCTCTAAAGTTCGTTGTGTAATTGCGTGTTCCTGAAGCAGGATTCTCCTAATTCATCGTCGTTATTTAAACACACACACAGATATAATCGCATTATATAATGCATGCAGGCATACCAAGACATATATACCATAAATGCAGTACTATAACCTAAATATCATCAGTCACGAATGTATCCATGGCGCATGCGTGTACATGACATGACTCTGTTATGGTATCAGCCAATCCGTTGAACTTTCGAGGAATCTTGATGCTGACCAACGCAGGTGCAGACGACCTCATGACGTCGTTTTAAGAGCAGACGGTCTTCATCAAGGCAACGTATACTGACCTTCCACTAAACGAAAAGGAACTTTAGTACTTACCCAGAATTTGGTCTTGGATATTATGTTCTCTAGGTCTGTATTTTTGATCATGTATCGCGTTCTCTGTACTGAATCTTCTGGTAGTAGATTTCAATATATGTTAGTATATGATATGATCAGGGTGTGAATTGTCAAATTTGAACTGGGGGTTGAAAAATTCTTACAAGTCCGGATGTCTCTATCGGAATTTCTTACGTACCTAAAACCGGCATACATGCTAAATTGTAGTGGGGGTGGTTGTACTCGATAATTAGCTGTGTCTAAAAAATCGAACCACGAAGAATACTTATTGGAAAACTCTTGAGTTTTTTTCATAAGATTTCTAGCGAAAAATTATGACTTAACAAACACGAATATGGTCTGAATGAAAACTGAGGAAAAGACAAAGCAGTATTTTTCATTAATTAAGCAACTAAGATACAGTGAACCACTGCAAGCTGTTCTGGTGGGGTTTAACTTAACCCCCAAGGTAATTTTGGGAATTAACTAGAGGGTTGAAATATGAATGGGGAGGGGGTGTTGAATCACCCCAAGCCCACCGACAATTCAATCCCTGGATACGATACGAAATGGCCGAGAATATGGGGCGCCCGGTTGTGACCGGTTATATGGT
>OY744608.1:37967428-37972428 GCA_963556255.1 Allolobophora icterica | reverse complement strand
TACTACTACAGTTGCTGCTCTCTCTCTCTCTCTCTCTCTCTCTCTCTCTCTCTCTCTCTCTCTCTCTCTCTCTCTCTCTCTCTCTCTCTCTCTCTCTCTCTCTCTCTCTCTCTCTCTCTCTCTCTCTCTCTCTCTCTCTCTCTCTCTCTCTCTCTCTCTCTCTCTCTCTCTCTCTCTCTCTCTCTCTCTCTCTAAGGCTAAGACACTTTACATTACAGTTCCAAAACCTATATACTAAAATGGACACCAAATCAGATAAACCAAATCACATCACATCTCAGCAACACCTAATAAACATAAAATCACACCAAATCATATAAGTTGACATTAGACCGCCTCACATCACATTACGCCACCACATAGCATCACTGCACATGACGCCATATCACATTACGCCACATCACACCACATCGCATTACACCACATTGCAACTCATCACATCGCTTCATACCAAAACTCATCACTTCTTATCAAACCAAATCTCACCATATCACAATGCAAACCATCATATAACATCAAGTCGTATATCACATCACATTGCAGCGCATTGAACTATATATGACAAAATGTGTCATTCAGTTCAACACAATTCTACAAAGTAGGTGAGTCTACAATGCGCGACAAAAGAATTTCTTTACAATACGACATAGCTGCGTGTTAATCTCGGACCAACTGCCGTATCCCCACAAAAGTTTGTATCTCTTCCTCCCTCTCTCTGTGTCTTTCTTCCTTCGCACACGAGGCAACATAATTGGGTCTCACGAAACAACAACAGACCGTGAACAACCGTCGTTGTCTGATCAGAGAGGACTTAACGCGACGACTTCCGTTTGATGTCGAATGAAACTGTCGTCAACTGGCGACCCCATGGCGCCATTTGACAATGGCTGCACCGTGTATGTCGTCGTATCAAATGGCGTGACTTCTCGACTCATTCACTCGCCACTGTTGATCCATCCACGTCGCGGTCCGTCTCCGCACGTTCAGACCTACTATACAATTACAGATAGTTCCACTGTAGATAACAAGCGATTCAAACAAACAGTTATTCAGTTTCCGACGGGTTTACATTACCTTTGACCGATGAGGTTCTGTTGTTTTGAAAAGAGTAGTAGTGTTCCGTGTCTGATTCTAGCCTACTGCAGTTGAAGTGTTCATGTCGGAAAAGATTCTTGACAACCGATCATAATAAAGAAACAATTCATCGCAGCGATCATCGTTTACAGCAGGTATACAGCATGCATATTACGTAATATTCGCCAAGTAATTTTCTTTACGACAAAGCCTTTAAAGCCTGGGATTAAGATTACTAAAGGGATATGAAGCCGATGAATATAGGATCTTTTATCTAGACTATGTGTGTGGCTCACATCCGGGACCTTTTGCAACACCGGCTAGTCAAACATGGGTCGCTTATAGCTGGCTTAACTAAATAAAAACACTTTTATCAATAGCTGCAGGATTTTGGCATCCTGTCTGTTACTTAGTTTCAGACAATTTATTTATTTAGACTGTCCATAATTTACTTTAATCGCATAATTATGTCCTTAATAAATAAATTGCTAAAAGAATCTAGAGCGATTCCGAGAGTGTTTACTTCTGCTCTGAGCCAAGTCGCCTCTCTCTCCTAAGGACCCGGATGACGGCCACAAACATCGCCTGCGATGAATCAGAAAAGACGAGCTCTGATTGGCTGACGCGTTGCCGCTTCATATGCCTTTAGTAATCTTAATCCCAGTTTCAAGCGACACTACATAACGCTAACGACTTATCCTAATCGCAAATTTCTCTAGCGCCATTTAACCATTCCAAACTGACACCGCAATGTATACGCACAAAATTAAATAAAGACAAAGAACTGGGAATAAGCCAATGTTGTCGCACGTTTTTAGACAGACCATTCGAGAAACAGAAATATCCGATCATTGCAAGGATTCTGTCTGCACTATGCAGAAGCAAAAATCTTATGTCCGGCAGTAACGTCGCCAGCAGTTTAAGTTAGGGAGAGGGCTAAGCCCAGGAGTAGGCCTGTGATTAAGTGCCAACAGGGAGGAGTGCCAATAGTAGCAGTCGACTAAAGAAGTTCTTAAACGAGTTTCGATGTTTATGCCACGTCAAGAACTGAAATGGATTTAATGTGAACACATGCAGCAACGTCCTTTTGAGCCCAGAGCTTTAATCAGCTGCAGTCAGTTTAAATGCTATGGTTCGGCCTAGAATTTGTAAAACATGCGGTTTTATGTGGAAGGAACTGCACTGGTTATCTATGCAAAAGTTCATTGAGTTCAAGATCCTGTCTAGCAGGATGTGCTTCATCTTATCTTAAGAAACTTTGCTTCTCGATCCTAGTCATCCCTGGTCGCAGATTTCTCCACTTTGCTGCTCTAGGCGACCTGGTTGTTCCTCCGGCCCGAACTTCCACGGTCCAGCATAGATATTTTGCTGTGATCAGCCCATTCTCTTAGAATAATGAGCGGAAGAACCTGCGACATGAACTCCTTAACCTCTCTTTGCCTTTTTCCGCAACCGCTGTTCGATTGTGGTTACATCCATGCTGTAAGGTCTAGAGCGCCTATATGATGAGTTTCTCTTTACGTGGCGTTATAAATCCGTAGTTTACGATTTGGATTATCAGTCATCTGACAGAGTTTATAATATTAAACAGACAAAAGTCATTATGTGCAATTACCCTAAACTACATACAAGGCATCAATTAACTAATACAACTATTATGTCTTATCTTTCTCTGTATAGAGGCTATCTTAAGATAACGAAGGTCTTATTCCGAAGCTTGACTTCTTGTACTGTCTGCAGGAAAATGGCAAAGTTGTACGCAGGTAAGGTTAGCATTGTCGGAAGGGCTCACCTCTTCAAGAATTAAGTCTTCTACCTCTTCAAGAATTAAGTCTTCTACCTCTTCAAGAATTAAGCCTCACCTCGTCAAGAATTCCTACCCTAATCCATCCGATGCTCCGCCTTCCAAATTTTCTCGTCCTCAACGAAACCCGCTGTAACAGCTGCTCTACCTCTCTCTGATCTCTCTAGCAATCGGACTCGGACCTCCAATGGACATCGATCTCTGAACAACCTCTCGAATACGACGCAGCGCTCGTGAATAAGCTGGTGCTTTACTCTTAGCTTTAGGGTGGCGCTTTAGAAAGAGTCCACCTAAAAGTTGCTGTCCTTGTATACAAGGTGCTTCATGGTCTATACTTCCGAGGTATACCTTGTTCACTTGTGCGTTCCAAACACGCTTAGTCAGCCCAGAACGCACCAGATCAGCTTGGTCTGGACAATGTTTGTTTCACTTACCCAAATAGACGCGGTTTCCGTGCACGTTCCTACAATTGCTCTACTTATGGAATTCATCATCACCAGCTTAAAGGGACCTTTATCTTTCTACATCTATTATCTCATTTTGCAAACGATTGAAGACATGTTTTCCAGCTAATCTCGCTTTTGAGGTGAATTCATAAATTAACGCCAAGGTGAGAATTGTTGGGGAGTTGGCGTTCAACCTCTAATCTTTCTTAGGACCCTCAGTTAATACTTCATTGCACAACCCATGGGGTCGTTTCCAACCCCCAGTAGTGCTAGTGGGATTATACTGTGCTTATATTTTGACATTTTCTTTCACAAATCACCTTGTGGGTTACTAATAAAGTAATGCTCTGAATTATTGTGAGATTTGTGACCATGAGAATTGTAAACTAATAAATTTGGTGATGTCATCACTTTGAGGAGTTTAAGTTTTCTATTGCATTTTTGAATTTTCTCAGTGTGCAAAACACGGATAAAATATTCAATTTCACATGGATCAAACTCATCAGTCTGACCCCCTCCCCCAGTATTTTTTCTACAATCTGACACTGATTAACGCGATATTTTTTTATTGGAATAATACATGCAAAAATATAGCAACATCAACTGATGTTGTCAACTGATGTTGTCAAATTCAGAACACCAACGATTAAAAGTCGGGAACTAATATAGTTTCAGTGGTGATCTATAAAAGTCAAAACACAATCGTTGGTTATAAGGAAAAATTAATTCAAAATTTTTAAGGCCAATAACCAATGTTCTCGAAACACTCAAAGAAAACATTTATTATTAGTTAATTAGTTAGTAACTTCTATTGCGGCCGTGTATATTTATGCACAAGGTATCAACTGATGACGCACCAAAAGCAAGCCGTAGTCATTTACTTTCCAAGAGAAACGAGTGGAGTAGTTACAGACCTCGGGGTTAGCATCGACGCAACGTAAGGGGGCTGGTCAGAGTGTTGGTCTTGTAAATGAAGTAACTCAGTTTTGAATCTCATTCGTTTATCGGGAGCCAATCCAATGTTATGAGGACTTGTCTGTGAGCTCATGTTAACCGCCATATTTGCGATTGCAGCAGAGAACTGTTGTGAAATATAGCGCTGTAAAGTCCTGCAGTGCTACGAAGTACAGACCAGTGGCTTGCGGTGCAGTGTGTAAAAGTGCACAGAGTTCAGCGAAGTGCAGACCATGGATGCACGACCTTCTGCGTGATGTGTACCGGAGCATACGATGATGAGCAGATTCTCCAATAATAAAGCACTTTTTTGATCCCAATCGATTCGGAGCACAGCTCGCGTTAAGGAAATGCTCCATTAAGTCGCACGATTTGTGGCATGTGCAGATGCACAACTACGCCCTGCAGAGATATGTCTCATTGCATTGCGTCGCACATCATTGCATATGCCAAATAATCCTTTTGAACCAGTAATTACATGTTATAGAAAACAGTTTGAAGCAGTAAACATTATCCTGTGACCCATACACGCAAACACTACCACTGATAGACATATATTGCACGAATATATGTCTATCAAGAAAACATAATAGACATCTTACTGTTTAATACTAATTTAGGTGGTTTGACGTCTATCGTTCTATTCATGGAGAGTCGCGTCTCATCTACGAGGCCCTTGATGAAGTAAACGGCGATTTCTTTTTCAACTTCGAAATTAGTTC
>OY744608.1:37924928-37962428 GCA_963556255.1 Allolobophora icterica | reverse complement strand
CAGTTCAGTCATTCTAAGGAGACTCTCATTAGCACAGTCGCCTGCAAATGCATAAGAAACGATGCAGGCGTGGCTCTCTCAAATTGGACAATGAGCTCAAGTAATATTTTAAGGGCAGTACAGTTATATGTGCTTGACGTCAAAAGGACGCTTTGTAACTTCCTGTATTTACAGTGGACTGCATTCAAGTACCAGTATATACGCGTATAAAAAGTGGGTGCAAAAATTTCTTATCCATTTGCGCTTATCGCGTGGGGAACATTTTGGACATATTACCCTGTCAGTATTCTGATTAATTTTTTATGGACATCATAAGGGTCTCGTGTAGAAGTGTCAGTCCCACGTGGGCCCGATGTGGGTACGATGGAAGGGTAGGCTTACTTGAATTTGTATTCTACGGTATATACATAGTTGTAGCTTACGCTTAGTAAGAGCCGGTTTGGCCTAAGTATAGGCAGCCATCGAGGCAGACATTTCAAGGCATATTTAACCCAAATACTTTTTCTTTTAATCTCCAGATGGAATGGAACTTGAGTCAATTTCAGGAAAATTTACTCTCCGGAATTGACCATGTAAGAACTAAATGGCTTTCAAGCTCAGCTCGTTGCACTTAAACTACAAGATTATGGAACGCTGATGAGCTTACCTCTATAACGGCAATTGTATCGTCTATGATGTCATCTACTCGTCTTCGTTTCAAAACAAATTTATCCATTTTCCCTATCAGCAAAATGGGAGCACGACGTGTATAAGTCAAAATCAACGACGTCTTAAATGTTTATATTAGCTTATGTAACGGAGGGAGCTTTCTTTAGCTAGCCGGCTCGGATATGTTTAGCCAACGACAGTTATTGGTTCTAAGATTTGAGAGAACTGAGAGGTGAGGTGTCATATCTAGGCCGACAACATGAGTGTGGGTCCATATACGGATTTGTAACTGAAGAAGGATATAAAAGCTTGCGCTTTGACCTACATCTCCACATCCCGATATGAGTACGTTGACAACCATAAGGTGGAGAGTGAGGGTGATGTCAGATCTTTCCCAGAAAAGTATAGTCATGGCCCAGATCTGTGATGCCTGTGGCGTGCGGGCCGGTCAAGGCGGTCAGTCTGTCGGGTGACCTGTATGTCTGAAAGTCTGCCTGTCTGACTGCCTGTGACTCAGTTCGCCTGGCTCTCGGTTTACCTGTGTATCTAAGTACTTTCGTACTTTGTGGTACATATTCCTCACTCTCTCTACACACAAGAAGCAAGGCGGAGACTGCGGTCTCTGGGAAGGCACACTAATAAAATATTGATTGCCACTGTTTAAAAGTGGGAGGGGGTACGGTACCCCCAGGCCAAAAAAGTGGTGAGCATGGGTACCCCTCGTACCACTCACAAATTACTCCTATGCATGTAGAGTTGTAGACCTCCTATTTGCTAAATATTTAAGGAATCCATTTGTAATGCGTGTGCTTAAGAGATCACATACATAAGTAGTTAATGTATTCATGAGCTAATTATTCCATAATTAGGAAACGTCACTTGTCAATTTATGTCTCCTGCTGGCATAAGAACGACGTAGATGACTAAATGAGGATCTAAATGACTAAATAAGAAGAATTAAACACAATTCTGTAGACAATAATTATCTGAGCATGGCATATAATATTGGAAACAAAACAGAAACTTTATTCAGGTGAGCTATAAGTGAAGGTAATTTTTATGTATTATGTTTAGTTAAGATTTAATTTAACTTAGTAACTGTTCAAGTATAACTGCTATCCGTCCACCTTTTAATTTGGTATATGAGGTTCCCTCCTAGCGGGACTTGTCCCTTTTGGGCTCCCCTTTAGAAACTCAACCAGTAAACTGTTGACTGACTGTTGCCTTGGAAACTGTTCTGTTCTGTAAACTGTTCTGTTCTGTATTACTAGTTATAAACTGTTTGATGTCTTCTAATAAACGAATTTTGATTGACTGATTTGATTGATTTGATTGATTGATAATTTTGAGCTGACTTCTGCCCTAATGTACAGCACTCTGCTTTTCATGACGTTCTCAGTATGAATAGAAGAGAAGATCCTTTTCGATTTTAAAGTCAACTTTATATGACGACCTCTTGCGACGGAACGTCTTGTCTGCACTTGGATGCCATTCAGTCCGTTGAGCGGCCGCGTGTCTCTGGCTTAAATAATAATAATAATAATAATAATAATAATAATAATAATAATAATAATAATAATAATTATAATAATAATAATAATGATAATAATAAAATAATAATAATAATAATAATAATAATAATAATAACCTTGAGGGAATGAAGTACCTCAGAGCAAAAAAAAAAAAAAAAAAAAAAAATAATAATAATAATAATAATAATAATAATAATAATAATAATAATAATAATAATAATAATAATAATAATATGAAGATGGTCACTCCAGAGATTAATTTTCACATACTTAGTATCTGACTCCTGAGGGATTATATGAACCTCGGGGAAAAAATAATAATAATGACAACAACAACAACAACAACAACAACAACAACAACAACAACAACAACAACAACAACAACAACAACAACAACAACAACAACAACAGCAACAGCAACAGCAGCAGCAGCAGCAGCAACAACAACAACAACAACAACAACAACAACAACAACAACAACAACAACAACAACAACAACAACAAGACGATTTATACAGCGTCGTGGCACAGCCGAGACCGAGGGTGCTGTATATGAGTTATAAAATCAATGACAGTCATATGATACTCTAAAAAGACAAGTCCTGAGTGAGTTGTGATTTCAATATGTCAGAGCTGGCGCATTCTTCACGTGGTATGGAAGACCTGTTCCACGCAGTTGGTCCAGCGACAGAAACAGTCGCCAAGCCACTTTGTTCAAAGTATCTTCATATATGCACCTGTTCTCTACATATTTCGTCATGTAACCAGAATTATGTTCACACAGAGCTACTTCCGCTTGTCAGTCATTTTGTCAATCCATACGTACGTCAGAACGACTAGACGCTGTCACTCATCAGTTTCTAGAAGCGTGCTGGACATATCATCTGATCTTGATAGTGCTGCTGATGCCATGGATGCTCAGTGCAACTGATGCTGCGACATCAGCGTGGGCGATTTGGCTTCTGCTCTTTCTTTATCTGTTAACGCTTAAGATGCAGCGTTGCTTTCGCAGATCTATTTATGCCATAGTTGTTAAAACCGTTTTTTTTCGTTTTTTATTTTATTTTTTTGTTATTTTTCTTATCGTTTTTTCCGTCTTTTCTTTTTTGTATGTAACTTTATTTATTTATTTACTGTCTGTTAATTTCTTTCATTTTCTGTTTAATTCTTTTTGTCTGATGTCCCTCACGTTTTCTCAGTACTTTCAAGGATTCAGCTAATGTACGTCACTATTTACGTCATCAATTGAGAAATAAATACTTTTTGAAATAGCACAGTACAAGAAATAAAATTTTAAAAAGCTATTTCTAAGTTATCCAAAATGCCAAAAGAAAACGGTGCGGAATGGATTCACGTTACTTTGATAAACGAGAAAGACAAAAACTCAGCATTGGCTATATTGAAATGCATTTACTGTAAGAAAGTTTACACTATATAGGCCTAATCTATACCTACACAGTTTAATTTTTAATTGTGTTAGTTTAGTCAGCATGGACGTGGCCTATGCTTACAATTTAAATTTTAAAAGAATTTTTCAATATTTTTAATTTCTCAATTTCTCATTAAACCAAACTTATAAGAAATAAAATAATTGCTGTAGGTTGATGTTATTTAGTGTTTACTAAAAAAAGTTGTTATTTGCTAATTAAATTCTGTAAATAAGGTTTTTAATTTTAAATTGTAGTATATATGGCCTACAAGATGCGAGAAAGTGAAATTATTTTCTTTTGTCGTTTTTTCCCCGTTTTTTTCCGTTTTTATTTTTTGAAAAAACGACGTTTTTTCCCGTTTTTTATTTAGTTTCTATCGTTTTTAACAACTATGATTTATGCATATATGCATCCAGAATTTATATAGCGCTATCTGAAAACCACTCGAAGGGCGCTGTCCGTGACAGTCCGTCAGCGTAAATGGTGTTATGGTTCAATAAGAACTTCCAACTGAACCTCCATCTGCTATACTGCTTCTATCGCTATATCTACTTGTGATGTTTTGTTCCTGCCTCTGACGATGCTTCTGCTGCCGTTGAGTGTCATCTACTAGTGCTCTTGTTTTCCACTGTTGCTTCTCTTATCTCCTGGTTCGTCTTCTGCGGACTCAGTCTCCGTCTGCCGTGTTCGCAGGAGAGAAATATCGTTAGGTCGTTACTCCTATTTCTTGCAGTCTGTTGTTCGTGTCACATGCCTATGCCTATGCTTATGCTTATACCTATGTCTATGCCTATGCTTAAGCCTATATATATATATATATATATATATATATATATATATATATATATATATATATATATATATATATATATATATATATATATATATATATATATATATATATATATATATATATATATATATATATATATATATATATATATATATATATGGTCGATGTTAAGTGATATTCGAAGAGCACGAGCGAGTTGCGTGTACAGAAATGTATGGATATTTGTATCGGCCGAGACACGTGATGCAAACGAATTGCAATGGAAAGATATTATGTCACCGTAGCTCCAGCGGGTGACTTTTATATTATTGCTGTTCGTAGTATCGTCTAGGGTCGCCACATTAACGTTTTCATAACACGAAACGCAAATATCTAGCAGACATTTATAAGGAACGCGTGGCACATTACTTGATCGTCCACACATTTGGAACATGTCACAGAGGGTACCCCACTGCGGTTAAGAGTTCTGCCTGCAGCATAATGAATAAATAGCATCACATGGCAACAGATTATAAAAATGTCTATCTCTCCTATTGGTGGGTGAGCGATGGTCTAACGGTTAGCGTGCTGGACTGTCAAGCGAGAGGTCGGGGGTTCAAAACTCAATCACAACAGAAATATGTGTTTAGTTTTATACTCCACCCGGGCCCATGGCCAACTCAGGAATAATAAGTATAATGAGCGCACACCGTGGGTCAGAAGATCAGACAGTGAGAGAGAGAGAGAGAGAGAGAGACAGACAGACAGACAGACAGACAGACAGACAGACAGACAGACAGAAAATGAAGTAGCTGCCTTCAGTGCCTAAAAACCCTGTTACGTCCAAGTGCGTGTATATGGGTCATGCACGGAATGTAAGTTAAGAAACACGTCAGGAAACCGATGTGGGTCACAAGTTACCTGTGTGCGCCTAAAGGTAACTGTCAACGAGCGAGAAATCATTTTATGTAGCCTATTTATTAGCTGTAACCCGTGAAAATCGCGGTATGTATATTTAGCTTAGAAACTTTATGTGCTTGAGAGTATAAATGCAAATAATGCCTAAGCTAAATTGTTATCATTGCAATAATTGTTTGATGACAACATTTTTGGTAAACTTTCGATGCTTATCGTTGGGCAGCAATAATTGTCCTTGTTAAATACTAAAACTAAACACTTAATTAAACACTTAAACTGTAAAGACAACGGTTAGTTTGAAAGACAACAACAATATCATTTAACAGTCGGTCAGTTTGCTGCCTACATTGTCAACGTGCAGATGCATGATTGTCATAACTACTTCCATTGGAGAAACTGAGAGCCGGCCCTCCCTCCCTTCATTCCTCCCTCCCTTCATTCCTCCCTCAGTGACGCTAGCCGTTGGCTGGCGTATGGTATAGAGGGAGGAGGGCCCACCGGCCCTCCGTCCATGTATGAGGCGACCTTGGGTTGGCCATAATAAGCCCATTGCCCGAAGTTACGCGACAGACTAACAGACGGGACATCGGATATTATGTTGGTATATACTTCTTAGTCGTCAAACGTGTCGTACAACAGTGAGTCTCTGCAAGTGACTTGAAATGTGTTTGAAGTTGTTGTTTCTTGATGTCTTTCTCAACCCAACCTTATCTGACCTAAATTAATTAAATTAATTAAATCTAATATAATCTAAATCTAATCTAATCAACCCAACCAAATCTAATCTATTATAACCTATCCTTTAATCTAATATAACCTGACCTGAACTTATCTAATATAACACAACCTTATCTAATCTAATCTCATCCAATCTAACCTTATCTAACTTAACCTTATCTAATCTAAACTTATCTAAAATAAAATATCATCTAATTTAATAAAACCTAACCTCATCTAATTTAATCTAACCTAATTTTTTTATAATCTAATGTAATCTTTTCTAATCTTATATAATCTAATCTAATATTATCTATTCTATAGACCAACCTTAGCTAATCTAATTCATCTCAACCATATCTAATCTAACCCTAACCGTGTTTCTTGCAACATATTGTGAAAACATCTGACAAACTTGTCAAAACTTGAAACTTGAAACAATACTTCTGCAAACACATGGGTCCCACATGACCCACGTTAGGCCTTAGTGTTATTAAAAAGCGTAGGCATTTAATGGTGAAGGTATTGTTCTTCTTACTATTAATAGCTTAACACAAGGCATTTAAACACCATATAATATATCAATAGTATGACGCTTAGTTATAACCAGATAACTGATATAATATGAAAAATGCTACTTTTTAAAAGTAAACATTGGGCAGGATAATGTCCTCAACAATTACAATATAAACAAGCAATAATCAGAAATGTAAGTAATTTTTCTATTGACTAGGCCTACTCTGATTTAAAGAACGCATTCGTTGATTTTATTGGTGTTCAAAATTATTCATGAAAAGCCAGGCTTTAATTTTTAATGCTTTATATTAAAATACCGTACCTATTTTTAGATCCGATCTGAACCGTGTTAGGGTTAAAGTGTATGTGAAATCTAAACTAACAGGCAACAACCTAAGACCGAAAATGAGAGCCAGTAGAACTATTAGGCCTATGTGAAGCAGCGGTGAAGGAGCCTAAACAGCTTAGCTAATACCCGGATGTAAATAAGTAAGGTATGAACTAAAAAGGCGACGTGTGCTAACTAACAGGTAACAAAAAACAATGTGTAATGTATAGTAAACACATCGAGTGATATGTATAGCGTCACATGTGTGTGAAACTGGACTAAGCAGATTATAGAGGCCTATACTTATTAGTCATCACCGGAAAAATTCTTATAACAGATTTATCAGAGCGCTTCCGGTTACACAGTACAAAAAGACGATCGGACAAAATGATTTTCAAGCGTTTACAAAGTAAAGGTAAAGAAAGATCAAGGCAATTTATTCCAAAAGGGTGAGTCAGAACAGCTTCTATATATTATGTTAGACTGTGGAACATCGGGGTAACAGTGTGCAGCAGAGCAAACAGATTAGTGGCCATGGATGGATGAATGAGACGGAAACTCCCTGGGTTGTGAAAGAAGCACAGCCTGTAGTTCCACACAAACATAATAACGCTCGTTAAATGACATTGGAAAATAAATTACACAAAAATACTAAACTAAATACTAATATGTTAATTTGTTCATTCATTCATTCATTCATTCGTTAATTCCTTCGTTCCTCCATTCATTGAATGGATATCGCATATACATGTAGCTAACCCTACGATTTTCGTCTAACAAAGTTGTCCATCGAAACTCAGATGGTCTAAGCTGCACAGATATCTGCAGTGTCAAAGGCAGCGTATCATCGTCGTTGAGGGTAAATGGGTCTTATGTGCACTGAATGATGAGAGACGTTGCTCGGAATCCCATCCATCAAGCATAATACCCAATATCCATGCGTAAACACAGCATATACATATTATACACCTATGTCACATCATCCTAAACACCGGATCGGATTAGAATTAAGATATTCCTGTATGCATAATAATTTATGGAAAGTAAACTAAATGCTAAATAAAATATGTTTATATATTAGCAGATTCTTATACATATGTATGAGACATTTATATTGCATGTATATGTACATGTATACATGTGTACGTATGTGTGCATACTATATGAATATATACGTATATTTATATGTAAATATACATGTATATATATATTATATAGGTATATATATAAGCATATGCGTGTATGTATAGATGTTATGTGTTTCATGATATTCTGTCCATCGCGCACTGACCTGACAGATCAATCAATCAGAGATCGCCTAGATGGCTCCGAGTCATCGTTCCTCCATCCGTTCAGTCGACGAGGCTTCTGCCTGCCTCATTCCTTCCATCCATCTCTACCTCACTCCATCCCCACCGCTCGCTTTTCCGCCGCTCTATGGCCGTTCATGCAGGGGAGCCAGGAAGTGAGGGAGGGAGGCAGGAAGGTAGGTAAGTCCAGTCATCCGTATCGACGGAATGCCAGACCACACGCAGAGCTATCCAAGCGTTTACCTCGAATTCCGGAATCCAGTCATTCGATTCAGTGCTACCCGACTAATTTTAGAAGACAAACTACATGCCTGACTGTCTGCCTACCTACCTACCTGTCTGACTGACTGACTCATTCATTCATTCATTCATTCATTCATTTGGTCGTTCGTTCATTCTATCAATCATTTGTTCATTCATTCGTTCGTTCGTTCGTTCATTTGTTCATTTGTTAATTAATTCTTTAATTCATTCGTTCATTCGTTCATTTATTCATTCGTTCGTTCATTCCCTCATTCACTCATTCATTCGTTCGTTTATTCCTTCATTCACTCGTTCATTCATTCGTTCGTTCATTTGTTCATTTGTTCATCCATTAATTAATTCGTTCATTCTTTCTTTCTTTAATTCATTCTTTCATCCATTCATTCATTTATTTGTTCATTAATCTACTCGTTTCTTCATTCACTTATTAATTAATTAATTAATTAAGTCAGTGAGTCAGTTTGCCTGCTGAGAGAGATAGCTGTTGTAGACTTTGGTTCTCCATTTCATAGTATTAACACTCTTGCAGGGCTATTGATTTCATGACCAACCGAAAGAATGGAGAATCTAAGGTTTATCGCAGGCGGCTGAATTAGGGTTGTATGTATTATGCATACAAGGCCAATGGATTTAGGACTTTTGGTTATAGACTTACATCAAGGGCTATTACTTCAGTAGACCTATGCTTCGTTAGGACTAGTAATTCTATGGCTGCAGATTTGATCACGGCCCCGATATTTGCACGGAACAAATGCAAATGTCTTATACTAACACAATCTCTCCATTCCTCCGACGTAAAGCTTCCCATTTCCGATGTGCAGCTTATATGAGCCGGCAGTGGATGAATCCAAGGGCCACAGACACGAAGCAAGTGCATCGTAAGATTATTATTAGTAAGCAGTAGCTTCTATTGCGCCGGTGCACGAGGCATCAGCCAAGAGTTCACCAAAACCAAGTCGTAAATCGTAATCAGGTCTATATCTAAAAGATTAGTACACTAAAACAGGAAGCAGCCTATGGGGAACAAACAATTTCAAAAAGATAAGCTTTAAGTTAAAAACAAAATGACACAAGAGATCAACCAGAACGAATAAAAACAGGGAGAGAGTTCCAAAACAAAGGTCCAGCATAAAACAAAAAAGACGCTTCTTCCAAGACCAGATCTAAATTTAGATATGAACAGAGAAAAAGCAATCAGATGACCTGCAGGCTCATGAATAATGATAAGTCAGAGGAACAAAGACTGGTTGAAGTATTGTGGTCGGCTAGAGTTCAATGATATAAACTATGCCCCCACTTTGGAACAAACCCTTTGCCGAACAGTAAGCGAAATCAAAGATTTATTCACAGGGGCTATATATTCATTTTGACGTATCAGTTATGACTCGAACTAAAGAGTTCTAAAATTAGGCCAATGCGTTTGCCCGATATGCATGATTAAAGACATGGGGATAATATTATTATTAATTATAACCTGTCACCAGGCAGCATAGCTTGGAACTGAAAGTAAACGGATTGACTTCTTTCGGTTTATTGGCTGAGACAATGTGCCTGAGTGACCTATCGACCTATCCAGCGTCGTTACATCGAGTTCATTCAGTGCACTCGCTGAGCATTGATTGATTGGTTGATTGATTGCAACTGTTATCGTGATTCCACGTTTATATCACACCCTCTGCAAGCAATCTGCACTGAGGCGCTCTCTCGACCTGGTAACATAAAACCACAATCATTAGAACGGTCTTCAATGCTCGAAGAAAGGGCGAGAAGCAGCACATGTCACAGGTTGCATGTCAGTCTGTTGCAGAGTGACGGGCCAACCTCTGCGAGGTGACCATGTTGCATGGCGGAAGTACGGGACGCAGAGACCAAACCTTGCGCTGCAGAGCAAAGATATATCCACGGCCAATGACAGATAGTTGTCTAAGATGGGACACAACAGCCAGGTATGTTACGCATCATCAAGGTGGTCGTAAACTCGATGCACGTTTACATGGGCAACCAATGCAGATTATCCAATATCTTAGTGGAAATATCACCGAACAATTGGAAAATGGAGTTGCTAGAGTTGGGTTCTAGACAATGGCGGCAATCTTGTTTGACAGGTGGGGGAGGTGGACATTTTAGAACTGATCTGGTCAAAAAAGAGTTTTGAACTGATCTGGCCAAAAAAGAGCGCGCGAAAAAATTGGTTTACCTTGTTTTGGTGTTTCTTCAAAATGTGAAGGACAATGTATGGTGTGCCCCCCCACTGCTAATGTGGGGGCTTGTCCCACTCGACCACCCTCCGGGATCGCGGCCCATGGTTCTAGAGAGGTCACGTCGGAGGTGGTTAGACTGCACCTCAACTATTTTAAACATTTTTTGATTGTACGAATAAACAGTTCCATGTGTTGCAAACAGTGGCGGCGATCTTGTTTGAGAGGTGGGGGGGACATTTTGGAACTGATCTGGTCAAAAAAGAGTTTTGAACTGATCTGGTCAAAAAAAGGTCAAAAAATTTTTCGCGCTACGCGCAAACAAATTTCCTAATCTCAGCACTACAAAATTTGATGACCTTTTTTGGTGTTTCTTCAAAATTTGGGGGGTCCGATGTATGGCGTGGCCCCCCCCCCACTCTTAAAGGTGGGGGGTCTTTTCCCCCTCGACCCCCGGGATCGCCGCCCATGGTTGCAAAGATAAACATAGAAACTATTTTGATTAACAGTGTTTTGTTGACGCCATGCTTGTACCATCGTTTAGCATCTATGTTGTTTCCCTCACTATTTAATCTGTCATCACGGAACGAGTCACCAGCGACGATGCAAACCCTCACATAAACCCCATCTGAAATCTGATTCTGAAACACTTGACATCTATGGTCCAACCAACTACTTTTGGTGCTCTTATATTTATCAATTGTCTTTCCTACATCAGACTACAGTATACATTACTCAACTTGAATCATACTTTTCCAATCGTTTGCATACAGTTGTCAAAGCAATAGTTTAGATTAGAGGCCGTGTCCTCTGACCTGACCCAGATATTCGCCCACCCATCCCAGAAATAAACCCTCTAATAGTGCAGGGTTGATCGGTGACGGAGGTGTCAACTCCCAGGTCGGCCTACTTGTCGGCTGGGCGGTCAGCTGGGACCCTGCCGATGCTAAGTCCATCTGGCGTTCGGGTCTTGTTTGATGAATGGTCTAGTCCATTGGGCGATATACGGATGTGGAATACAGATGCGGTTGCCCGGTTTATCATAGAGGTGCCTACGGGACGATTACTTTGCATCGCTTCAGGTAAGAATCAGCGTCACTTATCGACGATTGGAATAATAGAAACAGATACTGTAGGCTTACTCACCATTATGTGAGTGTTTCTCTTAGAAAATGTTTCAATCTTTCTTACAGTTCACACTACTTTGTTTTTTCTTCTTATAATCTCCTCTTTTTTAATACATTCTCTGCCTCTTCTTTCTCTTGCATATTCTCTTATTTCTCGTCGTCACAATCAAATTGTCAATCAATCCACCTCCTCTTTTTGTCTTCATGCTGTCATCATCCGTTTCACTGATTCCACCTTGAAACCTTACTCGACCTGGTGCTATTGACCCTTATGCTTCTGAAGGCGCCAATGGAGATGACGGCGACTTATCACGAGGCGCGTTAGGATATCGGACTACTTGTTACGATTCTGCGCCGCTCGATTGCGAATTTAATCAGACGGGGCATCGATAACAATTAGGCGGTGGGAGCGCGGGTGCCTGCGGTTGGGGGCCGAACTGGCCCCAAGGGCGGTGGCTGCCTTCGCCTCCTGCCTCCGACTGAAGAAGTCCCTGTAGAGTCGTCGCCATCTTCATAGGTCGCTTTCTCAATCCCGCCTCTCGTGTAAGTAAGTTCGTGGCGCTTCTGACGGCTAGAAAGTTAGTGACTTCATATTGGCCATTAGTAGCCCCGTGCTACTCTTTATATGCGCTATCACATATACGTAGGCCTAGTTCTATACAGCTCTTGCACCTGGGCAGAATAATTCTATATGATAGAGCTATTCTGAATATAATAAGCAGTGTCGCGTATCAACAGGCACATGATGAGCGTTGGTATAGACCCAGATTTCGATAGCATTCCAGCAGGGGCGTAGCTTTGGTCTAAAAAGTGAGGGTACCAATTTCTTACATACACGAAGCAAGGCGGAGACTGCTATCTCCGGGAAGGCACAGTAATAAAATATTGTTTGGCATTGTTCAAAAGGTGGGGGTACGGGTACCCACCAGTCCAAAAAGTAGGGGCACGGTACCCACCAGTTGAAAAAATTGGGGGTACGAGTACCCTCGTACCCCCACAAATTAACCTATGCATTCCAGCGTAGCAGTCTTGAATTGCGGATTGATTTACTGATTTCTTAAGTGAATTGGTGCTTTATGTTGTGGCCGAGAGGTCTTTTCTTCGACGTGTACTAGGTTCTTGCTTCGATTTGTAAGACTGGCAGTTTGAGAAATTGTTCAGTATTGTTAATTTATCGTTCCGTTCGTACATGCTTCAGCAGCCAGATCTGACAACTTCGCAACCCCTACTATAGGTTACTATGGCCACGCCTTGTATCGCATGAACGCTGAAAAGAGCCATTAAAACTGCACCAGAATTTATGACTAGCAACAATAACAGGAAGTAATTTTTACGGACCACAGACGTCGACAAAAGGGTCACTGAAGTGAATGTTATAGGGTCGAGACAATAAATTCCAGAGAATAATAATTGTCTAATAGGTCTGTATCTTTACTTGTGTCAACTTCTAAAAGCGTGCTGCTAGCCTTAGGATCTCGCCTTTGAGTTTTAAGTGTAAGCTACAGTTAATTATGTCTCGGCAAATGGCTCGCCAACAGTTGCTCGATAAGGTCAATTGGTCGCCACGTCAATTGCTCGCCAGCTATGCGCTAGAAATGTAAATTTAATTATCCTTGAATATCAAGTGTTTGTGCTCTTTGTCGTTATTAATACAACTAATTCCTGCATTAGACAGTTCTAGCTTATTCCTAGTAAGTACAGTTGCTTATGATTACATATAGTACTTTAAGAAGTATATAATTTTTGATTCTCTCTACTTATCCACACATGACATTGCAATACAGCGGAAAAGGAAAGCTAAAGTTGATTGATAACGGTCACGCTTTTATAAAAGAAAAAAACAGTATAACTAAGATTTTTTGAAGTATAGTAGCGTACTTGAGTTCCAGTAGTCGTATATAGCCTACCAAAATAATATTAATAAACACATCTCAACATATATAACATTTACATGAATACATAGGCCCCTATACCACAAGAGCTCGAAAAGTGACGTAATAGGAATACCGTAGCATTTACCAGCACAAAAGCACTGAGCATTTGTTGTTGTCTTGCCGTCTTTGTCATTTTGTCGGATAATTCGTCTTAATGCGGAACTCTAGCGCGTTAATTTATCGCATGTTTGAACGTCTGTTGTTCCTGATTTATGGATGTTGTTGCATATCGTTGTGGTTATTGAACGTTGCCAAGCTTTGACCTCGACCAGACCAGACCAGGGGGTCGGCCGGGCGCTATAGAAGCGCCCAACTGAAGACATACAGTAATAAATAATCCCGTTATTCGTCGACGTATACATCAGGACAATCATCCGAGTTCATAAACGTTTTCTCGACGATTCCCTACAACGTTTATATATAGAGAGGTCATCCATTATGGGCGGAGGATCACAAACGACATTTTTATGCATTCGAATGTCTAATGCCGAATGCCAAGTGCCAGAGTGGTTGTTACTTCATGCATGGATACAGGCTACAACGACACGCGTTTGTCTCTGTGCGTCTAGATCTATATCTTATTCTGTCTGTTTGTATCTCTCTGTCTAGCCACTTCAGCGCTTTCTGGTCTGACATGCCACACGTGTCTGTCCGTATACATGTTTGTGTTTATGTATGTATGTATGTATGTGTGTGTGGGTTTGTCAGACAACATGGTTGTGTGAATATATTTCATGAAGCCATAGACGCCAGAGAAGTCAACTCTATACATGCATACATACATACATACATACATACATACATACATACATACATACATACATACATACATACATACATGCATACATACATACATACATACATACATACATACATACATACATACATACATACAGGCATGCATACATACATGCATACATACATACATACATACATACATACATACATACATACATACATACATACATACATACATACATACATACATACATACATACATACATACATACATACATACATACACACATACATACATACATACAGGCATGCATACATACATAGTACATACATGCATACATACATACATACATACATACATACATACATACATACATACATACATACATTCATACATACATACATACATACATACATACAGGCATGCATACATACGTACATACATACATACATACATACATATTACATATATACATACAAACATGCCTAAATACACACATACATAGATACATACATACATATATGTACATACATGCATACATACATACATACATACATACATACATACATACATATATGTACATACATGCATACATACATACATACATACATACATACATACATACATACATACATACATACATAAATACATGCATACATACATACGTATATACATACATACATGTACATACATGCATACAGATATACATGCATACATACATTTTACATGCATACGTACATACATATACATACATGTACATATATACATGCATACATATATATATATACACACAACGGTTCGTTTATGTACATGCTTAGGCAACATTGATGCATACTGTTTGCACGCGCTCTCAAATTCTCTGTAATACATCATAATATATATTTGCATGGAAATTGCTGGGACTTGACAGACGAAAGAAAAAGCCTTAAACAAATACATGCGCAGACGAATGCGTCCATAGTAACTGTATACATGTATCATGCGTCCGTGTGTCTGTAAGCGCGTGTGCCGTGCAGAGAAATGTCAACTGAGCGACAGCCATTTTTCGTGTCATCAGCCGACTTCCGGTCGTCAGACCAAATGGTGACAGGCAGCCTTATTAGAATATGTTACAGTCTGCGAATATGTTTGTATGTATATATGCATGTATGTATGCATGCATGCTTGTATGTATGTATGTATGTATGTATGTATGTATGTATGTATAATAGGCTCTTTTGGGTTTTCTTTGACACGCATGAGCACCAACGTAATGAGAAAGTATCACAACAGGATACTTTCAAGCTGTAAACTTATGCACAACATACGAAGGGCGTTCGATAAGTTTTGAGCCTAGTCTATTTTTATTGTATTGTATTCGGATATTTATAAAGCGCTTCTAACGGGAGGGCCATTCAGAAACGCTCCCAGTGCGAGAGACCCCGAGAGAAAAAGCAAGTCTTAAGAAAGGTAACAGAGGAAGAGACGTTACCTGAGCGAATAGAAGAACGAACGGACGGAGGAAGCTCATTCCAAAGAGCAGGGCCAATGGAGGCAAAAGACCTAGATTGAGCCAGAAGTCCTGACACGGGGAACGAGGAGGTACAGACGGTCAGATGAACGAAGAGAAGCAGCAGAGTGAGGGCGATGGATTCACATAAATATTTCGGAGCGAAACCAAGTTGAGCCTTAGACATAAGGATGAGGACCTTGTATTGGATGCGGGCAGAAAGCGGGAGTCAGTGGAGTTCTTCTGCCATAAAGGTGGTGATACACACGAGAGATTCGACGAAGACGAGCAATTAGTCTAGCAGCTGCAGCATGCATTGAGAATTGGATTGGAGAGGAGCCAGACGGATCCTGGGAAGACCAATGAGGAGGGAATTGCAGTAGTCAAACAAAAGGTGCACGAATGAGCACACGGTTTTCAACATAGTCGTCGCCTTTGTCAATGCATGCACAGTTTGTAACGAACTCGGAGTTTTTCAAAGCCAGTAAACTAGAATAGTTCTGACTGCCCAATCAACCACTCTTCTGTCGCATACTTGAGCTCATCATCGGTCGAAAATCTCCATCCACGGAGGTGTTTTATTTTTAAATTTGGAAACAGGTGGTAATCCGTTTGTGCCAGGTCAGGAAAGTATGGTGGATGGCGCATTTCTGGAAATCCGCATTCAACTACAGCAGCTTGTCTAACATGTGACCTATGGGCACTGGGCAAGTGCATCGACAACCCGTCATTTTTTGGTCAAGCATTCGGGGGACTCATCGCGCACAGACTTTAGTCATCAACAAGACTCAGTGTTCGTGCAAAATCGTCTTAACTGAACCAGTGCTAATGCACGTGGTGTCAGCTCTCTGCTGCACATTGACTCGACGATTTTGCAAGACAATATATTCTACAATACGACAGCTAGTTTCTTCACAGACAGCTTCAGATGGGCGTCCAGACCGGGGCTTATCTTCAAGGCTTCTTCTGCATCGACGAAACTCGGCAGCCCAACGCTTGACCATGGTATATGATGGCGTATCTTCACCGTATCCAACAATCATTCGGTTGTGTATCTGACTATCTGCTGCGGCTGAACAGGTCTTCTATGTCAAAAATTCTATCACTGCGCGATAGCGAATTTTCTTTAAATCAGACATACTGTGCTGCCACCTATGTTCAATAAAGTGTGCCTCGTAAAATAAAGAAGCAGACGACATAAAAATTTTTATAGGAACACTAACAAGACTCCGCATATAAGGCCTATAACACTTGTCCACCCATAAGTATAGCGGAAGATAGCCAGGCTCAAACTTATCGAACGCCCATCCTAGGTGCAGGTCAACGAGTCAGCTGACAAGGATTAAACAAACCCGATAAGGACTCAGTTTACAAAATTAATACATGAAGATAATACAAGCATTTTAATTTTAACATGAAACAATTTAGAACGTAACATCGAGTTGATAAAAATAGACTATACAGTACAGGGTGGTATAATAGGTGGCTAAAAAGTAGCCAATTATGAGGCAAAATCAGGGAGGAGTCATTCTCATCAGGTTATTAAATGTGTGCACACTGATAGCCTATATACTAACCAAAAAGTTATTTTATCTGAGATTGAATTAACTGGTGGTTACCATTTTCTTAAATCCTCTGGAAGGGCGTTCCATACTGATGTAATCCAGGTCCCCATCCGCAGTGGTCTGTGAGGGCAATGGCCCCGGTTGGCCAATCCACCGTAGTCCGCTAAACACACCTGGGCTGGGGACGGAGGGTAACCTAGGATGCGCGTTCCTCGTTAACCCGCGCGACAGGCGATGCGGTATGGACGATATTTGGCTGCACATCATGGAAAACACATCGGCGACGGTATTCTCCCACCCACTCGCCAGGAAGGCGTGGGGTAGGCGACTGGCAGTTTCGAGATGATCTAATGCGCTCTTGCCGGATGCTTCTGTCTGGGTTGTCTCCTCAAGCCTTTCTTCTCTCCCGCGATAACCTACTAGGCTGTAGGGGTGAGACTTATTATATGGTGGCCTGCACTCGCCATGTCACATCTCTGTCTCTGGGTACCTGCAGTATTTAAATAGGGTGGTGACGCCACTCACATAGAGTGACCGCTGTTGGTCCACGACTGCTTATTTGTTGGGGGTTCTGCTTACTGATGGACCATAGCATTCAGTGGAAAATTGTTTCATCTTAGTTCTTGCATTAGCAGCACGATATTTGTCAGATGCCCTGGTATTCTAACCATGCACGTAAGATCCAAGGTAAACAGGCTTGTCAAATTTAGGAGGCAACATATGTCAATGATACTGAAATATGAACAGACTCCTTTGTAATTTATTTATATCACATAACTGCAATATTCTATGCTTCAGAAGTGCACGTTTTGTGCTGTAGAGTAAGTACACATTAAAACTAACACGGACACGTAGAATTACCAACGCGTTCAGGCGACAGGGATAGCTAGAGCACAATGACATATTGCAGTAAAACAAGTACGGAAATATTATTGGGGCGTTATATAAACTGATCAAGGACGTTTTTGGCAATCAATGTCGAATACGGTACAAGATTCTAATGTTTTTTGCAATGGGCCTTGAATTTGCAATTCTTTTTAATTTATGATTTATGTGGCCCCTCCATGTCAAATGTTGTTCCATATATACGTGTACACTTAAAACTTGTAAGACGTAATTTGATTAATAAATTTTCTATTTATAATATGGTATGGTATGGTATCTGGGCGTTTATAAAGCGCTTCTCACAGTGCGAACTATTCAGATGCGATCTCAGCGTGTGAGCCTCGCGGATGGGCCCACGACAGCGAAAGAGCGAGACTGAGCCAGGGCAGTAATCACCCGGGGAACGAACAGATCAAGCCGATTAAGAAAACGTAGGGGTCGATGACAAGAAGCAGAGAGAGGATTGCGCATCAGGTCACAAAGGTAGGCTGAAGTAAGGCCATGTTGCGCCTTAGAGACTAGTGTTATGCTCTTGAAGTGGATGCGAGCGGAGGCAGGAAGCCAATGCAAGACATCAGTCATGTAAGTAGAGATGGACGAGATCCGAGAACGATGAGCAATGAGGCGAACAGCCGCGTTAAGTAGGCCTACCGACTGAAGAGCAGAGAGACGGACTTTCGAAAGGCCTACCAGTAAAAAATTGCAATAATCAATGCGGCAACAGATACATGCATGGATATTGGTAGTGAAAACTGCAGGAGAGACGGATCGACGGATAGCTCGCAGTCTCTTCAAGTGGTAGTAGCAAGTGCGAGTAAGTAAGGAGAGGTGAGAAGCAAAGGTTAGTGAACTGTCTAAGGTGACCCCCAGGTCGCGGACATTCGTAGAGTATGAGAAGTTCGGAAAGTGAGCTGGGAGAAGTGAGAAATCAAGTTTAGATAATTGCTACCAAACCAAATGAGTTGGGGTCTAGAGGAGTTTAGGTTCAATCGATTAGAGAACATCCAAGAGCGAAGATCTTGAGAAATGGAGTCAATGGATCGAACAAGAAGAAGTTGGGCAGCTGGGGGACCATGGACATAAGTTTACACATCATCAGCATAGAGATGGCCAGATGCAAGATACTTAGAGAAGAGAGAGTGAATGCCAGAGGTAAAAAGAATGTAAAGGATAGGACCAAGAACAGAACCCTGGAGAACACCGAAGTATATCCAAACTCAGTGTGTTATTGAGGTACTCAGGATCATCAAAGAACCCAACCATAATCGGGGTGGCTCTCTCGATCTACTAATAACATTCGATGACACCGTGATCCAGGACTTACGTGTTCATCCACCAGCGTCACCTGATCATTCTCTTTTGAATTTACTATTCCTCACCTTCATTCTCAACCAGTTCTTGCTATACTCATGATACGCGGCTGGAGGAGACTATATGGTTGAGGTTGATCGTATAGATGGTAAAGCCAGGCGGTGCTGAACGGAGGAGAGGTACATCGTCGGAGGCCCGATGCCAGGTTTCTGTGATAGCAAAAATAAATCGATTCGCTGCTCTTGTATACGGTATGAGAGACGTATGGAGATTTATCCGATGAGGAGTGCGCATTCCACAATGCGAGACGCAGGCCCAGAGATTTCGATGAGAAGTTAGTAGGGAGGATAATGTTGGGCGAAGATGAGATGGATGAGGAGGAGAAAGTAGGTGATGAAGTCATGTATATTAGCAATTTATATATTTGAATGGAAATATTTGTAGTATTGGATATTGTGTTCTGTGAGAATACTGGCGGATGGGTCGAATAGGAACAATAGATGGTTGATAAACTGCGGAAAAGTCATGAGGTCAAGGAATGATAGACAGACAGAGGGAGAGATGGATAGATAGGCAGGCAGACAGACAGGCAGACAGACAGACAAATGGGGAGACAGATATAGGAATAGACAGATAGAGGGACAGATGGATAGATAGGCAGGCAGTCAGTCAGACAGACAGACAAACGGGAAACAGATATAGGAATAGACAGATGGAGGTAGACCGACAGACAGATCAAAGTCATCCGCCGAGAAGGTCGGAGAGTTAGCTTTGTTGGAGGTAGGCCTATGTATGCCCAGCAGACTCTGTTTCTTCCTGAGTATTTCTCTGACAGCTGCCGAATTACAAGTGGTTGATCTATTGTGCCTCTTCCAGTCCTAAATACCGCCTATTTTTCAGTCACTACCTCCTAGACATAATTATGTCATCAGACTCTTTGCAGTATCCGAGTGTTCTCTTTTCCGGAGTGCATGGCAGACTACCTCGATAATTACCGCATTCTCTTTTCTTATGTATTGGGACGATGACAGCCTCCCCCTCAATCGGCTGCGCACTTCTTTTCCTGGTAGATTTTGTTACACAGCATGAGCAACATTTCTACTGAGCACCCTCCCCGGATTTTATCATTTCTGTCATAATATTATCTCCTTCTGATCTCTTCCTCGTTTTAAAGTTTCCTATAGATGTCTCCACATCCTCTCTGAGTATGTCTTCTGATTAAACTTCTGAAACTCTTGTTTGCTTATGTTATATTAGGGCACATTCCCTATGCAGTTTGGGATCTTGAGTCGTGAATTTTTGGTTGAACCACGATGTAGCATTGATTCTTGTGCATTAAATGTTGCTGTCCCAAGGAATGGAACCAACTACCAATGTTCCTCCGATCCTCTGTGTTGTGCGTGTAAAAAATATCTGTAGTAGTAATAATAAAAAATATAATAATAATAATAATAATAATAATAATAATAATAATAATAATAATAATAATAATAATAATAATAATAATAATAATAATACGAGGCTTGATTTTCCGGATGTTACATTAATTAATATTGAAGTCCCTGAGGGATCCTGTATACCTCGGGGCATAAAAAAAAAATAATAATAAACATAATAATAATAATATGTGGCCTCTGAATTGATAACGATGCGGTGCGAGGGGCAGTTGGTCTTCGGTTGGACCTTGACCTCTGTTGCCCTCATACTCGTATGTGTCGATGCGGAGATGCTGAAGGTTACCACGGGTAAGCTTGTAGGCTATCTAAGGGACGCTTCATCTGCCATCATGCCATGAACGATATCATTAGACGTTCACTACAGAGTGCACTGAGTGCAGATATTCGAAGCACGAAGGAGCCAACGGATCTTCTGCGGACCGTTGGCAAGCAGCCAATGATGTTCCTTGTTCCTCGGTCTGCTGGTAAATACATAATAATAATAATAATAATAATAATAATAATAATAATAATAATAATAATAATAATAATAATAATAATAATAATAATAATAATAATAATAATAATAATAATAATAATAAAACCATTCAACGTTATAGGCCTAATGCCATCGCATTCCGTGGCACATTCAAGGACTCAACGGAGGACGAGGCCTGATTTCCTGGAAATAGCATACCAACAAATTAATATCTAAGTCCCCGAGGGATCATATGTACCTTGGGGCATAAAAAATAATAATCTTCGTTTAATATTTTCAAACTGACAATTACGCAGTATGATTACAAATCAGTATGAACGGATGATCACAAGTTATTACAGGAGTCGAATTTTAACTGTATACGGCAGCCTAGCGAGGCGCCCATCACGCCCTACATCTCATTTTCACAATCGCGCCATCTCGCGAATTGATAGGCTGAGTGGACCTTGGGAGGGTTACGGGAGGCGATCCCGCTACCTACTGCACTTCACGCCAGTGATGTTACCACTACTCTATGGACCCCCTCCCCGACCTGGGATACTACAGTGGTCCACGCTCGTGCTGCTTCCTACTTGTCGCAGACAGCGATTTCTGCAAGTTTTGTAGCTGGACAGGCGGCTGTTCATAAGTCTGCCCATATATCTGCTGTTGCCTACAACCCACGTGTTCGTCCCCGATGCCTTTGAAACCCTTGGGCCTGTAAATGCTGAGGTTGCAGAATTTCTCTCCCCGTTGGGATGTTGCATTTCAGCTGTCTCCGGAGATCGACGTGAAACTAATTTCCTTCTCCAACGACTTTCCATCTGAGTCCAGCGCCACAACGCCATTGCATTCAGAGGCACATTTCCGGATGATCGTGAAACCTGGACGAGGCCTGACGTCTACTAGATGAACTTTTTAACTCCCAACAGAATTTTTTCCCTGAAGGATTATTTTTACCTCGGGTAAAAAGTTATATATTGAACCCATACATTTAGCAATTCTCCGGAGCTATTTAGATCCCGAGGGATCATAATGTACTTCGGGGATGGAAAAAGAGTAATAATATTAATGGATGGATGAATGGATGGATTGAAAAAAATGAATGGATAAATCAGTGAATGGAGGGAAGGAGGAAAAGCGATATCAATAACTGGAAGGCGTTTTTATGTAGAGGGAGCGGAAGAGGAGCAAGACAATAGGGGACCATAGGAGAGAAAAACTAATCGGACAGATTAAGGAAAGAGAGAATTTGATGATAGAATTGTATGAAATGTCCACTTCTTTGAATTTTCACAAATAAAAATCGAAAACGTTAGCACTTCCTTCGCCCACGGCTTCGTATTGAATGAGACGCAGTAAGAGAGACAGACAGACAGAGACAGAGAGACGCAGTATGAGAGACAGACAGAGACAGAGAGAGACTTAGAGGGAGAGAGATGCAAACGCCCTTGAAGATACGGCAGTAGGTCCGAGAACAATACGCAACTATGTCGTATTGTAAAGGAAATCTCCTGCTGCGCATTGTAGATTCACGTGGTTTGTTGAATTGCGTTGAACTGATGTTGTCACAGTTCAATGCGCTGTAATGTGATGTGGTACGACTTGATGTGATATGATGGGTTGTATTGTAATGATTTGGTTTGGTTTGGTTTGGAGTTAAGTGTGAAGTGTGAAGTGTGAAGTATTAAGTGTGAAGTGATGATGTGGTGTAATGTGACATAGTGTAATGTGAGAATTTATAAAGCGCCTCTCACAGTGCGAACTATTCAGAGCGCTCTCAGCATGTGAGCCTCGCGGAAACAGAAAAGACTTAAGACGATGAACAACAGAGAAAACTTAGTAAGTAGGGTCCCACGCAGTACCAAAGGAAGGGAGTTCCATAGGGATGGGCCCACGACAGCGAAAGAGCGAGACTGAGCCAGGGCAGACCTCACCCGGGGAACGAACAGATCAAGCCGTTTCAGAGAACGTAGGGTCGATGAGAAGAAGCAGAGAGAGGTTTGCGCATCAGGTCACAAAGGTAGGCTGGAGCAAAGCCCTGTTGCGCCTTAGAGACAAGAGCTATGATCTTGAAGTGGATACGAGCGGAGACAGGAAGCCAATGCAAGACATCAGGCATGTAAGTAGAGATGGACGAGATCCGAGAACGATGAGCAATGAGGCGAGCAGCTGCGTTAAGTACCGATTGAAGGGCAGAAAGACGGACTGTCGGAAGGCCTACCAGTAAAGAATTGCAACAATCAATGCGGCAACAGATAAATGCATGGATAATGGTAGTGAAAACTGCAGGAGAGACGGATCGATGGATAGCTCGCAGTCTTCTGAAGTGGTAGTGATATGGTGTAATGTGATGTGATACAGTCTAATGTGAAATGATGTGATTTGGTGGGAGGGAGGGAGGTAGATAAAGATCGAGAGAGAGAGACAGACAGACAGACAGACAGACAGACACAGACACAGACACAGACACAGACAGGGAGAGAGAGAGCAACACAAGCTGAGACAGAGACTCACAGAGTCATACAGAGAGAGAGAGAGAGAGAAGTTGCTAACCGAAACGACACCCAATAGAGATAGATTGAACGTAAACTTGTTTTTCTTCTTCGGAGACCGTCTGCCTACAATGCAGCGCAACATCAATAAATATTATGAAGGCTGGGTAAAGCCAGCGCGGCTTAGCTAAATCAAATGGCCATCTATCAAACGTCGCGGTGCGTGGGACGCCGAACAACAGCAGTCGGAGGAGGAGGCAGGAGAGACGGGCAACCAGCGTTGCAAGAAGGATACAGAGAGGCATGGAAGGAAACAAAGAAGGAGGTTGGGAGACAAGAAGACAGGATTGGTGACAGGCATGGAGGAGGAGAGGCAAGTGTGGGCAGGAAGGAAGGTAAGTGAAGGAGAGAGGAGACAAGGAACGAGGAAGGGGCAAAGAGGTAAACGGCGTAGCAAGAAGGCGGGAAAGAGAGAGGAGAAAGGAGGGTGGAGGGATGGGAAGGTATCAAGAAGGCAGGAAGGCAATGAGAGGTGATGGAGAAAGGGAGTACAGAGATAATTCAAAAGAGACGAAGAAGAACGAGCGGCCGAATGGAGAAGATAAGTTGCTTTATGAGTAGGAAGAGGATTTAATGTAACGTGTTTATCACATCCGTGGCAGACTGCGTCGACAGCGCCACCTATCGATCGTTTCATCCAATAAGTGTCCGATTCTTATGCTAAATACAGTCGCCTCAGTTCGGACTCGATTCGCCGGAATTAGGAACCGCCTTTCAAACTGTGTCTGTCGATTTCTGGCGCCAAGCAGATTGATTAACTTTCCCAGTCGTTCTCGACGATCCCCTCGAAAACCGCTGACGTATTAAGAAACGATCCCTGTCCTCGATTGCATGATGCAATATGGCGTCATATAATACTGTATTCAAATTTAAAAACAGAGAACGAACTTGAATTTGATTGCAAAAAGAAATAAATTTTTTGGATATCAGGATTTTTCTGAATGATTTCTCATTCTTAGCCTATAGTCTATTTAATCGTAAGTTCTGGGTCGCGGATTATTGAGTAAAAGTCGTTGGCAAAAAGATTATGGTGTCCTATAGACCTACGTTAGTCGTAGGCCTAACTTAGGCCTTACAGATTGCTTTGTCGAGTCCTCTATGCATACTTGCTAATCGATAAATAAAATCGTTGAATCTGCAAAATTATCGATCGATTGATTATTTACTTAAAAATTATTTTCTCAATGCTTTTATTGAGATTGAAGTGAAGCACCAGATCGAAAATGATGTTTGACTGGATTGTTGAATTTCTTGACTGTTCATCAGCGACTTTTAATTTAAAGCTTTTATTGACATCCTGTGAGTTGAGATTTCCGACGCAGCTTTTCCGCGCTGTCTTGCCTCTCGCTATTTCAACGTTGAAGGAGATTAAATAAGAAATGAATCGATTAGTGCCGTGTTTTTCAACCGGGGTTCCGCTTAATCGGCAGGATTCCAAAGTTTGGTGAGATTTCCAGTAACATATTGGATAAGATGCATAGGTTGCCCATGTAAAGGTGCATCGAGTTTAAGACCCTCTTGGTGATGCGTAACTGCCTGGCTGGTTGTGTCCCATCTTAGACAACTATCAGTCCTTGGCCGTCGATATCTTTGCTCTGTTCCTTTTGTCCCTGCATGCGTTCCATACTTCCGCCATGCAACATGGTCACCTCGCTGAGGTTGGTCCTTCACTTTGCAACAGACTACCATCCAACCTGTGACATGTGCTTCTTGCCATTTCTGCCGAGGATTGAAGACCTTTCTATTGATCGTGGTTTGTGTTATCAGGTCGGTAGCGCCTCTGAATATGTTTCTAGTAAAGTGTGATATATACATTGCAATATAGGATTATGGCCATCATCATCATCATCATTGTCGTCGTCGTCATCATAATCATCATCATCACTATCACTACCGTAGTGTATTGATGTGAGTAATACATATAGTATGAAATTAAGTAGGAAGCCAGAAGTAGGAAGGAAGTGGTTAGGTGGACAGAAGAATGACGATCATTTCCAAAGCTGGAGAGAAATGTTCTGCTATTATTTATTATTAATCTATTTGTCTGCGTGGTTCTTAAGTCTGAACCAAATCTTGCATGAAGTATCGTTCTCGACGACCATTTCCGCCCTACGATATCAACAACCCTCCCCGCTGCTATATACGCTGGCTTTGCGCAAAGCATTGCAGAACGTATTCGCCACCCCACCCGAGGGAGGCAGAGGCCATAACTGTCGTCGACCAACCCCCCCACCAATTCGGCTGCTGCCTCTGCTGTTGATGTTGGTCGATTTGCATCCACTGTCAGCCACGTTTTAGTTTCTCGGTCACCAGAGGGAACCACTTGACATTGACGACTACGACAACACCAGAGATATCTATATTTAGAATAACGCTCTCAGTCGTGTATATATATTATGTATGTGCAGACATAGATCTATAATATATAGTCTATGGTTTACATGTATTTGCATTTAAATACCGACTTCATATTTATCTACGCGGACATTATTCAGTGTGTATATCCTTATCTTAATGCATACATATATACAAATAATAGCAATGTATAGGCCTATAATCTTGTATAGTTCGGAAATATACGCAGGACTAAAATGTATGCATGCACGACGCGCTGCGATTTAAAATCTGGAGCATCATAATAGTGAGTGAGGTAAACAATCAATACTGTACAAATTAACACGTTTGCTTATGTAAAGGTACAAATGTTTATCAATTGCCTTATGTAATAACACTGAATGAAGTACAATACAATACATTGTCACGAGAGTTTGTATGTTTATACATAGAAGCAGTGCTTTTTCAGCCGGAACGGCGTTCGGGCACATTTTTTCAGCTACTAAAAGATTATTTATTTATTTTAATAATAAAAACAATAATTTAGTTATTTTAATTTAATTTCAGTGTTGTTGACTGTTTTCAGTGTTTATTGAAACCCCTCCCAATTCCCAATCCCGTTTTTCTCGGAATTTTAACCCTTCCATAATTGTTCAGTTCCGGAACCTATTGTTTAGTTCCGGAACCTTTTTTCTCTAAAAAAGTACTGCGTTGAAGTAATGGTTATTGTAAGAAATCATTCATTTGGCCTTTCTTAAAAAATCTTTGGAAGCGCTATGTACAATGCAATAACACAAGGTGTGTTTTCTGAGCTCCTGAGACTATATTGATACATTGACGTTATGTGGAAGGGAGCGAATATCAATAGGAGGATTGTTCGATGCAGATAAGATGAGTGTCCGAAGGAAGAAGACGAGCTCTGACTACACGTGTCAATGTTGCAGCTGAAGCGAATAGTGATATCACCGATCTATCTATCGTAGTATACTCAGCCACTGGCACACGGACGCCATGCTCCGATGTATACAATGACGGCAAGAGATGTCTGTTAACGGGAGCAGCGTCTGCAATTGCCACTCGCACAAGCATTACAATCTCAATCTGATTCCATTCATTCTTAGTAATAGCCTATGTATACATGCCGTGTACGGTATCCTACAGGTAACAGGAATTATGCAGAAGTGGTTGCACGTCTGTTGCATGTATGCATGCATGTATATATATATGCATGTATGACATTGTATGTATGTAAACAATGTATGTTTGTGTGTATTATGGTTGTATGTATGTATGTATGTACGTACGGATGTAGGCCTATGTATGTATGTATGTATGTATGTATGTATGTATGTATGTATGTATGTATGTATGTATGTATGTATGTATGTATGTATGTATGTATGTGTGTATGTATGTATGCATGCATGCATATATGTCTGTATGTATGTATGTATGTATGTATGTATGTATGTATGTATGTATGTATGTATGTATGTATGTATGTATGTATGTACATGTA
Source organism: Allolobophora icterica (assembly GCA_963556255.1). Taxonomy (NCBI): domain Eukaryota; kingdom Metazoa; phylum Annelida; class Clitellata; order Crassiclitellata; family Lumbricidae; genus Allolobophora; species Allolobophora icterica. The sequence continues at coordinate 37,934,423 of OY744608.1, read as the reverse complement.
TGTATGTAAGTAAGTATGTATGCATGCATGTATATATGTAGGCATGTATATATATGTATGTGTGCATTTTGTATTATGTGTCTATGCATGTATAATGTATATATGTATGTATGAATGTATGTATGCTTGTATGTATGTCTGTCTGTGTACTAAGTATGCATCGGGACTTTTGTAAAGCGCATTTTAAAAGAACCCTCAAAGCAATATGGCTGTCTAGGGGATCTAAACAGGTGAGTCAAGCATAACTAGAAAAAGTAAGTTGAGCAGAGGGACAGTCGAATGTCCACGGGAAGATTGTTCCAAAGGGATGGACCAACGCTAGAGAGTGCACGATGAAGTCGTTTTGACGTACGGCAGCGAGGGACCAGATGATCTCCACAGCAGATGAACGAAGCGACTAACACCCCAACTGGGTTAAAGCGGGCACAAACAGCTCTCGTATGTATGATGTAATAGTAGATGTACACGATTTTCTATAGCGAACGTATGACCTCGACCCTGCTCGGTTTTTCAATGAATTGATCGGGTGAGATCCTTCACCTCAGCTGCCCGTTTGAAGGGAGGCGCCACGCCATTTAAGGTCCCCGTGTACGCACGATGCGGAGCAGACCAATAAAGTCCTGCCAAGAAGAAGGATCTAGAATTTAATTCTGTCCTCGACAGGGAGCCAGTGAAGTGAATCTCATATATGCTGAAATATGAGATAATATGATAGATTGGCCTCTAGCCGAGCGACTCGGTTTAGGACGGACGTGGAGCTAACGTAATATGCAGTGCCGTCTTAAGGCATGGGCACGCTGGGCAGTCGCCTGGGGCCCCACGATTCTAGGGTCCCAAATTAATAAAAAAAAATTAATATGTGCGTGACCTCCACGCGCGGCAGAAGTGAAACTTCTTAGCTATGAGTGCAGGGATGGCAAACGGTTCTTAGGAATAACTCGCTTTATTATTGCTCTGTGGTGTAATTTCGTACAACCTGAAATCTTTGTTCGCCACTGCAGAGTGTTCATGTGCATGATGGTGAGCAACTGTACAGAGCAACGTTCATTTTCAAAATTGAAACTTACAAAGAATCCGCTTCGCTGCACATTTGAACTGGTTCTCACTCGTGTGCACAGAAACTGACATCCTGAAAACCATTGACCTCAAGCCAACTACATATTAAAATCAGTTCTCAGCAAAGAAATTTCGCAAACGTTTGTGTCGATTAATAATAAATAATTCATACGGCACCATCTCTGTCTGTACGGTGTATCGATTAATTATCATTTATATGTCGAAATATTTGTTTTTTCTCGAGGCTTTTGTTATATTGTTCAAAAGTTTGTGTTGATTACTCTTCACTTTACAACATGTTTCTTTATGTTTAAAGATTCACTTTCTTACAAAGTGAATGTTAAAAATAGGCCTACCAGTAAAAGATCAATAGGTTTAATTTTATTGACCGTTTAAATTTTTATCCCCGTGGGTGGGCAGAGGTTTCAGTCACTCAGTGCAATGCTTTGCCCAGGGTCTACAATGCTGCTAAGACTGCGCTGGTAATATGAATTCGACAAGCCTGTCAAGTTGGAATTATAATAGTCCATGAGCGAGAGAAATGAACACCTCTCCCCGGTATATCTACCCCACGGCATCAGATTGTATTGTATTGTATTTAAACATTTATAAAGCGCCTCTAGTAGAGTGAACCGTTCAGAGACCCTCCCAGTGCGCAAGGCCAAGAGAAAAGAAATGTCTTAAGGAAAGCAAAAGAAGACGAGGGGTTACCTATAAAAATTTGAGAGCGAGTAGAAGGAGACAGTGTATTCCAGAGAGAGGGACCAATTGAGGCAAAAGATTGGGACTCCGCCATAGCTGTTCTATAGTATGAGGAACTGAAAGATCAAATCCAGATTTCCGAAAACTGCAATTATTACATAATCCAAGTGAATCATTTCTTGGTGGATGAATCTTCACATTCACAGACGACTAAGTGTTTTCGATCAGTGTCGTCCAAACCTTATTGCATTCTTCTATCGCGAGACCTCAATGCATGGTAAGCATCACAGCTGGTTGCGGTTGGAAGACTCGTGTGCAGAAATCGAATGAGTAGGCTATGCGAAAATATATACGAATTTCTTTCTGCCTTGGTCTAACAGAACCACACATAATGAGGTTTTAATTAATGCAGATTTAGTTAATCTATTCCATAAACTTGTACAACACGGTCACGCTACTAAACACGGAATGAAGCCACTGTCGCTTTCCAAATAAACTGCATTCTGTGATCGTAATTCTCTGGACACAGCGAGTAACCAGTAACGATCCAGCAAGTCAGAGACAAGAAACTGGGTATACAGAGGATCAACAGGCCGATGATGAGGCCTATATATGTGTAATTGCTAATCATTGTATAAATTAGACTGACTGTTACACAATTGTATTAGGCCCTAGGGCTACCTTGTTAGCGGAACCTTAGGTTCCTTAGGGTATTACCCTTTGTCACTGAAACTGTACATGATTTTTTGATGCAATATGTAAACATTGTTTACTGTCGCCCTACATCTCTTGTTCAGCGGCGATCTAACCTTCGATCAGCTGATCAAGCTGTACTCATGGTCCCTCGCTCGCGTACCGCAATCATGCAGCGCCGCTCCTTCTCTGTTGCTGGCCCTATGACCTGGAACGGGCTCCCAATAGCGCTCCGTATGGTCCCTATAGATCACTCTGCTACTTTTTATACTAATTTGAAGACTGCTCTCTTTAGCCGTGGCTGAACTGGGAGCGCTCCTGAGTAGACAGCCTTGAAGGGGCGCTATATAAATGTTCCTTAAATGAAATGAGGCAGTGAACAATAAAATTGATTGACTGATTGATTGATTGATTGAGTCCAGATCTGAAGAAAATTAGAAAACCGACAGCTATAGAAATCCCTGGAAATTAGGGTTGTCTTCATTTCTTCTACTGCAAGAGTAGATTAAAATGCTTGCCAGTGCATAATTAGGCCTATATATGTGTAGGATTTCTGCCAGTCCTTCGTTCGTCCGTATTCCCGTATAGAGCATAAAGGTGGGCTATTTCATACAGCACTCGGGAACCGAGAGGAAGCGTTAACGAATGTTTCTAATGGGAAGTAGCGCCACCTAGCGAAACGAGAGGCGAATTCTCTCGAAAGTCTCTGAACCGAAGGGTTGTTAGAAGCCACCTGGCGATCGATCAGCGACGTACTCATTGCTACGAGGTCTGTCAAGCCTAATCTTATGGAAGTCTGATCTAGATCCTTGATTCTATATCCGGTAGTATATTTGGGGCAAGACAATGCTAGTAAATCGCCATCATCATCATCATCGTCGTCGTCGTCATCATCATTATCATCATCATCATCATCATCATCATCATCATCATCATCATCATCGTCATGATGATGATGATGATGATGATGATGATGATGATGATGATGATGATTATGATGATGATGATGATGATGATGATGATGATGATGATGATGATGATGATGATGACGACGAAGTTGAGGATGATGATGATCTTGGAACTTCTACATCTCGTTTTCTAGAGTGCTTTGAAATGTTGTGTCCAAAGTCCAAACATTACATTAATTTCTCATTGCATGAGGGATCCTTCTCGTCTGGTACCGTCGCAGTGGTAATGTTACTCTTATTGACGATAATAATAGCCATTATCATAATCATAATCATTACCATAATGATCCTAATAATGTAAATTGTTATGATAATTATCATTAGTTTCTATTTTGGTTATCATTTAATATCAGCAACATCTAGTAGTGGAGACAGCATAATAAACGTCATTGTTCTTAAGCGAAGACCTACATCATTCAATCTGCCTCTTGAGCTTGAGCTATTTTCACGGCTTCAAACTGAAACTGTGAACTCTGTTCTCACTTGGTAATGGTATGGTATTTCGTCATTCGCGTCAGAGTTCATTGCTCACTTAATCTGCTCACTTCAGTTCATTGCTCACTTAATCTGCTCACTTAATCCGTCTAATGGATGTTTGTTTGTCCTGCTGCGACATAATCGAACTACGGATGCTCTTTCACACGGAGCTTCTGTGTCGTACATGCAGCTGCGTCAGAACTCGAAGCATCGTTTGAATGACGTTCAGCTGTAGAAACAACTCAACGACAGGATAGATTACTTAAATCCTTTGGGATATATAAGTTGTGTTGGCAATTGTTTACCGATCCCCGAAAAGTGTGTCTATGTATGTATGCATGTATACATGTATGTTAGCATGTATACATGAAAGTATACACACGTATATTTGCATGTATGCATTTATCTGGATAGTCGTCTACGACGTGCATGTATGGATATGTATATATGCATATGTAGGATTGTATGTATGTGTGTATGTATTTACATATGCATGTTTCTGATATTATATTAAGCATCTTTACAGAAATATCCAAACGTTTTATTCTTAGCGTGTAATATTTTATGATTTCAGTTAATAACTGAGCAATAATCAGCGAGAAGAGATGAAGAATACACCAGGACATAACATCTTCAAGCCAGTGTAACGAGCCATTACCAAATAGGCGGCTAATAGCAGCGGTTCCCAAACTTCTTTGGGTCGGGACCCACTTGTGAATATTTTGGCAGTCTCGTACCCACTGTGTAAAATTAAGTATTGTGTACTAAAATTGCTTCGTAAATTGGCATTGAAATATGCGGATTTACGTAGGCTAATACGCGGATTTACGTACAGCGTTTAGAAATTGACACATTTAAAACATTAAAAGGAAACTTCGGTAAAACCGTTTACAATATATTGCAATCCAAAAGCAACTGTTGAACTTGTGTAATGTAACAATGCAAGTAATGCTGTTGCTCCGAAAAAATGTCTCTGAGACATTTTGGGTCGCGGACAACAGTTTGGGAAACTCTGGCTTATAGTCCTGTCGTCTTGTGGGCTTACCGTAGGCGAGTGCATGGTTTCAAACCTTGTCAGAGCAAGGCAAGGCCGTAGCTGGGGGGGGGATGTTTTTGGTGTTCAAACACCCCCCGAAATGAAATAATGTAAAAATGAAATAATGCATTTACTAACTACAAACCCCTTGGTCGGTTGACTCGGTTGCATGTCGGCTTGCTCAAGGACGAGAAAACACCCCCCGAAACAAAATCCTGGCTACGGCCCTGGAGCAAGGCACCCCTAGGCCTACTACAAGCCATGGATTCAGTCAGCGGCACCAGGCCAAACTTCCATTTATTTTTCTTTAGTTCTTTATTTTAATGACGAGCATCGTGCCTTGTATCAGTGGCGTCACTAGGGTTGGTGTTACCCAGTGCGGTAAGTCATGGTGTCACCCCCATTAGAAGGTTCAAAAAAGTAAATTAGCATAGAGTTTCAGCTTTAGGTATATTGATACTGATATAGTACATGTATGTAAGCTTGGCTTACGAAAAATGATTTCTGTTTTATCTGTTATTGCTAATTTAAAAATAATAAATTTCTGCTGAAGGTATGCAAAAACTTTGTAGACAATCATTTTGTCACTTTGATGTCACCCCTCTGAAGGTGTCATCCAGTGCGGCCCGCACCTCCATAGTGACCCCACTGCCTTGTATTCAACCGCACTGTTGTGACTATTTCTCAACTACTTTACATTTAAAGAGATAGTAATATCCCTAAATTGTCAGTTTTTCTGTAAAATTATTTGAAGAAATCAGGAGTTTTTCAAATATTTTGACAGAAAAAGCTGCAAAAATATTATCCAACTGCGGCGCCCTTAGAACGGATTCACCCTTGGGTGCAACGGCACCCAGGTTGGGAAACACTGCCTACATAGGCTAATACTGCTATTGTATAATGGTGTGGCGAGGACTTCGGTGTGGCGGGGAATTAATGGGTTTAAGAATTTTCAGTCGCCGAAGAAATCAGCAGTACTTGATGAGTACATTCTCACTGATGGTCACTATAGACACAGCAAGACAACGATAGAGACTGCATGGTCACCATTCAGTCTGTCTCGCTATGTGTCTCTATATCTTGGTCTCTCTCACTCTACTTGTCTACATGAGACTGCAGCTTCCACTATAGAATCGATAAAGTAGGCCTATCGACCAGTAAGCTTAGAGTATGGAACGTGTGAAGACCTGGCTACAGAATAAAAGACATACAGCAAGGACAAGTACCATCTTTCGGCCTCGGTAGCTTAAGAAGAATCGTTGAAAATCAGTTAGAAAAAAAATGTAGAGCCATATATAATTTATATATATATATATATATATATATATATATATAAAGATGCAATATATATATATTATATATATTGTATATATATTGTATATATATGTTGTATATATATATATTAGTATGGATGATTTCCACGTAGGCTTACAATTAGACAGCTCAATCGCAGGTGCATCCACGTTGCCAACGGGTCCAATCTGATATTATTATTTTTTCCTTAATCAACAAACAGTATCCGTTACAATTATCTCATTAAAATGAATAGGTCTGTGCATGTAATTAATACTAGTTAAATTACTTGTTGCAGAAATTAATTATTTCTCTAATAATATTGACATATAGTCTAATAATTAATATTTGGAAAGAGACAGGGTCAGAAATTTAGTATCGTGATGAATGTCATATTACTGTGTCAGATATATACGTTAGTAATAACTGTTATTTACTCGGCCAGAGAGACAGACAGAGAGATAGACTGAGAGACAGAAAGAGAGACAGACAGAGAGACAGACAGAGAGACAGAAAGAGAGACAGACAGAGAAACAGAAAGAGAGACAGAAAGAGAGACAGACAGAGAGACAGACAGAGAGACAGACAGAGAGACACACAGAGAGACAGACAGAGAGACAGACAGAGAGACAGAAAGAGAGACAGACAGAGAGACAGAAAGAGAGACAGACAGAGAGACAGACAGAGAGACAGACAGAGAGACAGACAGAGAGAGACAGAGAGACAGAAAGAGAGACAGACAGAGAGACAGAAAGAGAGACAGACAGAGAGACAGACAGAGAGACAGACAGAGAGACAGAATGAGAGACAGACAGAGAGACAGAAAGAGAGACAGACAGAGAGACAGACAGAGAGACAGACAGAGAGACAGACAGAGAGACAGAGATAGACAGAGAATCTGATCGAAATGTGGAATATGTTCTCCAACCACTGAACCGAAGCCTGACAGTTTACATCGGAGCATTGGCAGTTGTCATTCATTTGTCATCGACCGTCGAATTGTACGATTTGTAGTGCAGCGTTAACTCGTTATTTGTGTACACTGTGTACAGAATCTGTTCTGGATGTTATCCGTCCGGATGATTATGTGAATATATGAGATAGTGGTGATGTTTTAACATTTCGATAGCATTTTGATGCACATTCGTACCAAAAAGAATCTGGAACTTTCTTCCAAGTTAAACCTGACAACGGTTTGCAAGTCATGCGCGACACAGTCACTGGTCTATTGGTAAGACGCTTGCTCACGGATCATGCTGTTGCGGATTCTACTCCATGTAACGATCCTGGGCAAGTGGTTTGCATATACATGTCATGCCTCTGTCACCAAGCAGTAGAATTTGGTACCAGCGTAAGCTTGGAAGTAAACGGCAAGTCCTGCGATGCACTGGTCCCATATTTTGGACCTTGGGATTCGTCCATTGCGGTTCAAGTGCCTAGTAAAGGAATCGAGCACCTCCCCTATGTCCCACGTGTGATATGGGCAGGGTGAGAATTGTAGGGCGTTGGGGGGTTCAACCCCCTAGTCTTTCTTAGGACCCCATAGTTAAGCCTTCATTGCACACCCAAACTCCACATGAATCACAGTCTAACCCCCCCAGTTATTTTTCTACAATTCTCATACTGGATATGGGAGCTTTACTTTACTTACTTAATTACTTACTTTTCATATCATGGATAAACTGTTGGTAATAACAAAGCATTCAAGTATGTATTAGAGTTGTTCGGGTTGCTTCCATCGAATGCTTTTCTCTTCATAATCTAACTCTACAGGTTTACACTCGGTTTCAGACTTAATCGCTACCTCGCATGTGTTTTAATAATCATTGTCATCATCGGCAATCAAATAAAAAACCTAAGAGTGTGTAATAACTTGCTAATCACGTTGGTATAAACAATTTTCTTTCCATAATCACTCATGTCAATGAAATGTGAGTGTTTCGACGGATTTTGTAAAAATGTACACGGTCATGCCAACGAGACACCAGTTTATTTATGGAAGTACAGCACAACCACGGATTCCTCTTTTTCTTCTTCTTCTTCTTCTTCTTCTTCTTCTTCTTCTTCTTCTTCTTCTTCTTCTTCTTCTTCTTCTTCTTCTTCTTCTTATTCCTCCTCCTCCTCCTATTCTTCTTCTTCTTCTTCTTCTTCTTCTTCTTCTTCTTCTTCTTCTTCTTCTTCTTCTTCCTCCTCCTCATCTTCTTCTTCTTCTTCCTCCTCCTCCTCTTCGTCTTCGTCTTCGTCTCCTCCGCCTTTTCTTCCTCTTCCCCTCTTCTTCTTCTTCCTCCTCCTACTCCTCTTCATCTTCCTCCTCCTCCTCCTTCTCTTCCTCCTGCTCTTCTTCTTCGTTAACTACTGGGAATTTCGTACCAGAATTCACAATCGCTTGGACTTTAATTCCCTTTACTGGCTGACTTGAACATTCTGATGGAATTGTGGTCTAACCTTGCTCTTTTCACCATGACTTTAGGCTCTTCGCTTAACTCACCTACTTGATTTTCAACCAATCTGCGTATTTCTAGTTCATTACAGTTTTCGTTTTTTTCCATTCAAACCTTCTCTATAAGAAACGTACGTTCCACTTGCAATCTAGGTGTTGACCTTTCGTCTGGGTTACATGCACACTAACCTCTGGCAATAAAATCCCTAGGCTGAGTTGCTTGCAATTCTTAATTAAATCTGTTTTGATCAATCCACCTGCCAATGGTATTGTATTGTATACATGTTAAACTGTGGCGTAAGACAATCTCTTCCGACACATTGAGACGACTCAATGTGTCGGAACTCCTGATCTCATTTTAGACTTCACATTTGTCCGAGTTCAGAAACTCTTCGCTGTTCACTTGAAGGTTATGGGAAAACAGCTGGACAAGGAGAACGAGAGGAAAGAGGACAGGTAGAAACGGGAAGGATAAAGACAGTCTTGTTGTCCTCGAGACCAAGGTCTTGGTCTCGAGTGCGCTCGAGTTCGTTTTTAAAAGTCTTGGTCTTGGTCTTGGTCTTGAGGTTCAAGGTCTTGGACTTGGTCTTGGTCTTGAGGTTCAAGGTCTTGGTCTTGGTCTTGGTCTTGAGGTTCAAAGTCTTGGTCTTGGTTTTTCAAGACCAAGACCAAGACCGACTGAATTTTAAATTTGTCCGCAGCCATTGCGGTCAATAACGGTTTAAAAAAGGCTCACGATTTATACATTTAAATCCAGTGCTTGAAAAGCTACTGTGTGTGCCAGCGACTTCAGCACCTATGAAAAGTAAGTCAAGCCAAAATCGGTAGGA
>OY744608.1:37844928-37919928 GCA_963556255.1 Allolobophora icterica | reverse complement strand
ATTGCAAAACAAATGCGAAATAAGCATATTTGCCGCGAGGAATTGAGTAAAAGAAATTGGTGAAACAGCCAGAAAAACTTAGGAAAACCGGCCAAGGGAGGCAAATGACTAAATAATAATTATGCTCTGAGAAATATTTGTGACGGGAAGCTAGAATTCGAAGCTCAAAAGTGGAATATCTTGATCTTCTCAAATCGTGTAGCTGTTATTACAGCTGCAGGGATGATCTCTGAAAACACATTCAATTCACGTGTTTAAGTCAGTAGGTTTAATTTAGCCCCAATGACCGTAACTAATTAGCTGAAGATTAGAAGCTTTCTAGAGATTAGCGTTTCAAGTTACTTAGGGTAATCTATACAACACATTCAGTGTGGGAATTGTAGAAAAATGACTGGGGTGGAGGGTTGAACATTTATACATATTTTGCAAACTGATGTCAACGGAATTTGAAAGCAACTGATTTCAACACTAGCAGTTTTGCGAGTCAGACTCGAATCAAAATCAATTCCTTTGTTGAGAAAATTAAAAAGCGCATACATGATGCACCATGGAAATGTCTTCTCTTTGTCATAGACTCAGAGTCAAATAATGCTACATCACACTGGCACAACTGATGGGAGAGGGGGGTTGGAAACGACCCCCTGGGTGTGCAATGAAGACAACTAAGGAGTCCTAAGAAAGACGGGGGAGCTGAATCCCCAACCCCTCGACAATTCCAACCCTGAACACGTTTATGAGTTAATTTAGTTCTGTAGCCAAAGCAAGCCGTGACAGCTGTAACCTTTGCCTTGACGACAATACAACAGCGAGTCTAAGCCAATTCTTCCTCAAATATGCTACTCGTGATTCATTCATAAATATATCTAGATATATACGTGGAATGAAAATATTCTATATAATATATACACGCAAATTTGTATTGTATACAGACAGAGTATACGGCGACATGCAATTAAGCGCCGGCGGGTATTTGACCGGCAGTCGACGAGACCCTCGACGGCATCCACTGATCGTCCTTTCGCGTAGAAGCATAACAGGCTATAAGCAGTTTACAGACTTACACAAAGTCCGAGTGTGTGTTCCGCTACACGGCACGTTGGGGGTGCTAATAACAATCTCCTAGCACGCCACACAACGCTACATATATGCATCAATATTGCCCTCTTACAGTATATAGTTCTAATCTATACAATATATATATATATATATATATTTATATATTGCTTCATACTTGCGCCAACACACACACACACACACACACACACACACACACACACACACACACACACACACACACACACACACACACACACACACACACACACACACACACACACACACACACACACACACACACACACACACACACACACACACACACACACATACACACACACACATATATATATATATATGTATGCACATGTATAAGACAATCAACAATAGTAATCCTCTCATTGTGATATGTATATATTTGAAGCGTGCATGGGTATATAACTATATATATATATATATATATATATATATATATGCACGTGTGTGTATATACATAGTATATATAGTTGATCCTCTTCAGAGGTTGTTCTGGTGTGTGCGTCTGTATATCAACCTACCCACTTGACGCTAGATGGCGCTGGCGCCAACTGAAGCGCCACCTAGCGCCGCCTACGACGATGACGTTCGCTGCAGACGTCGGTCGAGCGTCGTCAGGCAGACGATAGAAAGCCCGCGCTTTCAAGCAGACGACGACGAATCTGATCTGAGTGACCGGCAATTGGATCTCCATCGACAGTACCCACTCTATTAGAATCACTACACGGCTTATATCTACTTGTTATCGACTGAAGTCAATAGATAAGATAAGAGAGATAGATTGACATATGTAGGTGCTAAGACGATACGACGCAATGGTCATTTGTCCGGTGGTTCGGTCTCTGGGTGACCGGTCAACGTCTTTCTGGATCGTCTGCTTCGTTGTCCTCGTTCTCGGATGTCGTCTGCTAAATGGTCAGTAGAGGTAACTAACGAATGACGGGAAACGATAAAGGGTTTATAAGTCGTCACTGACAGCAAAGCAAATTGATTTAATAATGAGCTGCAATTGGGAGGATACGCTAATGGGCAAATGATAAGTTTTCATTGGCAGCATAAGCTAATGGGTAAATGATATGTTTTCATTGGCAGCATAAGCTAATGGGTAAATGATATGTTTTCATTGGCAGCATAAGCTAATGGGTAAATGATAAGTTTTCATTGGCAGCATAAGCTAATGGGTAAATGATATGTTTTCATTGGCAGCATAAGCTAATGGGTAAATGATATGTTTTCATTGGCAGCATAAGCTAATGGGTAAATGATAAGTTTTCATTGGCAGCATAAGCTAATGGGTAAATGATATGTTTTCATTGGCAGCATAAGCTAATGGGTAAATGATATGTTTTCATTGGCAGCATAAGCTAATGGGTAAATGATATGTTTTCATTGGCAGCATAAGCTAATGGGCAAATGATATGTTTTCATTGGCAGCATAAGCTAATGGGTAAATGATAAGTTTTTATTGGCAGCATAAGCTAATGGGTAAATGATATGTTTTCATTGGCAGCATAAGCTAATGGGTAAATGATATGTTTTCATTGGCAGCATGAGCTAATAGGTAAATGATAAGTTGTCAGTGGCAGCACACTGAAGGGCTAATGCTAAGTCGTCATGGACTTCATATATGATAGCAGAATGTTTAGTTGACGTCAAGCACTAATTGCTGTGTGTGCAATTGCAGATGATCGGTCACTATACATATTTCATTAAGTTTGTTCATATATCAACTAACGTTTTGTTCCGTTCACAAAATGGAGGATGATTTCTTCATTAACGGCATTTTAATCACTCAATTGGCGATAACCATGTTCTTAATTAATGTTGGCAGTTAAATTATTTCGTGTTAACACGTACCGAATAAAAAGTGGTTACCCCTTTATTAATTACTAATGGTCATTTGCGTGATTCATGTTTATTACGTGCATTCAATTAAGGCTGGACTGACGAATAGGCTACCAACAGCTGTTTCGATGATAAATAATTAACTGGAGTGCCCCAACAGAGAAAAGATAGCTGTCGTTTCCTCTGTGTGCTCAGATGACAATAACTTGACCTTGTGTGTCGGCATACGTCTGCATAATGAAGTTCATGAAATTATTTTGAGCAATTAAAATATTAATCTGTTTACGCTAAAATGTTAAGAGTCAAAGGCCTGGTTTATACCGAAGCATACTAACCCTCGGCTTCTTAAGGCTGTGACAATTTTTTGCATCCAACTTGAAATTTACGTCTGCGATGAGTGGCTTTGGCCGACTGGCCTCTTGTTGTTGTTCTGGACATTGCTTGTATAAACGCACTTGAAATCTCTTATCTGAAACGTGGTGCAGGAAGGACTTCTAACCTTCCATGCAACGCTATCGGGTACTGTGGTTGGAATTCCATAATCCCTCTTATGCTGACTATGTTCAGATATGCCCAGTGGCTGCTCAGTATATCGTCAGTTCAAAATCTAAAGATATATTTGAACACACAAGTGTACCATCATTTTTGTGCAGCCATATTACAACCTTTTGGTTAAAATGTGGCGGGGTGATAGGAACTGCAAAAGGGGGCACTGCCCCCCTGTTCTTGCCTAATGATATTAAAGCGAATAAAACAGACCTGTCATATAATTATAGAGCTATGGTTCCCTGTAGTCTACGCCAGGCCAGCATATTTAGTGTTATAACTGTAGTTACATGTTGCTGCTATTATGTCTCTTGGAAACCAGCGCCGATCTGTTATTAATGCTGTTATTTCAACAGTAAACATATTTCTGTCAAAATGGTTGCTAATATTGCATGTGTTGGGTATGTGTGGTGCCAATTCACGCCGTTATGTAGCCTGCGCAATTTCTGCTCATATTCCAATGAAGCCGTGCTACTGGGCTGACCCAAGACAACGTCACCACGTCCTGTTAGGTCACTACCGGTTAAATCTGAATGTCCAGGGGAATGACCAATTGACCATTATGGGAATCCGTCTACGTTATGAGCTGCCTTATTGCAGACTCCGATGACAGCATTACTGTAACGCAAACCGCACAAGTCATGATGGTTGGTTTAGCAGATATAAAACCTAACTTAAGAGCCATCCTTACGAGAAGGTCTGTTATTACAATAGACCCGACATCATCGACTGCCATGGGTTGCCATGATCAAGGTCTTCTCTGGGCATCGATGTGAACCTAGGGCTGTGGTTCCATCACGCCTATAGTCAAAGCTACTCCGCATGCTAGGAGTGAAGGCTGCTAGCTTAGGTAAATGCATGGTAAAATCGGAGAGTGACTTTAAATTGAGCCTAGCCTTATCGTGGAATCTCGTCTGCATTTTAGAAGCTCGAGGGGTGACACCAATACCCTAATAACAACAATAGACAAGCGCTCCACACTCTCCAACCCTTAGCCCCTTCAAGTGGCTTCCGCCATGGTATAAGCAAGAATGTTAACGCCTTAGACAAAGAGTTCAATTATATTTTATTGGGTCGGGTTTCTTGTCAGTTTCCATCGACCTGACATAATTACCCAAAGCGCTGTCGGCGTGCATTTTAGCTCAGACGGAAGGTGACCATGGTTACGACTATGAGGCTGCCTATGATATCGATGACACAGAAGCAGGCGACGAATCAGGTCAGGTGTATGATATGGGTCTACTGTTTATGTAGGCCTATTCATGATTACATAATAATTATATAATCATTTACTTGCTCATCAGTCCTATTTCCTTTGGGAGTCATGTTGTTAAACTGATTTTAACTCTTTGACCAACGGCTCCTCAGTTGATGTCATGAGCCGTTGGCCATTCGTTCCCAATGTTACTCTTCTTAACATTCGAGTAAGGTGTTCGGATGTCTATGTGACAGTCGTTCATTACAGTTAGCCTATACTGAAGGCTTATTGAAAGATTATGTGCGCCTACCATGTCATTCAGACATGTCAGTATGTCTGTCTGTGTGTTTGCGGATTGTCTGTTGATCTATGTGTGCATATGTGTTGTCTTTGTCTATGTACGTCTTTGTGTGTATGTTTGTGTTCACTAAGGCTGTTTCTGTCTGGTTTTGACGGGCGGCCGCATTTACTATGTAAAGGCCTGTCGACTTGATGTACGTTCTACCATCGCATACAAGTCTCTGTAGATGTGAATTTATAGGCCTATTATATATATGCATATATGTATGTATGTATATATGTACGTATACATGCATACATATGCATGCACATCCAGGTATGTTTCAGTGCGTCAATAAGGTGAACGTGGAAAGTCAGCCTCTCTGGCAAATTATTGTATTCGTATTTTCTGAATTTCTTCAGCGCCTCTAAACGTTACGTAGTGGGAACCAGCTTATTCACAAGCACAGATGTCGCTAGGTTCGGTTCCCATTTCAAACGGATTGCCTAAAAAAATTGCTCAAAAAGACTGCCACGGTGTAAGGTGGTAGAGCTATTCGCCCAAATTATATATGTTTAGCTAACATCGCGAATAATAGGCTACGCTAAAATAAAAAAAACTATCCGGGAAATGCCTGAAAATCTTTTCCAGCGCCTCTCAGATTTCCGATATACGCGTGATTTGTGATTTTCGGTTGTATATTAATTAAAATCTGAGGTTGAAATGATTTTGTAATTATTAACAAAATGCTGTCGTTTGTTGTAATGGTTTTGGATAGTTTCCAGGTTATGGGCAATCGATTAAAGTTAGATCAAACGTTTCTTCCAATAGGAAAGTTCTGGTAAGTCATACTGTACACGGATGAACTGTCTTCATAACTATCTATACCATAGCGGCAGCAGCAACAGCAACATAGACCATATCAACAGCATCCGTCACATCGCATCAACTACATACTTTCACTTTTTTCTTTCAACAAGCGCATTCAGCCAACTTTTAAACGCTTGATCACAATTAAAATCATTTGTCAAGACTCGCTATTTTACCATGGATTCTCCTTGACTCCGTCTTAGCGTCGAGACTTAGATTAAGCTTTTTACTGACTTTCTGAGATGACTGTTCGAGTAATAAATTCATTAAGCAAATAAACGAATAAATAAGTAAGTAAGTAAACTCTGCAACATCAACTACAGCCATCGCTTAATCCGGAATGCATCTTACAGTGCCAGGTTATAAAAGACAATGAACCAACCAGAAGACAGGTCTGTTTCCATCTGTTAGCTCTATCTGTAATGTTCCTCTCTAGACCGAAGTGCGGCTCATTTGCTTGTCTTGCCCAAATTATATATGTTTAGCTAACATCGCGAATAATAGGCTACGCTAAAATAAAAAAAACTATCCGGGAAATGCCTGAAAATCTTTTCCAGCGCCTCTCAGATTTCCGATATACGCGTGTATATGTGTGTAGTAGCAACATTTATAAAGTAACACGGCTTCAGGTTATGTAAAGTTAAAGTAAAGTCTGTCCAGATCCGCAAAGTGGGACGTAGGAGAGGCGCTCATTTCCTTTTCTAGGCTCTTGAGCCGGCAATGGACGAATCCCAAGGTCCTGGACACGGGGCCAGTGATATCGCAGGACTTGCCGTTTACTTCCCAGCTTACGCCGGTACCAAATTATACTGTTTGGTGACAGAGGCACGGTGTGCACCAACAACTTGCCCAGGGTCGTTGCACGGAGTCGAACCGGCGACCGCATGATCATTGACGAAACGCGTTACCGATACTCCACCGTGCCGCAGGTTATGTAGCGCCTTGGGAGGATTGCAACGTCGTTACATAGAACGAAAAGTGCGACTTTTAAAACAGCAGAACGAAGGTCATCTGGACTGATGACCTTAGTTCAGTGGCAGTGAAATGCTCGCGTTTAGAAAGTATACAGGGCAACAGACATACGCAGTTCGCAGGAGGAAACCGTGAGCTGAATACAGCGAAACGACCACAACTAGAACACCGCTATGAATCTGTGCAGATATATTTATAGAGAATGTAAACGAGTATAATATCTAAATAGAGTTATAAGTGCATCATATACGAGGGCTTGCGCGAGGACTCGACTTTACATTGAAGAGCAGGAAGTGGTTGCGAGATAAATCTGACCGATGAGAACAATAATAGACCGGAAGTAGGGACAGACCAAGATGCTCGGCCGAGCAGCAGCTGGTACATCAGCAGCGGCGAACTGATTCGGCTTCGGCGGAATCAGCAGTAGCAGCATCAGCCGCGGCTGATGGGGCTTTTCGTGAGGAGATCAACGTACGGTGGTGGGGCAGGACGAGGGAAGGAGGACCGGGTCCGTTGAAGCAGCGCTGACTGACTGAGAGACGACGACGACGACACAAAGCCCGACGAAGACATGGCCGGCCGCTGCCGCTGCCCCCGTCGTCGACGTCGTTCGTCCTATACTTGCACTAAGACCCGAGTATTAGTCGACCCATGAATGCTTTATTGGTGGCGTATGACCGGTTATGAACGACCGAAACAAAGACTCGATTTCTTTGCTAGCAAAGACGTCTATATATATACACACATACTGCATTTTATCTCTATATAATTATGTTTATTTATTTAAACACGTAAATCTTAATCTATAGCGCCGCTGAGAACATTGAAGACTGTCAAAAGATGCTAGAACTGTGAATGCTGTCGAAACATAACCCGTCTTAGCATCTGTCTGACAGCCACAAATTCTGCCTTTCTTCGTTCTACACCTTTTCATTCATTCACAGTCTTAGCGAGTGTCTACTGGGTCCGCCTTTGTTATGCTTTGCTGTGAAGAGATACTCGTGACACCTAGCAAGTGAATGTTATTTAGACCCTAAAGTTGCTGACAAACAAACATACAGTACACAACGAGGCTATTACATTTTCACCACGCGAAAGAAATACATGTAGATATTCTTCAAACAATTGGCCTTTGCCCTTGAGCCTATATGCCTATCATGATTATTGCAATATTTAAAATTAATATTCTTATTGCTAATTATTATTACTAAGATAATTACTTTATCATCGAATGAATGAGCGAAACCTTCAACATGGCTAAGCCAAAAACTTAGGAATATCACCAAAATGAAACAACGTGAGTCGAACAAAATTCGACCCACGAAAATTTTGAGAAGTGTTAAAAAATTCTGTACAACCTCCGAGAACATATTATTTGGAGACCTACTTATGTACTCCACTAAATTTAGATTAATTAAAAACATTTAGGTATTTAATTTTACTTTTTGAGGGACACAACCCGTGCCCTTTGTGATTTTCATGTTGTTGTTTCTACGTGTCTCTAGTAGTAGTTACCTTTGACAATCGTTCATTTATCGTCAGTTTTAGGGTATGAACCAGCGTTTGATGTTCCAATCGTCAACGTTACCGTCGTTACAGGACAGATAGCAGTGTTACCGTGTTCCATAGATTATCTTGGTAAATACAAGGTAAGATGTTACCATACTTTGTAATATGACGTGATGCATTGCAATGACGACAAAATAGTATCATCAGTAACGAGTAACTGCTATAGGATGCTAACAGTATCAACTGTTAGTGAAAGCACAGAGTCACATAGAAAATAGAGTTTCGATTGTTTTCTGAAAGCATTAACAGTTTTGAAAACCGCCTGAAGACGAATGATTCTGCGTTGTGGAAGGTCAGCTAAGGCAATATTCCATAGATTTTCCTTGTTATAGACTGGAAGTATTAATTTGTAAGTTAGGTCTTTCATTCAACTTATTTTATGGCAAATTATCAGCAAAACGCGCATATATTGTATTGGGATATTTATAAAGCGCCTCTATAGCGGGAGGGCCGTTCAGACGCGCTCCCATTGCGAGAGACCCGAGAGAAAAAGCAAGTTTTAAGAAAGGTAAAAGAGCAAGAGACGTTACCTGAGAGAATAGAAGAACGAACGAACGGAGGAAGCTCATTCCAAAGAGCAGGACCAATGGAGGCAAAAGACCTAGATTGAGCCAGAGAAGTCCTGACACGGGGAACGAGGAGGTCCAGACGGTCAGAGGAACGAAGAGGACGAAGAGAAGCAGCAGAGTGAGGGCGATGAATTAAATCACATAAATATATTATGCAGCCCAGCCTTGCATGGAAGATTATGCTGTCGAATTTTGACAACAGTCGGTTGAACAAAACTGTCTAATTTAAGCTCTGTGCATTTTTAATAAGCAGCCAATTTATAATAATTATATATAGCACAAGAATATGCCATTAATTACACTGTTATTTACGCAGCTGTCAAGGCCAGCTAAGCTGCTCTGTCTGATCATGATCATAAACTGCTCATTTCTATGCGCCAAAGTGACATATGATTCGGACGAGACAGCCTAATCATAGGCGCTCAGCCAAGACGGAACCGCATGCAAGACAAAGAGATGATGACCACAGTATACGCCAAACTATACTGTCTGGCCAGAATAACTGTGATTGATTGGCACAGATTACTGACTCATATTAGCAGACGTTACTTCTCAACAGAGTGTACACGCGGTGGACATGGCCGCTGAACTACATGTACATATGATTAAAGCCGATGTAATAACGCTGTATACGCTTTTGTGTGGAATACAATATGCATCTTGAAACCAATGCATTAGCCGAAGAAAGGAAATGCGAAGCGTGATCCAGAGGCGGGCGTCCAGACTGTAAATATGAGAAGAGCAAATCAGAATAAAGATAGCGTTCTTAGAAATGAAGCCCTGCTGCTAAGATGTATTGCAGTCGTCTGTCAGTTGAATTTGCTTAAGTTATTGCAGCATCCTTCGATGTTCCCGGCAACGCAGAGTACCGTTCCTACATAATACAACGTGGGTTTAGATGTTTTAACCTATATTCAAACCACTGCTCACTGTACTCTCACTCTCTCTCTCTCACTCTCTCACTCTCTCTCTCTCTCTCTCTCTCTCTCTCTTTCTCTGTCTCTGTCTGTGTCTCTCTCTGTGTCTCTCTCTGTGTCTCTCTCTCTGTGTCTCTCTCTCTGTGTCTCTCTGTGTCTGTCTGTGTCTGTGTCTGTGTCTGTCTGTCTGTCTGTCTGTCTGTCTGTCTGTCTGTCTGTCTGTCTGTCTCTCTCTCTCTCTCTCTCTCTCTCTCTCTCTCTCTCTCTCTCTCTCTCCATCTTAAAAGGTATGGTTGTTATGTAAATGTGAATATTCCGAAATTTTCAGCGCCGGTCAAAAGCTGTGTTGGAGGTACATATCTTTTGAGCGAAGCTGAATATTTTCCGACCTTAAACATAGACAGGTCCACAAAAGCCTGTTTCGTTCAGGTCAGCTTCCTCTGATTGTGTCCTGTGGTGAAACATCCTTTTCAACAACACTACTTCCCATCTGTGTAGCAGCTGCAGTGAAGACTTTCTGCCCTACAAATCCTGATATAATGTGGAGACAGCTTGTCTTGAACAACATGTTATCTATGGTTTCGAATTGCCCGCGGACCTTTTTCAAGGAACTTTAAAATTGTTACTACTTATTCCTTTTCACTTATGATCATAATTTTATAAGCTTCAAGTATAGATCCCTGCTCATCTATTCCAATATTTCTAGCTCTTCCATCGTTTTCTCAATGACAAATGAAAGTTGCATTAATCACTTTAATAGACTGTAGAAGCAGATAATTGCTCGTAATCATACGGAATTCATCTTTTCAAATTGATACATGTATGTCGAAACACCCTTTAAACTACATTCAGCAGACAGTCACAAAGACTAACAAACTAAGCTCTGTTAAGTTTACATAAGACACTTCAGAAATACGCTATTGTGTTAATTTTTTACTGAACCATCCCACCTCGTTGGACGCAGGATAAACACGTGTAGAAAATACATGTACACAAAATTCGATGTCGTAGGGCTGCCTCTTGAATATAAAGAATTCTTATTGCTTTTCGCCATAAAATTTTCGACTTAATATCCAACCTTCGTCTTACTATATGAGTTATTCTTCACGACTTCTCGGTTTCACCGGATTAATCAAAATCTACAACAGACTTGTTGATCGAATGTCGACCAACCTCTTGTGTGATACAAGAGGCAAATTTATCTCGGAGTTGACGAATGTCCTTTACAGATATTACTACGTTCTCATCGAAAGTGTGGAACTAAAGTTTCATAGTAATTGCGCATGTACTTAACGACATATAGCGTTATAGACCGTTTCTACACAGAAGTGCCAAAGTTTCTTACAGCTCTCTCACCCGTTTATCTGGAGACTCTAGACTCTAGAGAAACATGCCATTTTTTTCCAGCGCCTCTCAGTTATGATCTAACGATTTTATCCAGTTGCCTTTCGAAGCACTTTCTCCCTGCCTAAACTTGACTGGATACCATACCTGTATGCAACATTCTACTGTGGCCTTGCCATTGACTTGCCAGCTATATATCAGGCCTGGAACCACTTGGTCTATCAAACTAATATAAATCTAGGCGAAAGATATTTTTTTTATCTACGTTCAATTACTGTACGATTTACAAACTCCATTCATCAGTTGGCTACCTCTTTCAATAAACGAATATTGATTGATTGATCTTTTAGCCCTAAATTACATTAGCTTAGCACGGTGGCTAGCATGGCAAGCTTTGAGAGACTATCCTAAGCTCATTTGCTAAGTTACACTGTGGATATAGCATTATTACCGTCCATTTAACCGTGGACTACTGCGTAGCTCACTGTGAAATAGACGGTAATTATTTACGTTTACGTCTAGCCCTAGATGGTAATTAATCACAGTGCATACATCAAGAGATTCTAGAGATCCTACGTGTTACGTAATGTAGGTGGCGTGGTTGGACTACAAGTCGATACCGTTGACGTACGAGGATCGAAGGGTAATCGATGACTTTCGATTCAGCGTCGTCCGACCTTACGTGAAGGAGTGGAATCTACAGATCCGAGACATAAAACGCGAGGACCAGGGACAATACAGATGTACGATCAACACGAATCCCGTCAAAAGCAAAGTCGTCATGTTACACGTCAAAGGTATACTCTTCTTCTTCTCTCTCTCCTCCGTCAGGTGTGCGCCGACGACGTGGCCTCAACATGACCTCTCCACATCGCTTTTGCATCCGTCATCATGTTAAGGTTTCATGGTCCTACGCCAGGTGGTGACCGTTCCTCTCCTGGCACGGTAAAGAAGCCGGTGGGACGATTTAACGGCCTCTCTCGCCCTCAGGTGTCCTTCAAACACCTGCCTCCTGCGTTGGCCATCCATTTCTGGGTTCCTGGGGAGCCTGTCCACCTCGAGTGTCGCCCTAGGCGATTTTTCAGCCGAAGCCTTCGTCATTGATGGCATAGCCTTACCAGGCAATCCCTTACATGGCTTGGCTGTTCACCCCCACCCACAACGGTGAGGTGCAGGTAGAAATTTGGGGAACGGGGACTACACGTAAACACGATACACCAATTTCATAAAGTACTTCTATTCCCTACATAAGTATACCGTGAAACTCCTTCCTTTTATTTTCAGCATCTGAACTACCTTAAGTACCTACCTTCAGATCGGCTCCTCTGGTAGCCAATCCAAAGCCGAGAGTGGATTCAGCTTCCCGCTAAAAAAATTAAGAATAAAACCTATATAGGAAGAAATATAATCAAGCAGCAATTCTTGAGGTTCACCCGAAATGGCCAACTAATTTCACTTCCCCGTATGAGTAGGCCTATTTCTTAAATGAATAGTTTGCAAATTAGAGATAGGCGTATATTTTTCAGATCAGGTTTTATCGTATACATGCACCTTGACGCACTTCCAAACAAGACACCTACATTAATTAATTAGGTTATTTATCCTCATCAGTGAAAGATCGGCAAAATATCAATATGCTGCAATATCAAATTAAAGACACTGTCTGAGCAAATCTTTCTCTGGCACGTGGAGGTTTGAGGCTGATTTATGAACTTTTGACAAACATTTTTAGATCAGATTGGTTCAGAATTGTTTAGATCAATTCATTTGAAATTGGATTCAGT
This sequence comes from Allolobophora icterica, assembly GCA_963556255.1. Taxonomy (NCBI): domain Eukaryota; kingdom Metazoa; phylum Annelida; class Clitellata; order Crassiclitellata; family Lumbricidae; genus Allolobophora; species Allolobophora icterica. The sequence goes on along the minus strand of OY744608.1, from coordinate 37,906,942 downwards.
TAGATTAGATTAAGATCGGACCAACTTAGATTTGATTAATTGAGATTACATAGAAGTGGATCCGAGGTAATTGCATAGCATTGCACTGGAATAGTAGTGACTGAGCGAATGTATACAGTGTATGCGGAGCATGATGATGTCTGACAAAACATGTAGTGTATAGACTTGTTGTATTCCGATACGTAATTGCTTGCATTGTATGACAGCATATATACTATAGGAAAACGCTCACGTACAAACATATGTGTGTGTCATATGAAAGACATTTTTCTAATGCGTGTTGCCTTAGTCTGCCTGAAGTCGTCGATGCTTTCATAATAAAGCAAAGCTTTCTATATGAACGGCGGGCGCCGCCTCTTCCAGCTGTTCCTTAGATTCAATATGTTTATTGGACGCCACGCAGTGCTATGCATTCGAAATTAACCGAGTTGCACAGACAGAAAAATTCCACATCTGGTACTGACTTATGTTCTAAGGCTTTTGATGCAGTTGATCACAATAATATTCTGTTAGGAACTCGACTATTGTGGGAGTCGTCGGATACCGTGCATGTGACTGGATAAAGAATGGTGGCCGTTATCAGTATATAATGGCAAAGTGGTGCAATTCTGTACCTCAGGGTTTCCTTGGATTTCTGTTGAACATATATATATATATTAGGGTGTGTCTATAATTTGAAGTTTAAAAATTAATATCGGCCAGGTTGTTTTTGTGTTCCACCTTGAGAAACATTAACATTTGCCAAATTAGATGAAAATCAAAAGAGATTTAGAACTGGCGCAAAGCCCGGGAAAAATTACCACTTAGAAAACAATGTCATACATTGTAATTCTCGAAGATCCAAACAATTTCAACACTTAAACATAAAAAATAAGGCAAAAGCAAACCAAGAACCTTCAGTTAGTTGTCATTACTTAGTCCCTTTAGTGCTTTTGGGAATCTATTTCGATGGTATTCAACCATTTGAAGAACAAATTGTTTCTCTTCCTCATTTCGAACCAGGGCTTCATTGAAGGACTGCATTGGAGCCACTCCTCTCTCCGCTAAATCGTTCGTCACTCTTAGGGCGGATATGATGTCTCTCGCCTCATTGAACGAATGCTCTGACTCCCATTGTTGTGGATCTCGATCAAGAAAAACGTAATCGAATTTGAGGAGCTGGAAAAGTTTGATGGTTGAAGTGGTAAAAAAATCGGATAGCGCTTTTGTAGATGGATCATGTATGGGAGGAAGTCTCTTTGGAGGTTCGTCAGATCCCTGATTGTTGCGCATGTTATAGACCATTCGCTGTTTTTCGTCGAAGGTGACTGAATCGTCAAAAAGGCTGAGGCCAACCAAGGTCTCCGACAATTACCAAAGGTGTCGGGAAAATGCTGTTAGGGCGACCTGTGAGACTTCCTTGTCTGGGTAAGTATGGATTGCCTTCAAGAATTGAAGATCGTTCCTTGGGGCTTCATTGGGTGATGTACAGGTGAACCAGTACTCCACGTAGGTTGTGGTCACAAAAAGTGAAACTCGAAGTAGATGATTCCACATCTTTTGAGAGTGAGATTGTCGAGATGCCCTCTGGTGTTGTTGAATGGGAAACTGTTCTCTGAAAAGCCACATCTTGATTGCATAAACCGCACGTGTCATCCAACGCGCGCGGTAAAATGCCCCTGGGTACCTGAACTTTATTCCTTTCGGTGGAATTCCTCCTAGGAAAATGACTGTTAGTTCTAGTAGCTCATTCAGTTGCTGCAGTGCGAAGGTGATGACAGTCTCTCGAATTTCTTTGACTCTTTGTGCTGCGTCTTTATCCTCCATTGCTGTGCGATACTTGGTCTGATCGATTTGCGGCCAGAAGTCACGGAAATGACTGAAGAGTTCCAATTTTGGAGACCTTACAGAATCATGCAGTGAAAATACCTTTTCCAGAACAATTCCAGAAACATGATGTCGACAGGCAAGGTTCAAGAGGTCTGTTCCTAATTCCCTTTTCCAGCTTGATGCATACGCTGCACTTGCAACCCGTGTTACTCGCCGTTGTGTCGAAACACATGGCCACGATTCTGTCTTCCAATCCCCAACTTCTGATCTCGGCCAAACACGCATCTGCCATGAAGGCAGCAGTCCCGGATTGGAGTTTGGGGATGGCCAATAGTTTGGTCACATCCTTACCAGATACCATTATTGGAAGACGATCAACGCACACTCGTCCAGTTTCTGTAAAATCTGGCATGATCTTGCCGTCCCGGTGGATAGTAAGGGAAACCTTCGGATCGAAAGATTCACGAATCTCAGGTGCTAGGGCTGCACGGTTATCCTTCCTTGCTCGATGGATAGCAGAAGGACTGATGATCAGCTCACCAGCTGGTGCTGCATATAGATTGGATGCAGCGAGAGCAGAGAAAATGTGAGAGGCATTCCTGCTGCTGGTTTTGGTACGATCTAGAGCTGCTGCAACATCACGGGTAACTACAGAGATTGTTCCCTTTCGCCGCTTTGGTGGTCCAGCTGACGTTGAAGGTTCTGGTTCTCTTTCTGAGCTATTTGATGACGCCTCTTCCTCAGATGATGTTGCCAACAGAGAAACCTCCGTCGCTACCGCCATGCTTGCACGATATCGTCATGGGCGAGGGAATTATTGTTGTAGACAGATTGCTGCGATCGGAAACCACGACATTATCTGATTGGCACAAACTCATTCGGGGATCAAACACATACTCTTACCAAGGGAGACAGCCACTCGCGTTAAATACCATGCTATTGATGTAGCACCAGGTGTCTCCTCTAGAAAACCACAATAGCTTAATAAATTACTATAATTATGTTGAAGATCGAAAACACGAAGAACAGACATCGTAACGTCTAAAATTTTGGCCAAACCGAGACAGGTCACCGGGTTCCTAATTTCAGTCGCCTTGCGCCAGTCCTAAATGTTCAGCTATCGCGATATAATTTCGGATATGGCGTTTATACTCTAATTGGCATGATAATTCGACCTGGCCGTTAAAAGATCTTTGAGTAAAAAAAATCATATGCATCATAAAAACACCCTAATATATATATATATATATATATATATATATATATATACATATATACATATTAATAAACTACCATCTGCTGCAGTATTGCAAACACTTCGTGTGACACTTGCAGATCTGAATTTGCAATTTTGTGTAATTAGTTATTTAGGCCAGTGGCTGCCAATCGCCGCAGTTTAAATTACTGTATTCACAGTTAGCCTAACAAATCTCACGCATCTCATGTCTTCATAGAATTAAGATTACATTTTAAAGATACGTGATATCTAATTATAGAAGGTATCCATTTTGTGTATCGCTATGAATCTGGCACGTCTTCATCTTCTTTTTAAAGTTAAATGAATAATTTGAATAATTTACTGATATATACGGCACGCTGATAAAATTAATTTATTACGTAGTCCGAAGCGGAACAATACGGTATACTATAGGCCCCCCTTACGAATGTTTTCAATTCTAAACCGTGGTTTCCGAAATCGGAATCAGTTTCTAGAAAAGTTTAAAAAACAAATATTCTTACAGAATTTACACCTAAGTGTAAGAAGTTATCCTGTTCATGTACTAATATACAGTACTTATGTGTGTGTTTTATTTTTTCTGGGTATAACACAACTTATGTTACAAAACGATTGCCTATTTCTAGAGCTAAGCAAAAGATTATATATATATATATATATATATATATATTGTTAAAGGCAGACCAACATGCACTGTCTTTATAGCGTTTATAACTGTTAGCTTAATTTCTGCCGAAACTTGAGTCCCAACTGAAAAATAAAGCTTACAATAACTGAGCCTATAGTGACAGTCGGAGCGCGATAGCTGCAGTTTATGTCATATACATATTATATATATATTCATAGACATTATATACATATATGTATTTTATATATATATTTATATATATATTTATATATATATACGTGTGTGTGTGTGTGTGTGTGTGTGTGTGTGTGTGTGTGTGTGTGTGTGTGTGTGTGTGTGTGTGTGTGTGTGTGTGTGTGTGTGTGTGTGTGTGTGTGTGTGTGTGTGTGTGTGTGTGTGTGTGTGTGTGTGTGTGTGTGTGTGTGTGTGTGTGTGTGTGTGTGTGTGTGTGTGTGTGTGTGTGTGTGTGTGTGTGTGTGTGTGTGTGTGTGTGTGTGTGTGTGTGTGTGTGTGTGTGTGTGTGTGTGTGTGTGTGTGTGTGTGTGTGTGTGTGTGTGTGTGTGTGTGTGTGTGTGACATAGGCTATTTTCCTAGATGGATCAGAATGCTGGACAATGGCAATGCAAGATTTAAAAAAAGTATCCTTACAGCAGAAATGAGCTGGCGACGGAAAATTGCTGACATTTCAAGACTACAAAGGATTAGAAATGTTATATGAAGTCAGTTCTAGATATCAAAACAATCCTATATACTGGACCAAGTCGTTCAGAGAAGAATCCAATAATTTAGCCAAATGGAAAGAATTTCAGTTGATCATATCCCACACAGCGCGATATACATGAAAGATTCGAGGGAAAGGGAAACAAGTGAAGATGACCCTGCGCTGGACAGACAATAGAAACGAAGATGTAATAAGACTGAGTTTCTACATGAGTCCTGATGAGTCCTGAACAGTTGAAACGAAGATATAATAAGACTTTGAGTTTCTACATGAGTCCTGAACAATTGAAACGAAGATATAATAAGACTTTGAGTTTCTACATGAGTCCTGAACAATTGAAACAAAGATACAATAAGACTTTGAGTTTCTACATAAGTCCTGAACAATTGAAACGAATATATAATAAGACTCTGAGTTTCTACATAAGTCCTGAACAATTGAAACAAAGACATAAGAAGACTTGGAGTTTCTACATGAGTCCTGAACTTGACAAATGACCTAGAACATGAAGAATCATCTATTCGCACCCATCGCCGCTAAATGGCTCGCGTCAGAACTGACGAAGATGATGATGACAAGTCATTTCATATATATATATATATATATATATATATATATATATATATATATATATATATATATATATATATATATATATATATATATATATATATATATATATGTATAATATGTGTGTATTGTATATATGTTTGTACATATATATATGTATATATATATATTAGGGTGTGTCTATTATTTGAATTTTCAAAATTGATATCGGCCAGGTTGTTTTTGTGTTCCACCTTGAGAAACATTAACATTTGCCAAATTTGATGAAAATCAAAAGAGATTTAGAACTGGCGCAAAGCCCTGGAAAAATTACCACTTAGAAAACAATGTCATACATTGTAATTCTCGAAGATCCAAAAAATTTCAACACTTAAACATAAAAAATAAGGCAAAAGCAAACCAAGAACCTTCAGTTATTTGTCATTACTTAGTCCCTTTAGTGCTTTTGAGAATCTATTTCGATGGTATTCAACCATTTGAAGAACATATTGTTTCTCTTCCTCATTTCGAACCAGGGCTTCATTGAAGGACTGCATTAGAGCCACTCCTCTCTCCGCTAAATCGTTCGTCACTCTTAGGGCGGATATGATGCCTTTCGCCTTATTGAACGAATACTCTGCCTCCCATTGTTGTGGATCTCGATCAAGAAAAGCGTAATCGAATTTGAGGAGCTGGAAAAGTTTGATGGTAGAAGTGGTAAAAAAAATCGGATAGCGCTTTTGTAGATGGATCATGTATGGGAGGAAGCCTCTTTAGAGGTTCGTCGGATCCCTGATTGTTGCGCATGTTATAGACCATGCGCTGTTTTTCGTCGAAGGTGACTGAATCGTCAAAAAGGCTGAGGCCAACCAAGGTCTCCGACAAATACCAAAGGTGTCGGGAAAATGCTGTTAGGGCGACCTGTGAGACTTCCTTGTCTGGGTAAGTATGGATTGCCTTCAAGAATTGAAGATCGTTCCTTGGGGCTTCATTGGGTGATGTTCAGGTGAACCAGTACTCCACGTAGGCTGTAGTCATAAAGGGTGAAACTCGAAGTAGATGATTCCACATCTTTTGAGAGTGAGATTGTCGAGATGCCCTCTGGTGTTGTTGAATGGGAAACTGCTCTCTGAAAAGCCACATCTTGATTGCATAAACCACACATGCCATCCAACGCGCGCGGTGAAATGCCCCTGGGTACCTGAACTTTATTCCTTTCGGTGGAATTCCTCCTAGGAAAATGACTGTTAGATCTGTTGCGCCCCAGAGGCCATAATCTTACTCTACCTCATTCTGATAATCTGACTAGAAAAAGCTTTATTATTAGGATGCTTTTTGATGTTGTTTAATTAGTAAAATTTCTCAAATTCTGCTACCCTTTTTAGATAATAGTAACTATTATAGATTTAAATTTTCTCTCTTGTTATGATGCTTTGATTTAGTGTTATTAGTAATTTTCTACTTTTTAAAAATTTAAATTTCAAATATTATTATCTTCTTATTACTTCTATGTTTTATATTTTTCTATACTTGTTCACCAATGTGCGGTTCGCTTTTGGTTTATCAATAAAGAAGAAGAATAATAATAATAATAATAATAATAATAATAATAATAATAATAATAATAATAATAATAATAATAATAATAATAAAAATAGCTCTTCGTAGTCGTCTCTGTGGTATTCAGCATTCAGTTGCTGCAGTGCGAAGGTGATGACATTCTCTCGAATTTCTTTGACACTTTGTGCTGCGTCTTTATCCTCCATTGCTGTGCGATACTTGGTCTGATCGATTTGCGGCCAGAAGTCACGGAAATGACTGAAGAGTTCCAATTTTGGAGACCTTACAGAATCATGCAGTGAAAATACCTTTTCCAGAACAATTTCAGAGACATGATGTCGACGGGCAAGGTTCAATAGGTCTTTTCCTAATTTCCTTTTCCAGCTTGATGCATATGCCGCCCTTGCAACCCGTGTTACTCGCCGTTGTGTCGAAACACATGGCCACGATTTTGTCTTCCAATCCCCAACTTCTGATCTCGGCCAAACACGCATCTGCCATGAAGGCAGCAGTCTCGGATTGGAGTTTGGGGATGGCCAATAGTTTGGTTACATCTTACCAGATACCATTATTGGAAGACGATCAACGTACACTCGTCCAGTTTCTGTAAAATCTGGCATGATCTTGCCGTCCCAGTGGATAGTAAGGGGAACCTTCGGATCGAAAGATTCACGAATCTCAGCTGCTAGGGCTGCACGGTTATCCTTCCTTGCTCGATGGATAGCAGAAGGACTGATGATCAGCTCACCAGCTGGTGCTGCATATAGATTGGATGCAGCGAGAGCAGAGAAAATGTGAGAGGCATTCCTGCTGCTGGTTTTGCTACGATCTAGAGCTGCTGCAACATCACAGGTAACTACAGAGATTGTTCCCTTTCGCCGCTTTGGTGGTCCAGCTGACGTTGAAGGTTCTGGTTCTCTTTCTGAGCTATTTGATGACGCCTCTTCCTCAGATGATGTTGCCAACAGAGAAACCTCAGTCGCTACCGCCATGCTTGCACGATATCGTCATGGGCGAGGGAATTATTGTTGTAGACAGATTGCTCCGATCGGAAACCACGACATTATCTGATTGGCACAAACTTATCGGGGATCAAACACATACTCTTACCAAGGGAGACAGCCACTCGCGTTAAATACCATGCTATTGATGTAGCACCAAGTGTCTCCTCTAGAAAACCACAATAGCTTAATTAATTACTGCAATTATGTTGAAGATCGAAAACACGAAGAACAGACATCGTAACGTCTAAAATTTTGGCCAAACCGAGACGCGTCACCGGGTTCCTAATTTCGGTCGCCTTGCGCCAGTCCTAAATGTTCAGCTATCGTGATATAATTTCGGATATGGCGTTTATACGCTAATTGGCATGATAATTCGACCTGGCGTTAAAAGATCTTTGAGTTAAAAAAATCACGTGCATCATAAAAACACCCTAATATATATTGAAGATTTAATAATTGCATGAGCTGCAGTCGTCGGCATTTAAGGTAATATGAGATCCTGATTAATAATATATAAGGAGCGGAAATTTGTGCGTAGTGGTTGGTATGACCTTTCGGGGAGTCTCTCTGTCTCCTTGGTTTCCATCACCTCCTCGTTTGTATCATTCTACCTCTGCCTTCATCAGCTCCTCCGCCTACTCCTTACCTCTCTGTCTCTTCCACCTCCACCTAATGTTCTCTGTGATGCCTACTAGACGACTGGCTTTGTATGCGGCCTTCTTGGTTCCAAGTTGGTGGTCCCTTATTGGCGGGAATTCAGGAAATTATCAATAGACGACACACACCCACACACCCACACACACAGCCACACCGACACACATCTACATCTACATAGATAGGCAAACACAACCATCCAAAGGGATAAGCAAGCATACACTATCATATACGTCTGCAAACTGGAGCTGATTTAAATCACATCGGAAATCAGCTGTGGGTCTTAATTTAAGGTAATGCTATGCTTGCACCACATGCAGATAGGAGTGAAAGCAATATAAAATAATGCGATACTGTAAAAATAATGTAAGATGTGGCAATATCTTAGCTCCACGTGAACAGTGCACCTACAGGGACACTCATTGTTCGCCGGCGGTCATCCATGTCCGTGATCTGCGATGATTGCAACTATTGAATGCTATCGATCCGAGACCTAGGTCTGAATCTACCGTGTGCCACTGAGTAATCTCTAAAACCGTGCCCGTGCCCTTGATATGTACTGACATCAGTTCCTGTCATATATACATGACTCATATGTTTATGGTTTATAGAGCAGATCTGTTATACATTTTGTTCATGATAACCAATCTGTTCGGTGACTCACCGAAAGGATTTAAAGTCAGCAGGTGGTTCAGATGTTTGCGAAGGATTGTCGGTAAGTGTCGACCGACTGCTATCGAAATGGCGGTATGAGAGGAGGCAGACTGAATCAGTAAGTACTGTTAAGCAAGATATGCATCGTGCATCTTTATAACACTACGCCGACGAAGAAAAAAAATGGAAAGGAACAGCAATGCAAGGACATTCGTTGCACTTTAATAAGAAGTCTGAAGAACAATTGATCCTACATAACATAATCATTAATCAAGCCTAGAGTCTCATCTCAGTTTGTCTAGTTAGTCTAATCCGTTTATCTTTATTGTCTGACTATTTGCGTAAGTTGATATATCTGCATCCTCGTCTCTCTCGTTGCGCTCTGCAAATCGCATGAGATCTTTGTTCCAAGGACTAGGACTGCCTTGGCTCAACACCGGGTGTTTGCTGTTGTGGCCCCTAGATCTGGAATGACCTTCCCCCACTTAGGGCTAAATTAATGTCTGGCTTCTCCTCATCGCTCTCTCTCGTTCTTTAAAGACATATCTGTTTCCCCGGGGCTTCCGTGTTGAGAAAGCCTCTGAATAGTTGTGAGAAGAGCTTTATAAATTCTCAGATATGATACGATTTTAAAATCTAATTAATGCTATTCTGCTCCTCTGCGCAATTATATCCTATTCTTGTTTTCAAAAGGTGAGGCGTAAATTGTCGAGATGATGAAACCGTGGAACACCCACCTTCTTTTACATTGACCCGATCACCCAGACACAGACATTTTGGAGTCGGAGTCAGATATCTCGCTGAGGGCTTTTAAACCTCTTCCGAGAAATTAAATATTCAGTTTCCAAGAGCAATCGTTTCTGCTGATGTTTTCAAATTGACCAGTCCGTGGTTGAGACTCCGTTTTCTGTTTAGCCATAGCAGCCTTCGCTCGATTAAATCCGATCCGCTTCATGAATTATCCAGATCTAGGGATCACATTTCCTTCAGGTGCACAGCTTAATCCGATTTCCCTGTATACGACAAAGTATCTTTGAAATCCTAAGCGAAATGTCCGATGCAACCGTGTGTGATTAGACCCCATTAGAGGCTGGGTAAGTTTTCTGAGAATTGGTCTTTATACAGCGAATTACCTAAATTGCTGAGTGCTTCTTATATTTCTGCAATTTAGAAACTATCATTTATGCTGCGTATATTTTGCGCCAGTTTCGAAAATAAGATGTCGAGGTAAGGAAGAAGACGGTAACATGATTTGTGATTAGTGAGACTTCATCGAGGGGCGTTAGGCTCCCACTATACAAGGAATTCCTACAAATACCGCATTCCATATGCCCATTTAAATTCCCGTAAGTTTTCTATCAATATTACAGGGCCTCAAGTTTGGAATGATCTCCCCCTCGCTCCAGCAGACTGGGACCCTGCAGGGATTCAAAAGAAAATTACGACAATACTTAATTGATAATGTTAATTCTTGATTCTATTACTATTCTCCATGCCTAGTTAAGATTAGTTAAGTCATTATTATTATTATTATTGTTACTCTGCGTGTATTATAAAGTGTTCGGCCTTTAACCTTCTCCTTTCGGAGGAGGCCCCCGTGGAAATCTGACATCATGCAGATAATAAGACTAATTATTATTATCTGTAGCACCCAAGCGGGCCTAAATTTTCCTCAAATAATGCGTTGCAAATAGGTGTCCCTATTAGCGGGAGTTTTCTCCCTTCAGGCCCTACCCTTGAGGCCATTCTATTTACGTGTTTCTCAACTGTTATTACCATGTACATTGATGGTTTCAATAAAGAATGATTTGATTTGATTTGATTTTGATTTGGAAAGTGACGACGAAGCAGAAGAGAGATTATGCGTTGAACGGTCATTCCTATATAAGGCAGTAATTAGACATGCATCTCTACCGACAGACAGAGAGAAAAAGACAGACATACAACATGGACGTAATTATTTTGGGGGCAGAGGGCATTTGCCGCCCACCTTGATTTTTGAAAAAAAGGAAAAAAGGATGGAACAAGAAAAGGAGGAACAAGAAAGGGGTAAAAAAGAAAAAATTATAAATTCAGGGACGTCATTAAGTAACAATATACACACTGCAAGACACATTATGCAGCATTGGCTTACAGTTTTGCACATGAGACTAGATACAAAACTTAACAAGCTGGCCAAGTTCCCCTCCTCCGAAAAATACTCAAATGACGTCCATGCCCCTGAAAAAAGCTGAAATGGCGTCACTAACATACAATGCAAGACAAAACAGACATACAAAATGGAATGACAAGACAGACAAGACAGTCACATGTAAATTGACATGTAATATTTGACCAGTCTGGATGCTGTCTCTCGCTGTCTTTATACAAACATATTATGTACTACTATTACAACAACACAATTACTACTGCTACTGCTACTGCTACTGCTACTGCTACTGCTACTGCTACTGCTACTGCTACTGCTACTACTACTACTGCTACTACTACTACTACTACTACTAATAATAATAATAATAATATTATTATTATTATTATTTTATTATTATTATTATTAATTAATTAATAATAATAATATTATTAATTAATAAATAATAATAATAATAATAAATTAATATGCATTATATGCATTTATGTAAAGATGGAGCAGGCAGGCAGACGGACAGACAGACAGGTAGGCGGGCGGGCAGGCAGGCAGCACAGTTTACTCAATGGGTGAGGCAAGCTGTACGGACTAGGGTGCTCCAGAATACAATGGGTTTCCAAAAAGTTCCTAAAAATACTGCTCCCTGGCGATTTTCCCATTCCATTTATCACTTTATTCAACTGTACAAATTTTCAGACCAATTGAAAAAGGTTAAGCCTTGCCACCGGCACAAAATGTTATATGTGAAATTATGCGAATTTGCGTAAAATCGGCAATATCATGGAGGAAAACGTAATTATTTTCATGATGATTAACTTCTTTTGTGAACTATTTTATGTGCTTGGCGATATTTATTATATAGAATTTTAAGTGCCCTGAGTCTTCATTTGTTTAGTGAACAACTGAACATAGGTAAACCAGTTTAAGAAGTGATGATGAAGTTCGATGACTTGTTGGGAGGTCAATTGCCAGGAAACAGAATTCCTACAGAAGGAGATTCTCTGTGTTTGTTCTTTCATCTGAAAAATGGTCCAATGGAGTAAGAAAAACATGTAAATTTTAATGGAGCGATTGCAGAGAAAGTACTAACAGCAGTGCAAAAGAATGGGATAAGGCTGAAATTGTCATACAACGAAAGGACAAGGTCAAGGCCAAGATTCTGGATCTCTACGAGAATTATCGAGTCATCCAGAAGCGAAAGGGGTGCACATCAAATGAAGAAAAAAATTAAGTTTATTGAAGAACTACTTCAATATTGCACCCCAGGATGCTCCAAAGAAAATTATACATGACCCTCTATGCAGCCAGCAACAGACAGATGAAGATGTGGCATTTCTTGGAGCCCTGCAAGAACAGAAGACTACAGTGTACACATGGCATCCGAGGATAAAAGCTACAAAAGGAAAGTAGAAAGTAAAATGCTGAGAGACTCTTCTGACTTGGTCAGAGAAGCGACAGAAGAGAAAAGAAAGATCTGCGCTTCGGCATCTTTTAGCAATGCAGAAGATCTACTGCCAGACCCACTTAACTTAATCCCGGAACATGCTTCTGACTCACAATCAGAAGAATCTGATGGCGATTTTGCATGCCCGTCTCATTCAGGTGAAATGACTAAGAGCAATTGCTCCTAACAATATAACATTACAACTTCTGAAAATGAGACAAACACAACCACTGGAAACTGAAATTCCAGTATTTCGACAATTGAATGCACCCACAAAACTGATTCATTTGAATCATTGACAAACAAGTCATCGCTTATGTTCAACCTACTTAATATTGAAAGTGATTGGCTCAACTTACCACCAGCACAGTGGAAAACTGTTGACGATTTCCAATCAATCAATCAGTCAATCAATCAGTTTCGTTTATTCTAACCAATCTGACATGTGCGCAACTTGTTACAGAGTTAGGATAGATACAATAATATACTGTCATCGAAAATGAGCTCGGTCTACGAGATTTATATAAAAATAATAATGTAAATATGCCACGACAGAAAGAAGGAAAGCATCTGTCGTCTGAGAAGATACCTTGACTTGACTATCTGTATCTCATACGGTTTAATATACTGAATATTTCAGTTCGGTACATAGTAATTCTAGATTAGTAGGCAATTATACTTTGTTGGTTAATCAGTCCTTATATTTATATTGAATTCTGGATATGAAATTGCGATCATCCTTCTCAGGGAGTTGGAGTTGGCAAGCAGCCATGTTGTTCGTCATATAAAAATGGTGAATGATTTGTCTGAAAGAGCGATGAAACTGATAAAAGACTTTGCAAATGCAATCACAAAGGAAAAAGACAGTTTATGCTGCAGGTGATTGAAGCTCATTGACGCAGACTTCCAGATTTCACTATGGAAACTCTTATAACGGCGTAACAGGGTTATTGTTAAAACTTCATCGTGCTGGTGGCAAGGCTTAACCTTAATTTAAAAACCTAAAATTTGGATTTTTAGACTCATCTGTATGAGACGCATGGGAAAATGTCCGGGGAGAAATGAATTTTCAACTTTTATTTTTTTGGAGCACCCTAGTACGGACTGAATATTTTGCATGGCCTATATATGCAAAAATGAGAAAGAATGTATAACACTTTGTTGGGAAGTTGAGGCCCATCTTGTCGAATAAACTAATATCGTCAGCTTTAGAAGTTGTGCTACATATCTATACGAATTTAGTCATAATTCTTTACTTATGTTTTAAGTTTCGAGAAAACTGACGAAGTTCTTGCATGATAGGCCTATTATGTCGCTCATTTTATTAAATACTATGCATGTGAGGTATTCTCGTAACAACTTTTCAGCAGGCCTACTACCGTATAGGCCTATGGGCAGTGCTTCTTTTTTTTAGAAAAAAAGGTTCCGGAACGGAACAATAGGTTCTGGAGCGGAACAATTATGGGTGGGCTAAAATCCCGAGAAAAACTGGTTTGGGGGTTAGGATGGGTCTCAATAAACACTGAAAACAGTTCAAAACACTGAAATTAAATTAAAATAACTAAATTATTGTTTTTATTATTAAGATACATAAATTATTTTTTAGCAGCTGAAAAAAGGTGCCGGAACGCCGTTCCGGTGCGTTCCGGCTGAAGAAAAGCACTGCCTATGGGTATAATGCCCCGGTATATAGGAAAATGCAACAAATGCCAGTAGTCAACATTTTCAGCATGCTCACCTGTTGTTTTTGATCTGACCTTTGCAGGTGGTACGCCAACATTCGATTTTTACCTTTATGGTACAATAAAAAAGTTTGAGAACCGCTGTTCAACGCGTTCTTAATTTCTGTAGGGCCTAATTCTGAGGGAGTTCCTAATTTCTGTAATCTTGTGGGATCATATATACCTCGGGTAAAATAATAATAATATTATTATTATTATTGCTAATGATGACGATACTTCTTATGCTGTTTATTCACAGTTCCGGCGTCAATCATTGACGAGCTGTCCAGTAACGACATGATAGTCCAAGAGGGTGACACGGTTCTACTTGTGTGCAACGTGACAGGCGTTCCACAACCGGAAGTCAGGTGGTCGCGACGTTCGGCTGGAAGCAAGATGGCCGAACGTGAAAGTAAGACGTGCACCGTACGAAGTATTCCGGGTCCAGGTAGCGCATAATTCTCATGTCCCTGCTCTGACGATTTGTTTGCTTTGATATCGAGTAAAATAGTAAAATATCTTGACGAAGACGACGAATAAGGAGAGTAACGAGAGGTAGAGGTAACAGTAGCGGTGGTGGTAGAGGTGGTGTGGGGCTGGAGTAATGGTGGATGTGGCAGCAGTAGGCCTAGTGGTGATGGTGTTGCGGTGGTGGTGATGGCAGAGGTAGCGATGTGGCCATAGGCGTCCGCACATGGGAACAAGGGGGAGCATTTACACGCTCCCGGATTTTGCGCATATTTTACAAAAATAAAATCCTTTGATTATTATGATTATTACAAAAGTCCCAACACGATTTTCAATGCGAAAAACACTTAATTGTTTAGATAAAGTCCTTGACCATTATTTATTTTTAAAGTTGTCACGTGTTCTGTGTTTATGAATAGCTATGCAAAAAACGTAATTTCCCCCCACATAAATCTTGCACCCCCTATAAAAATTCTGCACCCCTGCAAAAATTCCTGCGGACGCCGATGGATGTGGCGATGTTGTGAGGTTGGCGCAAGATATGGACCGCGTCAGCTGTTGTTCCTTTCACTGTAACTGTTGCATGCTGAACATTGAGAGTCAAGATTTTCCTGCTGGTACAACAAATTTATAGAACTTCTTAAAAGGCTGTGCAGAGAGACCTAGTATGTCGACCTCAATTCCTCCTCATAGTCGTCAACATCGTCTTAGAACACACGAACCATACACGCCACGACAACTACTGAGTTCGTTTCTAGAAAATTATACTTGGAAATGATTAGCCACCGCGCTCTGCCGAAGACCGTTAACTTGGAGCCGGACAGGGGCTCACCGGGACAGGTGCTGGCGCTAACCGAGTGTTGAAAGCGACGCACATGTCCATCTCGCATATTGGCGACGTCCACTGGGAAATTAATGAATGGCCTGAAACGGGCGACGAATGAAGGATAGGACACCCGTCGACCCGTCGACGATTGGCCCAGCTTAGGACGAATACGACGAGTCACGAAGCCACGCTAGCTTGTCGTTCCGCATGTAAACGCAACGATTATCACCATCTTGCGAATAGATTGAGTGCGAGGTTACTGCCACCTAGCGAATATGCAGCACTTAAGCACTCAAACCAAGTGCAATACCATCGCCATCTACCGAATGAGTTTCAGCGTGTTCTGTGCATACATACTTGTGTTCGTATGCAACTATATAATTATATATATTTATTTAAATATATACACTCTTGTATGCTTATATATACATGTACATGTATAAACTATTGGCATTCTAAGGTTTCAGCTGCCTTGATCGATTCCTACGCTTGTCACTAGTTGGCTTTGATCTTAGTACCGATATAAAAAGGCTCGTCAGAGCCCTAATCTTTCCAACGGTTCTGTATGGTTGTGAGTCGTGGACAATGACAAAGAACATGGAGAAAAAGGTCAACGCATGTGAAATGTGGATATGGAGAAAGATGTTGAGAATATCATGGACAGAGAAAAGGACGAACGAATCAATACGAGTGGAGATTGGTGTCGAGAATGAAGAGTCATTAAAACAAAAGGCGACAAGATCGAAGCTAGGATTCTTTGGTCATGTTATGCGAGCTGATGGGCTAGAAAAGGAAATGATGTTGGCTAGTGGTGAGGGAAAAAAAGACGGGGTCGACCAAGGAACAGTGGCGGCTCTAGGCTTTTCCAACAGGGGGGGGCAAGGAGGGGCCGGGGATCCTGACAGGGGGGCCAGCTGACGTCACACTGGACCCTATATTCACATACCTATCCAGTGTTGGTGACTTGGGTGCCGGGGATCCTGACAGGGGGGCCAGCTGACGTCACACTGGACCCTATATTCACATACCTATCCAGTGTTGGTGACTTGGGTGTCACCCTTGATAGCACCATAGTGATGGGCATTAAACTATTTTTTTTAGTTAAACTAAAACTATTTTCCAACTAAAAAAATAGTTTAACTAAAGTTGGCAACTGATTTTGGAAATTAGTTAACTAAATTAAAAAAAGTAGTTAAACTTTTTCCAACTTTTTCCAACTTTTGCGACAAACATTTTCACAAGAACAGAGGTTAAGTGAACTGTAATAATGCAGAGCGTCAATGACAATTTCACCTTCAAACTATGCAATGTGTACTGTTCTGGCATACAGTTACAGGCGTACTGTGTAGTGTATGAACTTGAAAACACAGGTTGTTGATGCTAAAACCACGCATGGCTAAAATGTTTTTTGTTGACAGTGTTCAATGTTCATTGTGGAAAAATAGTTGCATATTGCTGATTTTTTTAGTTAAACTTTTTAGTTAGCAACCAAAATGTTTTTAGTTAAACTATTGTTTTAACTAAACTATTTTTGTAAGTTAAACTTCATCTTTAACTACATTTTTTTAGTTAAACTAAAAGTTAGCAACTTTTTAGTTAACTATTGCCCATCACTGGATAGGGTAGCACCCTCTCATTCATTTTAGGGACACACTGTTTGGGTAGTACAAAGCGCCTATAACTAATATAGGACACACCTATCTAGTGTCACTGAACAGTTTCAGTTGCCTCACTGGTTACCCTGGATATAATACACCCTGTGCTTCACCCATTTCTTATATGTAATAGAACTTGAAGTAAAAACATATAACCTTTGAAGTAATTTTAAAAAATCCATTGCTTCTGAAATAGATGCATCAATTAAACTTCTTAAATTTATTTGCATAACAATGGAACTAAATGGCCCACCGAGTCGACTGCCTTACCAACTAATGTACATACTTATTTACACCACTCATTAGATGTGTTCATTACACTTGCACCATCATAACCTTGACCCACTAAATATGAGCCAATGTCAAACCCCTATGACTGTAAGGTATCTAAAATAAGCCCTGACAATGACTACACAATTAATTCGTTTGCAGGTTTAAAATCTAGAAAGCATTCGTTAACTTCTTGTTTGGAAAAATCACATAGAGGTCTAACAAAAGATGTTCCTTGTGACTAATATCTTTTGTTTCATCAACAGCAATAGAAAATAAAATAGAACCCCTAACCTCTTCTATTATCTGATCCCTAACTTATGACAGATTTGATAATGGATCAGACTCTGATTTGGGGGGCCACTGGGGGGCCACAAACTCATTTGGGGGGCCATGGCCCCTGGCCCCCCTGTGGAGCCGCCACTGCCAAGGATGAAATGGATGGATGAGATTCACGATGTAACTGGCATGAATCTGGAAGAACTAAGGGATCTGACTTCGAATAGGAAGCAATGGAGAATGCTTATCATGACGATCGCTAGAGCTCCAGGAGTTGACAGCACAAGGTGACAAGGTGACCGATATAATAAATAACGTTTACAACGGCGCCAGAACTGAACGGTTGAAGCCATTAGGGAAAATTTATGGGACCAGCGACAGGAACTATACTTACACGAACTAAACTGTGGAAGGGTAAAATTTAAGACCCAGGGAGACATACAGCAAATATAACACTGCTGGACCAGATCAATATTATTATGGCACTCGACTTGATTCAAGCTGAAATCAATATTTATGTATAAATATTCGTTTATTGAGTAAACCGCAACCAGGAACAAAAAAGTAAAGAAAAAAATGGAAATAAACATTCAATCGGATCAACAGAGGACAATGCTCGGGACTATTCCAATACAATTTATTGTATTTGAAATCTACAGCTGTACTATATTTAATCATAGCATAACAATTAAGCTGATCTAACAGCATTTAGAATGGTCGGCACTTGTCGCTATGTAATCCCTCCGTCAGTGATCGAAAACAGCTGAGAAACGACACGAATCAGGTTAGGGAATAGCCGACTGATCAACAGCTAATGGAAGCTCTGATTAGGAGAAACGAAGTAACCATCTCGGCATTGCCTGGATTCAAATGATTTCTGCAGGCCTAACGTTAGAGGAAAATCTTTATCATTTATTGGAAAGCTTTTGATGTAATTTTAAATGAAAACGCTATAATTACCTCCAGTGTTTGTTCATTGCGTTTAGGAGCAAAACTTAATAAAGAAATTTCAAATCATGTTTCAAGAGAAACACCTCACAGACTGTAAAAATTTTTATGCCTAACGACATCTTAACAAATCTCAACAATCAGAGCAAGAGATATTGATGAATTCTTGTACAAGTTTAGTGCAAGCCTTTTAGATTCCTTTAGATTAAACCGAAGAATGCCCTGGTTTAGTGTAAGATCAAATCTGAGAAAGATGGAGGATGACTTTTACTACACCTAATGAGGCAAATCGGAAGAACTTAGGGAATGTGGTATAGCCTACTGGTGTATTTTAGATCAGATTTGAGCATTTAATGATGGTCAGTGATTGCTAAATGTTCGAAACGAATCTGAAACTTAGCCTTGGCGGTCTGATTTTAGCTTCTGCAATCAATAATTTTAAAGTTAGAGGAAGGAAACACACTGTTTACTTGGCTCTACTCCTCAGTAACGGGGTCCTGGGCGAAGGATGATTTTACTAAGGAATAAAGACAATGCGCTTGTTTAAACCTACGAAAATTAACGTTAGTCAATAGTCATGTCGAAAGATGGAGAGGTGAGTGGAGGCTCCAGTCACCTGGTGCGTGGCATTGCACAGAAAGGGGCTGGTGGCGCTTATAAAACTTCAGTGGGATTATTTTTGGAGGAAATTCCATATGTTTTAAATTGGAGTCTGTGCCATCCGTTCTTTTAGTGTGTTCGTTGTCTCAGCGGATAATATTATTTTGACAACTTTTCAAGTTTTCAAATAAGTACTAATTAATAAAATTAAATGTAGGGCCTTTTGATGCCTGTCTTGCACAGACAAAGTGATAGCGAACTATATAATGTAATTTACCCTTTAGAGCTACAACTCAGCCGTTATTTCTTAGTTTGGGAATATTGCCTTTCGAATGCATAAATAAGTTGCAAGTTGGATTATTTATGTTCAGATTTCAATTGAATGTACTGCCTGTGAATTTAAAAATGGTTGTTATAAAAATTCTGACGTGCACGATCATTACACGCGATCGCTCAACAAGTAGCCTACCGTCAACTTAGTGTCCACACTACTGTTAAGCAGCATAGCATCAAAGATTCCAACTAGGGTATAAAGGATATCTTTATACCCTAGTTGGAATCTATGTGTAGCCCGATATTCTGGAATTCATTGCCTATTGAAATTACTGGTTTACCTACTAAACATCAATTTTCTCTATCTCTTGGATGCACACATATGACTGCATTAGGCCTATGTGTTTATTTGCACAGGGACTGTTGTTTCTTTCATTTCTTTTTAACTAATGAAAATTGATCTTTATACCCTAGTTGGAATCTATGTGTAGCCTACTGATAGTTGAGTTCTTTAGTTAAGAGTTCTATCATTGTTTCTTTTTTACCTGTTGGTCATATAACTTGATCGATGTTACCGTTCAAAGTATTGATTGTGCTGCCATTTACTTGTATTACGATAAATGTTAACTAGGTGGCCCTGCTAAGCAGTGCTGTTGTTAAGACCTTAAACCTCAAGACCAAGACCAAGACCAAGACCTTGAACCTCAAGACCAAGACCAAGACCAAGACCTTGAACCTCAAGACCAAGACCAAGACCTTGAACCTCAAGACCAAGACCAAGACCTTGAACCTCAAGACCAAGACCAAGACCAAGACCTTGAACCTCAAGACGAAGACCGTGACCAAGACTCAAAAAAATCACAGTCGTATCCAGATTTCTATTCCTTACTAAAAATTGTCGTCGGACTACTCGTTATTTTAATGAAAACATGAGTTTTTTCTTTTATTCAAACAAAACAACTCTAAATGGAGACTGCAGAGAATTCCGAATTCGTATTTACAAAAGTCCTTTATGCGAAATGTTATTCCAAATGCCTGTTGAATTTTATAAAAACCAATTTGCTCAGAATTTTCTGACCAAGACATGACCTGTGGGGCCTCATAAAAATTCTGCCATGTGAAAAACACAGTCTACAGTGCTAGAAACGCTAGCACACAAAGCAGCTTTTCAAGAACCGGATGTAAATGTAAAAATTAATCATGAGTCTGTTTTTAAATCATTCCATGGTAAATAACCGAAGTCAAAATAATTGTCCAAAACAACAGTGAAGCTTCATCACACCGTGTAAATACTTGCAAAACCAAGACCAAGACTTTGAACCTCAAGACCAAGACCAAGACCAAGACCTTGAACCTCAAGACCAAGACCAAGACCAAGACCTTTGGTCTCAAGACCAAGACCAAGACCAAGACTTTTAAAAACGAACTCGAGTGCACTCGAGACCAAGACCTTGGTCTCGAGGACAACAAGACTGCTGCTAAGCGGGATCATGATCCCTTTTGGGTCTCCTCTTGTTGCCAAAATTCAAACTTTATGCTGTATTTTCCTTGTACTTCAAAAAATGGCTTCAATAAAAGGATTGATTGATTGATTGATTGACTGATTGAATAAGAATTAAATTCACGAACGCAAACCAACATGATTTATTTATTTATTACAGTGGTTTTCTATAGCACCCCTTCAAGATTATCTACTCAGGAGTAATTCTTTAAGTGATAAATTATACCAAAAAGAAGAGCACAACTTATTTAGCAAGGAACGACGAATCACTCCCTCTTTTACTACACCACTCTATATAGGTCTACACTGTATTTAGCGATGAACTGATAATCTGTATAACAAGATGTCGTCAGTTATTCGTTGCTATCGTTGTGGGTGCTGTTTGAAGGGATCGACATAACAGGAGAAACGATCATCATCCAAAATGTTTCTCGTTACTGCGATGACATCTTCGAGTGCATCGCATCGAATGGAGTCCCACCTCCAGTCAGTCGACAGATGAAAGTCACTGTCGAATGTAAGCTATTCATTACTCACTCCATCCATACATCCATCCATCCATCCATCCATCCATCCATCCATCCATCCATCCATCCATCCATCCATCCGTTTATCAGTCCATCCATTACTTTAGTCCATCCAACCAACCGCCATCTACCGGTACATCCATCCGTCCGTCCGTCCGTCCGTCCGTCCGTCCGTCCGTCCGTCCGTCCGTCCGTCCGTCCGTCCATCCATTCATCCATCTATCAGCCCACCTACATAATTATTATAGAAGGTCTGTGGTTGGAAGATAAGGTAAAGTTAGTAAGTTTAGGTAAAACAATTTAGGTAGCATCATCATACACATCACTCGAAGCATCATCACCATGCATAATCTCACAGAGGATTATATTGTCGTGCAGTTAAGCCTGAGATTTACCTTCCGACGCGAAGACTGGGTCAGGTCAGAGGTCGAGAGACGATTCTCGAGTGCATTATAACGGCCTATCCTCAGGCGGTGACGACCTGGTCCAAGGACGGCAAGACGATCGCCAGTTCGGCGAGGCATCGGTTGGAAGCCTATGACGAGGAGGACAACACCCTTGTCCTCAGTCTCCGAATACACGGACTGGAGGAGGGCGACTATGGTGAATACAGATGCACGGCGTCTAACACTCTCGGAGACGACACCGGAACAATGCTACTCTACGGTAGTACACCACACACAGTCAAACATCGTTTAATTCCCGTAATTAATTCATGTAACTTCATATTAAATATACATGTATGTGTTTTTGGCCGAGGTAAACATGATCCCTCTTGCCTCACAGAAATTTGCCAGGAGACAAAAGAAAATTACATGTATATTGTAACAAAAGAAAATTACATGTATATTGTATAGAAATATAAATGACAACAATGTCAATGCTGACGATGAGTACGATCATGGTCACGATGATTTTGATGATAGTGATGATGATGATGATGACGATGATGATGATAATGATGATAGCGATGATGACGATGACGATGATGATGGTGATGACTATTATCTATGTCTTTTCAATACTTGTAATGTTGCTTATAATATCTTGTATAAAGTAACGTGGCCTAGTTCTACATAAAATCACGAACTATGCTTTGTAATTTTGATTTGTATTAATTTATTCTTTCCATAACAAAAATGTACAGTTTTCTCCAATTTATACTTCATAGTGATTACAGTAACTCTAACCCAACCTAACTTCAATTAACGTTTTACAGACACAAGTATATACTACTATAATTATATGTCTACATTTTGCCCCGACAAGTCCAAGGAGGTTGTCCTATACAAATGAAACAAACGCAGACACTTCCGGTTAAACAACACAACATTGCGCATGTCTGCAAATCTACGCTGGAGCTGCACGAAGTTTTGCCCATACGTCATCCGATACAGCGTGTTTCTAAAATGCGTTGAAACTTATTGGCCTGATGAATGAGCAACAGTTGCATGCAGCATCTAGAGATTAAAGGTATGCGCTGAAGCTTAGTGGAGATAAAGACGAAAAACGACCGACGATTGTAATTGTAACTGAAAATTTATATAGCGCCGCTTCAATAAAAACTAATCGGCACTACCCTGCATAATATTAAATTTAATTAAGGACAGAAATGTCATCAGTAAGCAAAACAATGCTCAGGAAACGAGAAACTAGAGTCACCAATGGCGCGCCTACGCACAGTCCCAGAGCCAAAGCAACGTATTCCCATCCATAATTGACAGATCGCATCAGGTTTAGTATCTGGACGACGCTGCGTCGATTAGGCTTAATATGTTGAGCGACGACACGCAGTAGTTTTTGCGGCACACGGTGTAATCGATGCACAGCAGTCCCTGACTGGCTGAAGTTGACGTGCGTCCGGCTTTTCCTCGAGTCTGCGGATGCTCGTGAAAAGTTATCTGTGGCCCACCGATCGGTAGATCGAAGAGCCACCAGTGACCAAAAAGGGTCGATCGTAGCCACTCCAAGGACCCGCGTCGCTCCTCCTCTGCCAAGACCAATACCCGGCTGCAGGCCGTGTATACATGCGATCCATAGATTCCAGACTCGACCGACTATCGAGAAGCCTATCCCGCCTCATGCGGTCACGTAAGCCAAGACGACATGCAAAGAAAATACAATAAGCCGAAATGACACATAAACATAACCATAACCATAAATTTATTGGTCCCGTCAAACAACACCAAACAAAGCCCTAAAAGGACCAAGGTCCCGTTTAGCAGAGTCACCCTTACATTTAATGACGATACCGCGGCTGTTTTGGTCGATGGCACATGGAATCAATAAAGCTTAATTAGTTAACAGGTGCAAACACATCAGATAATTAAATATGCCACCAAGTAATCACAGAAGACGAATACGCGACCATCGTGGCCGGTGAAATGCGCATGAAGAAGACGATGATGATGGTGATGATGATGATGATGACGGTGACGATGACGATGATGATGATGATGATGATGAGAAAAACAATGCGTAGAGCTATGGACTCTGCGCGGTTTTTTGCATGGTCGTGTGTAGTTAGGCCGGTCAACAACAATCGTTTTGAGTCAATTTCAGACGCAAGTGTCATCGCTGCTCACACTCCGGGTTTAAGATTGCACCGGAAAGCCCCTGCTTCCGACATCGAAGATAAAAAACCGCCGGCGACATTGATTGCTTAGCCTTGGCTGGCAACCGGGATAATTGCCTCAGCGACGTCAAGAACAGCTTAAACAAGCGACGCTAGGCGACCATTTCAAGAGTCAGAACATACTAGAGCTGCTTTCGCATCGAAATAGAATTGAATCATGAGCGTTGTCAAGTCAGAGCGAAGCTATTTCTAGATTTGGTCAGATTGAGGTGACACAAATGACACGTAAATGACACAATTCTGGCGCAAAGACCAGTTTGCAAAGGCCAGTCAGCATAGGTCAGTTTGCGGCCAGTCTGCAAAGGGCAGTCTGCAAAGGCCAATCTGCATGAATCGTTCAGGAATCCAATCAAACAAAACAGATAAGAAATTGAACGAATCGAACGGATAAGCTCACTGTGTCTTTCTTAAACAGACATAGATAACGCCTTGATAGAGTCAGTTCTGTTCCAAAGGGACTGACGAACAAGCCTTCAGACTCAGAGCTCTTCTATATTCGTTCAGATATTTCTTCCTTTTTCGCTTCAATTTCAAATTCAGTGCTTCGACATTAAGTATTTAAAAAAGCATAGTCTGGACTTTATTAAGACTGGCTGAATCTTATTATCGAACGCCGTCGTTCTTGGTGCAGAAAATAAAATGTAATTACTTGTTGCAAAATCAAATAGTCTACGAATGTAGGAGCATCGCACACTGGCAATAACACGAAATACAGAACGAACAAAAAAGAAAAAACAAAAAAAGCAATAATCATGAAACCATAAACGACTGATCTATTAAATCATGTACATGCTGAACAACGAAATTAAATGTAAGAAGAAACTTAGCCAAAACATTAATTGGAATGAACAGTATAATGCATAATTATTATTTCTGTGTGTGAACAGATAGGCCCTAATTAATTATTCGATAGTTAGAAATTGTTGATTAAAGTCGCAGACATTCTTGTCGTTGTTTCTTGGTGCAGAGTACATAGAGCATGATGACAAGTACCGTTCCTCTTTACCCTCTCTGATGCGGACATCATCTCCGTCTCAGGGGCTCCAGATGCCAACGGTCATCAACCCTCGAACAGCCGCAGCCACGAAAATCCTTGGATACGGAACGCCAAGCAAAAATAAACACTGTAAGGCGCCTTGCACCAACTGCTTGTTATTCTTTAAATAGCTGCTGTCAGTTTTTAGCTGGACTTACTTCTGTGAAAGAGCATTATCACTGTTCGATTAAGTTTCTGAGATTTATAAAGGTGTACGAGAAAGACGCACTGGCATAAGCATCTTGAGGCTAAGATATACAGGTGGTTGCACTCCATCTCATCTCATAAGAAGCCTTGCATGGCGGCGTTTGTTAGCTAGTTAGCTACTTACTTACTTACTTATCTAGACACTTAATGAAGTGCTTTTAAGTCGTATGTAGTTAGTCGTGATTCTCTTAGGTCCGGTATTTCTCGTCCATAATTATCAAAAAGTAGCAGAGAAGAACGGTCGTGATCGGCCCATTACATTATAATAGGCTACTTGTAGCCTGAAACATGTTGGTTCAAGGCGTATAACGACGCTGAGTTGCCTCCAGATCGGTTTCAGGGAGGGTTTCTCATAGACATATTAACTAAGAGAACGTGCAGGATAATATTGTTATAGAAAAAACAAAAGAGACAAAGACGGTAATAAGAAATTTCGGACGCACGAAACATCGAAATCTGTTTCAATTTGGACGAGGACAGAAACCAGAGTAGTCTTCCTCTTTCCTAACCCTGGATCTGCAAATGCAGCATGCAACATAATGTCTAATGTTTTCTAATCTAATGTATTCTAGTCTAATGTATTCTAGTGTAATGTATTCCAATTGAATGCATTCTAGTCTATTGTATTCTAGTGTAATGTATTCTTATCTAATGTATTCTAATATGATGTATTCTAGTCTAATGTGTTCTAATCTATTGTATTCTAATCTAATGTATTCTAATCTATTGCATTGTAATCTAATGTAATCCATTGTATTCTAATCTAATGTTTTCTATTCTAATGTTTTCCAGTCCAATATATTCTAATCTATTGCATTCTAATATAATGTATTCTAGTCTAATGTATTAAAATCTATTGTATTCTAATCTAATGCATTCTAATTTAGTGTATTCTAATCTATTGTATTCTAAACTATTGTTTTCTAATCTAAAGTATTCTAGTCTAATGTATTTTATTCCAATGTATTCTAGTCTAATGTTCTAATCTAATGTATTCTAATCTGATGTATTCTAATCTAATGTATTCTAATCTAATGTATTCTAATCTAATGTATTCTAATCTAATGTATTCTAATATAATGTATTGTAGTTTAATGTATTATAATCTATTGTATTCTAATCTAATGTTTTCTAATGTAATGATTCTAATATAATGTACTCTAGTCTAATGTATTATAGTCTAGCGTATTCTAGTCTAATGTATTCTAATCTAATGTATTCTAATACAATGTGTTCTAGTCTAATATGGTCTTGTCTAATGTATTCTACTCTAATGTATTCTAGTCTAATGTATTTTACTCTAATGTATTCTAGTCTAATGTATTCTAGTCTAACATATTCTAATATATTGTATTCTAATCTAATGTATTCTAATATAATGTATTCCTGTTTAATGTATTATAATCTCGTGTATTCTAATCTAGTGCAATATAAACTGATGTAATTTAAACTAATGACTTCTAAAGCGCCTTTGTCATAATGCCAAAGACATCCGTCTAGGGTCACTTCATGTGAAACCGCTCCCAAACAACCGCAATCCGTTGGGGGAAACTGGTTGGAATGAAATAGATCAGAGAAACTAAAAGGCAATCAACGATGGCTATGGCTTAGGCAATTACTGAAAACGTTTTGGATCTGTCTGACATTAGAGAACTCAAAATAGCGCAAAATGTGCGGTAAATTTATTATTATAGCTTTGACCGAGAAGCGAGGCAAGAGTCAGGAACATTGGGCCATTGATCGAGTGCGATGGTTATTTACGTGAGGGGCGAGTAAGGATCAGAGACATGATATAAATATAAATATACTTAGTGAAGTATAAGGAAGATTAGATTCTATGCTCGATTGGCAACCAGCGTAGCGAATGCAATATTGACGCAATATGCTGATGCTTAGTGGTCTTGCTGATGCTTAGTGGTCTTTTTTTACGACTCTGATGCAAATCTCTCTTAGTGATATCGATGAGAAACGAGCTGTTATAGACAAGCCGGCTGGATATCGGGGCATTCGCTAGTGATACGAAAGCTGCTTGAGACAAGTGAACTCGAGTTCTAAGTACAATTTTGTACTTGTTTTATACTTTTGTACTTGTTTAAGTATGCATTTATGTATTGTTTTTCGAACACTTTTGCGTATAAGTGTAGCAATATTTAATTTTACGTGTACGCTTTACGCATATATAGTACAGGACATGCAACGCAGTCATATATATATATATATATATATATATATATATTTTAATACATTAGACTAGAATACATTATATTAGAATGCAATAGATTAGAATATATTGGACTGGAAAACATTAGAATAGAAAACATTAGATTAGAATACAATGGATTACATTAGATTACAATGCAATAGATTAGAATACATTAGATTAGGCATATATATATATATATATATATATATATATATATATATATATATATATATATATATATATATATATATATATATATATATATATGATGTAACTCAATATCGAAATTGATGTATCTAAACGCGTTTAAGTTCGCATTTTATATTGTCTTTTTAAATTTTGAATGTGTTGCCAACGATGACGATGATGACGATGACGATGATGACGATGACGATGATGATGATGATGATGACGATGATGATGATGATGATGATGATGATGATGATGATAATGATGATGAAGTTTAAGGTGATGATGATGAAGTTTGAGATGATAATTTAAGTTATTAATTCTGTAAGAAATCGAAACCGCTTTTCTGTACTGTTTCAGCTGGGTTTGCCGGAAGGTCGCTGGCTAGCAATGCTCACTTGCTTACCACAGTCAATCACCGCAGATGGCCATTGTTCGTAATAATGACTCTGACGTGGGCGATTACAGCGGAATTATGACTACAGACAAAGTGAACATCGAAGACACATCAACGTTTCAAAGTGGTGACACGTTTCAACGACTTACTATTGTCCGACTTATGTTTCTTTTGCGTGTAATGTGTTCTGCACCTAAATGAAACGAAGAATAAACTTGTAAACGCTAAGATAGACGACAACGACTTATACAGAAATAAAGAACGATTGAAACGAGAGTTTAAGAAAGTGGACAGCTAATTATTAAATTATGTAATCGTGACAATTTAAATATCATCGTAGGTAGCGAGCTACTTCAAGGGCGCTTGACGGTGTTCATTGTAAATGGAAGTGCTAGGAGTGATTTGAGAGTTTCGGTTTTTGCTGAAAAGTGAACAAAAGAACAAGGTAGGTGAAGGAAATGGAAAAGAAAGTGGTAAACGAAGCGGGAATACTGCAACAATACATTGACGGTTAGGTTATAGATCAACCTTAGCGTCTGAATATTATATAAAAATAGCATGAACAGTAAATAGTTACAACGCAAGCCTTACCTGGCAACGCTAAAACTCACCTATATTTTAGACAACCTTTGACAAATCTTAGCATACTATACTGTCAACCGAGAGGTCAGGGGTTGTTTCCAACTGCGCCCCCGCGACAATTCAGCTATAATGAATACGCTGATCATACAGTGTCAGTGAGAAGATCACGCGGCGAAGGAGAGGACTGGCCATCCACCCTCGTATGCCGAGGCTAAGAAAATGAAGCCGCTAACACTTCATACCTATGGCTGCCTTTCAGGCTAGCTTAAGGGACTGCTCTCCTTTTCTTCTTCTCAGTTAGACAAATTTTCTTCGTGTAAGCTTAGTTTATCTTTCGTATTCTAATAGATTAAGAGCTGTTTATGTATGTACAGGCTAAACCTGTGTGGTCGGTTGCGGTATGCAGTGGGATAAGTTGCGTTGAGGCAGAGCGGGAATAGAAAATTTCGTTATAATTGGCTCAGAAGAATAATTGTATTTGTCGTTTTCTGTGTTTTCTGTGCTGCGTCAATTAAGAAGCTTTACAAAGACAGAAATCGACGTTTTAGATTCTATCTGAAAAATATCTTGTATGCAGAACAGCACACATACCCCAAAAAATAAAAAAAATATATAATAATGCCGTGAACTTCCTTGAAATGGCGCACCAGACATCGTGCGCTCATGCTCGTTGAAACCCTCCCTACTTTCGCAATTAATAATAATAATAATAATAATGGGCTTAATAATAATAATAATAACAATAATAAAGCCTCTCAATCACCATCCAACGTCTTACCTCGGTGGCTTTTCATGGCACTTTAGTCGAGCCGGACCCGGAGGAGATGTAACCATTCAAGAATAATTATAGTCTCCTGACAAATTTTTTTGACGCCCGAGGGATCATGTTTATCTCGGCCAAAAATTAATAATATCAATATTAATTATTATTATTATTATTATTTTAGTCCCGAGGTAAACATGATCCCTCGGGCGTCACAAAAATTTGTCAGGAGACAGAGAAAACTAGTTATTCTGGAATGGTTGCATCTCCTCCGCGTCGGGCTCGACTGAAGTGCCATGAAAAGCCACCGAGTTAAAACGTTGAATGGTGATTGAGAGGCGTTGCAGCAAGAAGCAGGTCTCCCTATTGTCTCCTTTGGTCAGTGTCCAGGTTGCGACCCAAGGCTGTTAAAAGTCCAG
Organism: Allolobophora icterica; assembly: GCA_963556255.1. Lineage (NCBI taxonomy): Eukaryota > Metazoa > Annelida > Clitellata > Crassiclitellata > Lumbricidae > Allolobophora > Allolobophora icterica. The sequence goes on along the minus strand of OY744608.1, from coordinate 37,877,037 downwards.
GCCCTATGTTGCCAATCGGAACTAAAGTCTCCAAAAGCCAAGGGCACGAAAAGTGTGTGTTTAAAAGAGCGTTGTATTTGGACTGTTTTCTCTCTGTGGCTAGCTCGGTTGCAGCACCCGCTGTCGCCGCTGTGGCTTGAATTTACGACGGTGCAAGGGTGTCAGCCACCGTCGCGTCCCACACCAGATGGCGGCCTGCGCGCCATGGAATCATTGTCAGGCCGTCCGGTCTTCTGCCATCTGAGCGTAGCAGTCCAGGTGGTTCTTTGATGGATGGGATCCCTGCCCTTGAGAGAGAGAGAGAGAGAGAGAGAGAGAGAGAGAGAGAGAGAGGAGGAGACGAGAGAGAGAGAGAGAGAGAGAGGAGAGAGAGAGAGAGAGATGAGAGAGAAGAGAGGAGAGAGAGAGAGAGAGAGAGAGGGAGAGAGAGAGAGAGAGAGAGAGAGAGAGCGGTAAATGATGTTGATCGTGCTGTGTCTGGCAGCTCTGCCAAAACCAAGAGAGCAGGACAAGCCATGGCTGCCTCTGGCATCAATCAGAGCGCCGCACTCACATGTGTGTGGTTCGCATATTGAGGCACCGAGGCGTAGACCGACCGCAACCCTCACGTCCTCGTTTTCCAATCTCAGCCCGCTAGCTGTTATTGGTAGGGCATATAGCCAGTCACTAGCGTGTAGTGAACAGACTGCTTTTAAACGTGAGATGTTGTATACGTCAGTTGTGTCTTGGAACAGTGTGTTGGCCGTCTGTTTCAACAATGGCTTATCCCATTGAGCCTGCTGGTGTGAGAGCATGTTATTATTATTATTATTATTATTATTATTATTATTATTATTATTATTATTATTATTATTTATTTATTTTTTTTTTTGCCCCGAGGTATACAGGATCCCTCAGGGTCTTGAATATTAACTAAAATGGAAAAAAGTGTCCGGAATGGCCCTATTCATCTAAATTATTATTATTATTATTATTATTATTATTATTATTATTATTATCATTATTATTATTATTATCATTATTATTATTATTATTGTTATTATTATTATTATTATTATTATTATTATTATTATTATTATTATTATTACTATTTTTTTTTTTTGCCCCGAGGTATACAGGATCCCTCAGGGACTTCAACATTATTTACAGAGTAGATTTGTCCGGAATGGGCCCTATTCGTCCAGGTTTAAGTTGTTGAAGGTACCCATAAAGGCCACCGCGTTGAAACGTTGAATCGTGAGCGTAAGGCGTTGAAACAAGAAAGACGTTTCACGAACGTCCCCCGTAACAGTTTTATTATTATTATTATTATTATTATTATTATTATTATTATTATTATGCCCTGAGGGTACTTCGTTCCCTCAGGGTCTTAGAGATTAAATTAGTTGTTTTTTCCGGAACGGTTAACCCTCGTCCAAGTCCTGCTGGGCTGATTAATAATAATAATAATAATAATAATGATAATAATAATAATAATAATAATAATAATAATAATATTATTATTATTATTATTATTATCATTATTATTATTGTCAAAATGTTTCTGACCTAAATGTCCAGACTCACTTCTCCCCATCTCTTGTTCACCGCATTCGGACGTTAACCAATATAAGAATTTGAAGGCAACGTAACCTATGTCTAAATCAAAGCACTCGTTTGACTTTTCATTCGTTCCTAATTTATTTTCTTATTCAAAATGGTATCGTTTTCTCATAAAGTGCACAGTTCTCCCACTGACTACAGATCCAATCGAATCTTCTCGATAAACAGACTACTTGTGTATCAATATACACTCAACTCAGTGTGGGAATTGTAGAAAAAGACGGGGGGGGGATGAACATTTCATCCGCATTTTGCAAACTGATGTCAACAAAATTTTAAAGCAGCTGATTTCAATTCTAGCAGTTTTGCAAGTCAGCATCGAATCGAAATCAATTCCTGTGTTGAGAAAATTCAGAAATGCGTACTTGATACACCATGGAAATTTATTCTCCTTGTCAGAGACTCAAAATAAACCTATGTTAAATCACACTAGTACACCCGAGGGGTCGGAACCGACCCCCCTGGGGTGTGCAATGGAGAGGGGTCATAAGAAAGACTGTGGGGTCCTAAGAACCCCCAACCCCCGACAATTCCCACCCTGATTCAACTATATACGCACATCATTTAGACATATAGACTATGTATCACGCATTATCTTATATACACAAAACATGCTCCAATCTGCCTAGGCCTGTAAACAATTGAGCTGATAGAATAGATTATACAGTAGAGGGTGGTATAACAAGTGGTCAAGAAGTAGCCAAAATCGGGGAGCAGGCATTCCCATCGAGTTATTACAATATTACATATGTACACACTGATAGCCTACATACTCACCAAAAAGTTCTTCAATCGGAGATTGAATTTATTGATGGTTACAATGTTTCTTAAATCCTCAAGAAGGGAAGTCCACACTGACGGGCGAGAGCGTTTAATGGTAAATTCTTTCAGCTTAGTTCTTGCAATAGCATCACGGTATTTATCGGATGCCCTGGTGTTGTAATCATGCACGTCAGATCCAACTTCATCCAAGGTAAACAAATTTGTCAAAATTAGGAGACAGCATATATGTCGATGATACCGAAATATGACAAATTTATTTGTAATTTAGTTATGTCCAGTTATAACAGCAATATTCCGTACTTCAGAAATTCAAGTTTTGTGTTGGAGAGTCAGTACAAATTTAAAATGAAACGGATATCATGTTTCTGTAGAATTACCAATGGCGTTCAGGCGAGAGAGATTTGAGCTCAGTCAGACATTGCAGCAAGATAAGTACGGGAATATTAGGGCATTCTATAAACTGATCAAAGACGTTTTGAAAACAATGTCGAACATGGGTCAAGATACAATTGTTTTTTTTAATATTTTTTTTTATCGTTTACGTGGTCCCTCCAGGTCAACAGTTGATCCAGACATGCACTAGGGTAGAGTGAAACGTATAGGTAAGAGACTTGAAGAAATCTTTAATTGGCAGAGGGTGCAAAACTTGTGAATGGATACTAGTTTTGCTACTGTGAAATATACTAGAGTATTATGCTTTTAGGTGCCCCAACTGTCGAAACCTATCTCATTATAACGGAAAAAGTGAGATTACTCATTACGGTGTATTTATGCTGCAATCTCACCCACATGAACGCAGTTAAACTAGACAAAATAACAGTCACACAAACAACAGATAATGTAAGCTCTGTAACTGAGATTGTTTTGTTTAAAAATGTTTTCTGAAAATGTTTCTGACAAATTACCAGGGACGTCATTTGGGAGCAGAGGGGATTCGCCTTGATTTAAAAAGGATGAAACAAGAAAAGGAGGAAGAAAAATAGATAAATGCATCAAAACCTAATTATATTAATAATTAGCACGCATGCAGCATTGGCTTACAGTGTTGCACATGTAGACTAACAAGCTGGCCAAGTTCCCCCGGGAAAATACTCAAATGACGTCCCTGCCCCCTGAAAAAGCTGAAATGACGTCCCTGCAAATTGCCTTGATTAACAGTTCATATTTTGATATAAACGTATCTACGTCGCTCGAAACTCAGATTTTGCATGAAACATTTTAATTAAGCCCCTGGATTCCTTTCTGGCCTGGACATCTCTTCGATCTTCAGTATTACACATAGACGATGACGACACTTCAATTACAAGCCTGATGAATCTTTCGGTTGCCTGGACGTAACAAACTAAAGAAATTTTTTAAATAAACAACATTGATGGTCATGTTTCATATTTAAAATCTGTGTGAAATATAAATATTGTCAAAACGATGTGTAATTGCTAATCATTGCATGACTGTTACACACTTGTATTAGGGCTACCTTGTTAGCGGAACCTTAGGTTCCTCAGGGTATTACCCTTTGTCACTGAAACTGTAGGTAAACAATATGTAAACATTGTGTCCTTGGAAATGAGGCAGTGAACACTAAAATTGATTGATTGATTGATAACAAGGAAGCTTCGGAAATTCAATAATCGTTTCAGTCATGTTCTTGTTCTTGACAAGTTCCAAAATTCTTCGTCTGACAGCAGCCATGTAGGAGGAAATTCACATCTCTCGCTTTCTTTGAAACTTTTTAAGTCAACATAGTCTGTAGCAGTAAGGTTCAAAATTGGCACTCGAAAATGACTGTAGCGGATGTGCCTTGTTTCCTTACAGCCAGTAGGCCTATCCCACGGGATGCCACTTCTCTTATATATAACTTCTGTCATCGGTTACCATCGCAAGTAGAGGATTCTCAAAATCTCCAAAGAAGGCATTCCTTTGTATTAATGTATCAACAATCGCCAGCATATCTTTGGACAGGTACCTTGGAAACGTGAGTAATTCGATAAAGGCGAGAACCTTCTGTGCAGGGAGATGTGGTCTTGATGCTAAATCAAACTCCTGCATATACTTTCATGACGAACTCTGTGAGTGTAACTACCTGTAGTCGTTCTGATAGCTTTGCAGAAGCAACATACAAGCGCAGATTTCTGTTAGCAGTTCTGAGCAATTTTGAATTACCTACTGTGCCTAGTTTTCAATACACATGCAGCTTCTTTATGGCATTTCCCAGCATCTGTAACTTGACATACCTGTATATTGTACTTAAATCAGCTTGTAACTTGACATACCTGTATATTGTACTTAAATCAGCTTGTAACTTGACATACCTGTATATTGTACTTAAATCAGCTTGTAACTTGACATACCTGTATATTGTACTTAAATCAGCTTGTAACTTGACATACCTGTATATTGTACTTAGATCAGCATCATATACCTATAAACGAAAAATTGTCAAGTGCAATTGCTGTCAAATGAACTACTGACATGTTTTCACATGCCTGGAGTCTCCAGATGATGGATTGATATCATATGACTTACTGACTTAGGCTACATTATTATTTTGAATTTGGTTCTGACACAACTGTCAACTAGTCTAGCAGAACTTCGATCAGAAACATCATATCTGTCATATTCCCTTGCCGCAGCACTAAGAGTCGGAAGCAGCACTTCAGACAATTCTGAAGGTTTACCAAAATTTAATACTGAATAACTACTATTTTCTATTTTTTCGGCTTTTTGATTGCCATTCTTACATTTTACCTTTCAGTCTTCAGTATACTTACGAAGATATCATCCAAATAAAATCGCACTAGTGAAAAATTATTGCATTGAAAGAATTATAAAATTCAGGCCGTCGATGCAAAATTTCGTCAAATCTAGTATTGCTCTACATCAGAGTAACTGTGCACAGCATAAGAAGGTGTTTCTCAAACTGTGGTCCGCGGACCAATAGGAGTCCGATAAGGATATGGTGGAGGTCCGCGAGGTCGTTCTGAAAATAATTATTAATGATTAACACTGCACGGTTTTAACATTAACAGCCTGTGTTTTCAAATTCATACACCACTTATAGTACGCCTGTAATTGTATGATCCATTCAGGTCCGATTGGGTAGAAATTTGTGGAATTCGCCTGATTTTAGTCTTTAAATGAACGATAGTACAGAGGTTTGGCCTGTTTTTTCAATTAAATTTTAAGTGATAAATTTAATTTTTTAAATACTTGGGTTCGCGAGCCATGCTTAGAAAAAATAAGGGTCCCTGGTCCAAAAAGTTTGAAAACCTCTGGTATAAAACTTTGGCACACATTGCCAATCGTGAAATGTTTACTTCATTTGTTACTCCATCCTTGTAAATCCAAAGGCAGCTTCCCTAAAAATCCATGGGTCAATCCAGTCCGGGCCAGCAGCAGTGTGGCCAATGTTTTCTAGTAATTGGAATGTTTTGCAGTCATCCAGGAACAGTTTGTTATTGTTAACGGGAGTAAGTTTTCTGGACGGCGAGGAATAGTCCAGGTCTGATGAAATCTTCTCATAGTGCAGGTTAAGTGAGCCGGTGCTGACGTCATTATATTTGTGCGCGTGTTATATATACTGTCTGTTCCCTCGCAATTTGTTTAGGCATTTTCATACCTGCCGGAATGCTCGTTTAGTCTTTTCAAACATACGGGAGTGCCTGCTTGTTATTATTAATCTGTTATCCTCGCCGCCAGAGCAATGGCTGCGTCAGCACGCCCCAACGGAACAATTTGTTCCTTCTTCTGAGAAGGTGCTTAATTACGGGTGTCATAAAAGGAGGATCTGTGTCTTTGATCGTGATAGTTCTGGCCGGAAAGAAAGTATCACACACAGCAGGCAAGATTGAGTGAAAGGCTTCAACTGCAGCAGGGGGAGAGCTGCATCCGGTGATGAAATCCCAAGGGAGGTCCATAAGGTAAGATTGGAGCGCCGCGAATTGGCCCGGAGTGAGCAGCAGGAACCAACGGGTGTCTAACTGCAGATATTTATCGGACGAAAACGATATGGGAAGTTAGAGACGACTAGCAGTAGCAGAGATGGTAATGTGAAAGTGCGAGTTGGAAGTCACAATAACAATAACAATAATAATGACAACCGTTAATTTGTTCTCCATTTGGAGATATGCAGGTGCCGCGCTTTCGTGTATCAACTCGAGCCCATTGTGCCGTCTCATGTCTTGAACCTTACTCTTGAACTGCACATCAGTGCTGTTGCATTTAACTGTGTACTTACTTACTTATATTATTTAACATCGTCTGGGTTTATACAGCGCACTATCTATAAAATAGTCATCAATCGATGGAGCTACAAACTCGCCGTGCAGTGCGCTGGGCTTGCAGAGAATGAGTCATCACACTCCTAGATTATTGCGTAACAATACTCCTGAACCACAAAGACAATTTTGAGGCTGATTTTTACGTATCATCTGATTCGCTTCGTCGTTAGGTTACTTTCTGTTCTTTTTCGAAGTCGTTGGTCGTAAATTCGCAGCGCGTGTCTTTAATCTCATGTAGCTGCATGCTATACACGCCTCGCGCACATGTTTCGCGCTGTTTTTCAGTCACGAATCGGCAGCTCAGCTTGACAAGTCGGCCACGATGAAGTCAAGAGAGGATCAGCGCTGCGGGCAACGGATGCACAGCGGCTGAGCAATTAGCTGTTGGAGCGAAAGATCACGAGTCCGCCTTCGTCGTTAGCACTGGTCTGTAGAGTTCGTAGACAGAACGGAACTTCCAGCTGAAAAAGATCTAGACGCCGTCTGCGCGTTTTTTTTTATATAATTAGGACCACGCATTCCTGTCTGTATAGGCTACGCTATGTATAATATGTATTTATGTTATAACATAGTCTCGTGTCTTATTAAATGATCTGATGGACCACTAAACTGGAGGTCGTTATGGTTATGTATGTATTTATGTATGTATGTTTGCATGTATGTTTGCATGTACGTTTGTGTGTATATATGTATGTATTTATATATGTATGTTTGTTTATGTATTTACATACGTATTCGTCCCAACGTTATTAAAACATTAAGGGATAAGAATTTCATTTGTGACTGGAAATAATTCGCAGAGACCGGCCAAAAAGCCCCACCCAAAAACTCCATCTAAAATATCCCATCCAAAACCCCATCCAAAAATTCCCATCCTAAAACTCCATCCAAAAACCCCATGCAGAAACCGCATCCAAAATGTCACATTCAAAAATCCCATCCAAAACGCCATCAAAACCCCACTCAAAAGCCCTATCCATAAACCCATCCAAAAAGCCCCACCCAAACCCCACCCAAAACACCATCTAAAACGTCCCATCCAAAAACACCATCTAAAAATTGCCATCCAAAAACCCCATCTAAAAACCCCATCCAAACTATCCCATTCAAAAACCCCATCCAAACCCCATCCAAAAACGCCTTCAAAACCCCACCCAAAAGCGGCAAAACCGTATCCAATAACCCCATCCAAAAATCCCACCCAAATACCCGACCCCATCCAACCTCAATACTTTGCGTTTATTCAGAGTCGTCGGTCCGAATAGCCTACTACTAAGACTGTAAAACGAATCTTCGCTCAGAACACACAATAGATTGACAGTTGATTGCACCGACGGCGCATTAGACGGTAGATCCGGAGGTTGTTCGCGGTTCTGTCCTGTTTGAAGGATTTGCAGAGAAGCGAACAAAGCCAATCTCTAGGCGACGATTCAGTCTATTCCCCAGCAAAGACTCTGGTTCGGCGTTAGTAGCAGAACCGATTTTTCTTTAATGTCTAGTCACATGTTTGCAGAATGAATGAATGAACGAAATGCACCTGTGACATTTGGCTTCGGATTCAACAGTGTCCCAAAGGGTTTCCCTGCAGATGGTAGGATTCATATACACGTCCTGTTTATATTAGTCAAGTCTATCGATATTTGCCAACACATAAAGGTTGAAACGTCGTCATTAAGTTGCTCATAAACCAAGGAAGACTAGATTGTTACTTCTGAAACAGCGCAGAGCATACTTTGACGCAGAATGACCAAAAGAAATTACGCGGAGAACGATCATAAACCATGCCACTGACAACGGTAAACCTGATTTACAGCGTCTCATTTCAGGCGTGAATTCTATAGCGCCACGTTGAGTCTTCCAACCGCGTTAAGTGACACATGCATAAGCCATGACAGATCGGATTACTCGATCTCAGAACGAATGGACGAACGAATGGAAGAACAGCTGCTTGAGATAAGAAATCATCCATTGCAAAGGTCATCTGAGATCAAATGCAATCAATTGATTGGAGCGCCGACTTTAATTATGGGCTGAATGGTTCGGTCACACAGAGGTCATTCAGAGGAGAGGAACGGAAGTGACCGGTGGAAATCCTATCACTCAATTTGAAATACCGTATACCGGGCAAATCCAATGGTTTATGATAATGAATCTGAAGCGACCCAGCCATAGCTCTACACTGTGGCCCGATGAAAAGTAGACCCCAAGAAAAAGTGTCATAACTTGGTCAAAACTTGTAGGATTTGCCTAAAATTTTAAAAACAACAGCAGTAGCCATATTACCACCAATTCGTAACGCCGTTTATAAATGTTGGTGAGTTTGTCAAGTTTATGAACGTTTGAGATGCAGTACTGAAAAGGGGAAGTTTCCAACATACAAGAGCCATAAGGAAGTGAAGTTCAGCTACAACTGGTGTTCAAAATGTCTTCCTTGTTAACGGATACACGACCGTAGACGTGGTCGCCACTGTTTGATGGCCCGGTCGATGATCACGTGGTCAAACAGCTGCCACTCTTCAATCAGAAGATCACTCAGGTGATCGACGTCACGAATGCGGGAACGATTAACGCGCTCCTCCAGTACACTCCAGATTTGATAGCCAACTGGATTGAGGTCTGGACTGTTGGGCGGCCACAGCTGCGGGGATATGAAGACGGGTGTGTCCCGGGACAGCAGAGCAATAGTCTCACGTGCTCGGTACGCAGGGGCACTGTCTTGTTAAATGTGAAGTATAGCCGCCAGACACCTGCTTGATGGCAGGAAGCAGATGCTGAGTGAGCAACACATCGCGATAGTACGCTCCATTGACCTTTGTACCCGGCTCAACGAAGATCAAATCAGTGCACCCCAGGGTTAACACACCGACTGAGACCATTAATGACTTCGAGAAGTGGGAACGGGTTTTGAGGAGACGTTCAGCAGGCACATGTTTCTTGCGCGTTCCAGCCGCCGCATAAACGCCATCATTCTGGAGATTGATAGGAGGAGCGACGGTGACAACCTTTTCGTCCGTAAAGCATATGAATGGAACTGTGTGTTCAGGGTATTTCTTCAGCAGCTGTTTGGCGCGTACAAGACGTGCCAGTTTGTTTGTTGTTATATCTTCTTTTATAAACGCCATGTTTCTTTATTGTTTACACCAAAACAAGTATTCCATCGATGACGACGTCGACAGCGTGTGAGTAAGTAAGTAAGTAAGGATGGAAACTTTCAATTTTACCAACTATTTTTAAGATTCAATTTCTTTGCTTTTGCTAAATCAATTTAAGTCATATTTTGCAAATTTATTCGAAAATGCTGTAGGATACTGCATATATAATTTTATTGATATTAGTTTAATTTCCAAGCAGTTTTTGATAAACTTATAGGGGTCTACTTTTCATCGGGACACAGTGTATATATGATCCATAGAAATATTATAAGCGGACTGCGCTTCGGTTTCGTTCTGGCTCCTAACATACTTTTCATAAAGGTAATTACGAAAACTCTGGCTCATTACTTAGCCACATTACATACATCACACTGAGTAGTGGGCATTCGTTAAAACCACATCAATTTGATGAAAAAGAAACATACGGACCAGGGAAGTCCGCACACTTTTGAGATGGAAGGCCATCGAACGTCGAATCAAAAAGAAAGTCAAAGTAAGCAAAACTCTGCTTATATCGCCAAATATTGTGTCGACATATTTATTCGTCAAGACCTAGTCGACAAGTTGTGAGAGTTATAGAAAGGAGTCTCTGGTGACTTTTCCTCGTCAGGATTTTCGCCATTTGTTGCGTAATCGCTCCCACGGCCACCATTTCTCTCTTTTGCCTACCAGACTATCTTCCAGAGAACCTATGAGGCTTTTAGTTCATCTGAAAAGATTAGGCACCAGAGAGTTTTACCATGAAAATCCAAAGCTTGAGGCAAAAGCACACGATTATCTTTATTATGAATGTCTTGTTTCTGACGGGAAGCTAGTGCAGCGAGTCTCGCATAAAGATCACTTTCGATCGTATGAGATTTTCGAAAGGATATCGGCAATTCGGGTGGCGCAGTAGAGGGCAGCCTGAAGCTGTCGTACCCGTAACTTCGGCATTACCACAACGACAAAGTAACGAATTAGAGTAAGTAAAAGTCAGTAGGTAACTATATCCTGACTTAGCTCTGTGCAGACTGCCTATAATTAAGGATAACTTCTTTGAGCAACAGGTCAATCAAAGAATAATCTAAGCTTGTAATCTGGTTGAAGGTAAGTATATAGGGTAAGTAGAAAGTATACCCCGTGATCGATCGAGTCAGTCGATCAAGTCGATCGAAACTCGGTCAAGTCGAGTCGATCGAAAAATCTTCGACTCGATCGACTTGCAAGTCGAGTCGATCGTTGTTTCTCGACTTGACTCGACTATGAAATATTTTCTTACTATTTTTGCTCCTACTTCACAAAATGACACACATGATGTGATGACGTAATGCTTTGTAAACGCACAACTACCGTATTAACCTGATTTGAAGTTCAGTGCAAACTATGAGCCTCTTGGTGATTTCGTATAGTGGAAGCTGCAGATACTTTTTTTTCACAGTTTAACAGTGAAAATGGAAAGATTAAGATGCGTTAAAAATGCGCTAGTTTCAGGAAATTTCAGCTCTATAGTCAGCATAATGTAAAAATAGTTGTTATTTCTACATCATGGTAGTCAGTAACGACGATCTCAAAACGTTCGAATGTCTGTATACATGTTAGGACGGGTCTGAATGCTTCGACTTTGGCCAAGAGCAGTGGCTCGGAAAGTGTTTAATAGTTGCGTGAGCTAACCTCAGGCAAAGTACAGATGGATAGAATAATATTAATAATACATTATATCCGATATAACCAATAAGAATATTTTGTCATTTTTTACAATAAGTGGACAAGTTTATTATACTAGGCCTTCATATTCATGAAATGAAACTCGTCTATAGCACAATAAATCAATAACTACTTTAGCAAGCATCAAATACAAAGCGCCAGCCAAAAGTTGTGTGAGCATGCTTCTGCCTCGGCGCTACAGAGCCAAAACTTGTGTGAGCATTGGCACCTTTAATTGGCGCCATGGCTCCCGGGCCAAGAGATACAGTCCAAGTCGACAAAGTCGACCAAGTCGATCGTTTATTTGCCAAGTCGATCGAGTCGACGAGAGGTCGACTAGTCGACAAAGTCGATCGAGTTGATCGTCGGTCGAGCCAAGTCGATCGTAGCAGTTCGACTCGATCGATCACGGGGTATAGTAGAAAGGTATGACATTTGTGTAAAAGGTGCAGGTGCAGTCAACACTCTAGCCCAAAGCTAGATATTTTGCCAACAAAGGGCCCACCCCGTGGAATAACCTTCCTTCCTCACTAAGGCTAACCTTTCTTTCTGCTTCTCTTCCTACATCCCTTCTCGTGCTTAAAACCTGTTTCTTCTCCCGAAGCCTTCGCACTGGGAGCGCTACTGAATGGCCGCAGAGTGAGGAGCGCTATATAAACCTCCAAATACGATACGATACGATAGTCAACAAGAAGACAAGCGACTCGTTATGAGGCATCTCTACGATTATTAATTCAAAGTTGCGTGTTTCAAATTCACTTTTATATAGCGCAAAATATACACTTATATAGATATACACGGTGAGTCATAAAAAACGTGTCCCTGCATATTTTGCTATAATTTCCTCAGATATAAGTTTATGTCAAAGAAATTTTAAGTAAAGGTAGAAGAGTTATTAGAGAGCATTAAGAAACCTAAAGTTTAAGTTCAAATTGACATCCTTGGACATCCAAGCATGCGCAAAGACGCATACACCGCTACTTGACTTACTTCAATGATGCGCAGATCTAATTCGTCTCATTCCTTCAAAACTCGATGACGCAACTCGTTGACATCATGTATTCGATATCTGTGCATCTTTTCTTGCACGAAACTCCATATTTTATACTCTACCGGATTTAAATCAGAGATGTTAGGTGGCCACAAAGTAGGCGGAATGAAATCAGGTGTTTCATTTTGCAGTAACTCAAAAGTCTCATTGTCAACCGTTCTGGCCGTTAGCGGGCGGCCTCTACCTGTTTGACGATAAAAAGATCCAGTTTTATCGATTTTTGAAAGGAGAACATTAAATCTACCATGAATCAACCCTTTATCTGAAAATTTCTTTAAAAACCGTTTCGCACCGTCATTTTTTAAAATTCTTTTGGGGTTATGAAATGTTTATCTTCCTCGGTAAACATCATTTTTCCGATGTTTGTCGTAACATAATAATAGTTTAGGCGGGTTCAGCTTTTTATAAAAAATAATTTATACAGCACTTAGCTGGACAATCAAGCTTCATTATTATGAAGTTTCATTAAAATTGATGGTTATATGCATGAATTATTTTAAGTTATGTAGGGACACGTTTTTTAATGACTCACCGTGTAGATGTAGCCTCTTCAGCAATATTTCAGCTAATCCTTTAGTTGGCCTGCACAGCAGAACACAAGTTTCTTTTATGCTAAATATTGTAACGGCTCTTCATGCAGGTTGCCCTGTTCCCACGCAGGTACCTCTTTGGTGCATGACAGTCAATGAAGCGAATATATTAGACCTTTGCAGGGGATGCGAAGTATGCATTAACACGCTCTGTAGCCTGCTTTTCAGACAATACCTTGTTGAAAAGTTGCTGACTGCTATTTGGCCGAAGTTGTACCCTTTTTATATGACTTGTTATTGGAAGCAATCGGCTGTTAGACTTCTTCAAAACTCAGAGCCACATTCGTGAAAGGATAAATGGATGACAATGAGACTACCGAGTAGATAACTTTAGCCTGTGGCTTTGCATGCGAAACTGCAAATACAGTTGCTTATATGAGACTAACCACAGTGAGTGGTTAGTAGGCCTACAACGTTTGCTATAGGCTCATGACTGTGCAGATATTAGCCTGTTTGAGACCAATTAACTGATAAGCTAGGTTTTTTTAGCGAATACAAATACAGAGATAAGTGCTCTGAATGAGAATGCATGCATGAATGAATGAATGAACGAGTTAATTAGAAACGAGTATCTGATGAAATCTGTTGAACACATTATGTGAAGAAATGAGTATTCTTGGACCTGCATCGAAGAAGAAAACGAAGAAAAAAACGAAGAAGAAGATGATGATGAAGAAAAGAAAAACTCGGCAGCCGAGATTCGATTTCTTTCTTTTTGGCCCGGAAGGAATATAATATATGTGCTGAACTATGAAAGGGATGAGGGAGACAAAGCGAGAGAGAACCCTACGTTCAGACGAACTGCTCAGTTTATAGGAGAAGCGAGAAACAAGAAAGTAATTGAGACGCAAGGGACGTATGATAGGAGATAGCGTGCAATAGAAAAGAAAGATGGTTAGACCGAGAAGAAGAAGAAGAAGAAGAAGAAGAAGAAGAAGAAGAAGAAGAAGAAGAAGAAGAAGAAGAAGAGATACGAGAGACACAGAAGAGAACGAAGACATATCATAGGAAAGATAGACAGACAAAGAGAGACGGAGACACGCGTGGGTAGAGACTGGGGATGCAATGAAGATACAGAGGGAGCGGATGGAATTGATGCTGTTGGTCTGCGGTCGATATGGCAAATTGGAGTTGTCGTCATAGAGACGGGACACATAATCATTTTGGACGCACGAATAGCCGAACAAACCGAAAGTGATCATTAGCCACACCTGAATTCAGTCAAGGCTGGACGTCTTTACATGTAATTCTCGGTTCACGCGACTGCCGGATCTCAATCTTTCGATGACTTTCGTTCCAGAATTCTTATATCTTTATGCTATCCTGTTGGTAAAGGCTCAGCTTCTGGGCGCAGCAATGCCATCCGATCTCAATGCAAACCAATATCATCATTCGGTTGGCTTTCCTCATACTTCAACTGCAGGCCATGTAAGACCATGGTTTAGACTTTCATGCTCAGGATTCAGTCCGTCTGTCCGTCCCCTACCAATCCATCCATCCATCCATCCATCCATCCATCCATCCATCCATCCATCCATCCATCCATCCATCCATCCATCCATCCATCCATCCATTCATCCATCCATCCATCCATCCATCCATCCATCCATCCATCCATCCATCCATCCATCCATCCATCCATCCATCCATCCATCCATCCATCCATCCATCCATCCATCCATCCATCCATCCATCCATCCATCCATCCATCCATCCATCCATCCATCCATCCATCCATCCATCCATCCATCCATCCATCCATCCATCCATCCATCCATCCATCCATCCATCCATCCATCCATCCATCCATCCATCCATCCATCCGTCCTCCGTTCTTGCCTCCGTCCCTATCTCTGTCCGTTCCTTCTCTCCATCCATCCATCAGTCCATCTATCCGTCCGTCCACCCGTTTGTCTGTTTTGCTACCTGTCTGCCTATCTTGTCAGTATTTGTTACAATTTTATATATGTATATATTTATATATATTATATATATATACACATGTGTGTGTGCGTGTGTGCGCGCGCGCGCGCGTGTGTGTGTGTGTGTGTTTATATGCATAGTTGATTCCCTCTCTCCTCTCTGAAGACACTTTCGTAGGATGAGAATGAATGCGAAGACACAGAGACGATTGAAGTAGAACGTCACTGACGGCGGCTGCTATACGCGAACACCCTACGGACCATTGGCTAATCTAAAGATGAATTCTTCTATCGACTATCACCGACAGTCAGTAACACTAGCGACGGTGGTGATGGATGGATTCCTCTAGCGTCGTAGTCTGTGGTTGTTGCTGCTGCAGCTGCCGCTGCATCATAAACGGCGACAATAGACGACATGGTGACAGCTCTGTTAATTGCATAAAAAATGCATGCTCTGGCAATGCCTTGCTCTACCATTTTTTTGTCCGTTAACAAAACTCTAACATCAGTTGAGCTTCTTTGCGGTTCCTTGTGACGCTAATGCATTGCAAATGAAATGGCAAGTGTCTGGTATTCGCATCCCGCAGTCAGCTGTGCAAATCCTCTAATGCATTGTACTCAGGGTTTTGTTTCGCGGCAAATACCACGACAGCAATTCAGCTAATGAACAGAATTTTATTGCATCCTATCTATTCTGAATATTTATTTCCTTTCGTCTGCCTTGCATGGTATTGCGTTGTGGCTTTCACGTTCGACTTCGTTCATCTGCGAATAGGATACTGCTCTTTTTTCCATATCTTCTCTCGTATCCGTTTCCTTCTCAATATTTTCCATACAAGAATAAAAGATATTACTCTGTCTCCTGCGATTTCTTGTTCTCCGTATGCGTCTATGTCTCTTTCTGTCCCTCTCTGTTTCGGATTCATCATCTGCAAGACTCAGCTACAACGTTTGGATGATTGGTCTATTTGCTTGTCCCTCTGCCGATCGCCATTTCTGTCTCTCACCGTCCGTTTGTCTCTGAATGCGCCAGTGAATGACGAGGTAGATGAAGAAGAAGAGGTTGGAGATGAAGAGACAGAAAGACAGAAACATATTACCTTTCTTTCTATGTTCCTCGTTCTTCTCCACTCCAACCTCTTTGAGAATGCAAATGAACCGTTCGATACCATTTCGAAGCATTTTTCTTGTGTTAATCGTGTGAAAATCGAAATCATCAACTGATTTATGTTCAGAATTTACCAGGATGATTGTATTTGAAAGAGTTTCATTAACAAAATGTGTGGAAGGTTTCGACTTAACGACTTACTCTGCCGTACCTAGCCTATAGGCTTGGCTCCATTTTCGCGTTTATATTTTATCTCCTGCACGGTTAGCCTGCCGTCTGGTTCGCTTGATCTAACTTTGAATTATTTCACCAAGATATAATTGCCTTGCCTATTCCTTGACTCACCTCATTTTACCTTAACTGGCCTCACCTTACCTTGCAATAAATCAAACCTTTCTCGGCATCGCTTCACCTTGCTTCTTTTACCCAAGCTTGATTACTTTATCGTGACTGAGTTTGGCTCCATTTTCGTGCTTCTATTTTTGGATGACGTGTCAAGTATAATAACAATGACCAATGAGCAAGGGCCGCGGCATCGCTGGTTGTGGCACTGACGATAGGCGTGACACCCGATGCCACCAGAGGCCATTAATGTCGTACCGTTTCATGATTTCACTGTCCAGACCGAACAAACACGCCTTCTGTGCCCCACACGCCGTCTATATTTCATAATTTGTAATTGGAACAGAATGTTTATATGGCGACGTTTAGAGAGACAGACAGACATACAGACAGACTGAGAGAGAGAGAGAGAGAGAGAGAGAGAGAGAGAGAGAGAGAGAGAGAGAGAGAGAGAGAGAGAGAGAGAGCGAGCGAGCGAGAGAGCGCGATATCATTTCGCATTCCTTTCTCCGTAATAGCCATGCTGCATCGACGCCCACATTAAGAAGAAATGGACGGGAAGAAATACAGCGCAGAGAACGAACGAAGGAGGGAACAAAGGATGGAAGAAAGGACGGACAGACTGAAACAGGCAGGGAGGGATGAAGAGAGGGAGAAAGAAAGGACGGGAGAGAAGGATGGGCTAGATGGAGGATGAAAGGAAGGAGGGATTAGAGGGTGGAGAAATTGCAATCGTAATTTAGAAGTTTCTAAAGAAAGGCAAGTCGCGGGAACCAGCTTATTCACAGCCGCTCAGTTAAAAGAAAATCGATAGGGAGTTCAAGTCAGGTTCGGTTTCATGGTCAAAGATCAGACAGGTCAGATGACAATCACTGTGGATGGTATTTAGAATGGGAGCCGCGAGAAAGGTTAGATGAACAGGAGAAATGAGGATAGGATTTGTGGGGGAGGAATGTTTAAGTGTTGAACAAAAGATATGCCCAGGGATTGCAAGATCCCTGGGCATATCTTTTGTTCAACACTTCGTTAGTTAGTAGGATGGGTGAACACATGAAGGAAGGGAAGAAAGGTACGATGGAGAGAAGGGTATGGGTGGATGGACGAAGATAGGTAGGAAGGTTAAGAAGGAAGAATTGAAGGGCAAGCATTTGTATTCTTTACCCAAATATTGCATCAGAGCCACGTAGCTGAACTGGTTCATTTGCCAAAACCCTAAACAAATTTGAAGCCGAAACGAAAACCATATAGGCTATATACACAGAATATAAAACCGTTGAGCCACGCATGTCTTAATTTAGCTCCGTGGTTCGAACGTGCTATCTTATAAGACACTGCTACAGGCGGAGGACGGCCTGACGAACGACGGGCAGAGGAGACGAGAGAATCGGACAACTAAGGGAAGCTGCAACAGGAATTAGGCGAGGAGGGCACTGATCCGAACGCTGTCATTACCAAAGCAACAGCTGCTGTAAAGAACAGGCACTCCATTTGCTTACGTTGGCAAGGGGCCCGTGATGTGATCGTCAATATAATGACCGCGCACCTGTCAGCTGCTGTCGTTTAGTCGTCTTAGCGCCAGCCTAGCACATTATACTTTATCGATCGCGGTCCCCGAAGCGCCATCTTAAGACCAGTGCGCCGTCTAGCAAACGTCGCACGGCAGCGATGTCACGCTATACGTGCTGTGTCATCAAATGAAAAGTAATACAAGCGCTACATAAATATTCATAGACGTATTCTGAGGCGTAGAGAATCCTAAAGCGCAATAGAGTAGCTTGTGGGAGAGAGTGAGAATGAAGTCGTCTTTCCGGTGATGAGGGAAATTCGTACTATTCTATGACTCGTTGCGGAATGAAGTGGCGTTATAATAATTATGTGGCGATAAAATATGTAGGTGTGATGTTGTGAGCTGAAACTGTTAACATGAAATGTTATGCAAAATAGACATAAACTTGGCTCATTATAAGGCAGAAGAAGAATAATGCTTAGGAGAAGAACGCAAAGGAGAAGAATGTGCAGAAGAAGAAGAAGAGAGAGTTGGAAATTCATTCTACAAATTCGTGGCACGTTTATAATCTTAAGTAAGTGAACGCAGCATGTGATAAATGGCGTTCTTGAAAAAAAAGAAATAAAAATGAATTACAATAGAAGTTACATGACTGATTTATGCATCTCACATTAGAAATTATGACATGTAGCTTAAGAATAACAGGATGAATGTAGGATGAGAAGGAAAGGCGTTCGTTGTGACATGTGAGCCGATACGATGGCGAGATGTGCGATTTCAATTCACGAAGACCGGATTATTCGTAACATCTACGAAAGATTGTAAAGTTAGATCTTGAATAGCGAATTTAGGCTAATGGTAAAGTGCTATGAAATTTTTTCTCGAAAGTATTTTACATGCTGAAAAGAGTATAATACAAAGCATAATTAAGCCCCTGCTTAGTTGTCACAAAATCCAATCTGTTGTGGATGACGTTGACTAACAATGAGTTGTCACAAATTTCAATATGTTGTGGGTGACGAAGACTAACAATAAGTTGTCACAAATTCCAATCTGTTGTGGATGACGTAGACTAACAATGAGTTGTCACAAAATCTAATCTGTTGTTGGTGACATAGATTGACAATAACTTGTCACAAATTCCAATTTATTGTTGGTGACATAGACTGACAACAAGTTTCCAAAACACTTTCACAACAGGATTCAAATCCTGGACTTAGAAAATAAAGATACTTCAGTTTGCAAACTGGTCCAGTTGAATCGTTGCTTATATTTTAATTAGACAAATCCACATAAATGGTCTAAACCTGAGGGCTAAATTATCGATGATTAAATTTAGACTTCAATAAGCAACTGCAAGATCGTTTATGGTTGGTTGAGGTTTACGAGAACAAAAGTCGTTAAGTAGGTAGCTAGTTGCCTTACCAAATAAAAGTGGGCAAGTTAACAATTTCAGTTTAGCTTACCCATTAGGCCTATAAATAGACAAGGTGAAATCCTATTAACACTTTTAACGACGCAAGTGTACTAAAAGTGAATGGGAAACCAAGGCAGCTTGTCGTTAAAGTGTAAAAGTCGAATTTTACTGCAATCATCAAAGCCGACATCAACCTTAATTGGCTGAATTTATTCGACGTAGAATTACAGTCTGGACATTAGCAAGATGTGCTGTCAGAGTCTTCTCTAAATGCGCGGTTATTTAGTTTTAAGTAAACACGGATTGGTTGACGATGGAACTGGATGCATCTATTTGTACCGAAACACAGGTCTTTAATTTGAATGGATGTTGGAATTTGGTCCAATCCATCAACAACCAAAGGCACAACGACCACTCGGAAGGCGTCAACATCGCTTTAAAGGCGGACAAAATTTCAACCAAAACGGAAATTTGTTCACATGTAGAAGGAAGTGCAATTTACCAAAGACACAGTAGACTGTCTGTTTGTCTGTCTCTCTGTCTGTCTGTCTATTCCTTTTCCTAAGTCAATATTTTCTGCCTGTCTTTCTATGAGGCTTTTGCGTTTCTAAGTATAGTCTGCGTCACTTTTCTAAGTCGACCTTTGTTTCTCTATCTGCCTCTACATGTATGTTTCTTCGTCTGCCCATTTGTTTCACTGTATCTACAGTATATATCTCTCTGTGGGCCTTTCGATCTGTTCCTTTGTCTCCCTCTCTGTTGCTCTGTCTTCCTCTCGCGTTCTGCCTCCTTTAATGATCCCACACATTTATACAGATGCAGAGTATAGCAATCGGAAGAAAGCCTACAGCACCAAAGATACTTTCAACGATGGCCACCTTCTACTGATGTTTCACAGTTTGACGCCTGGCAACCGCAAATAATTGACAGTCGGAAATGAATTATGAAGTTTTGCAAGTTTACCTACGTTTATCGTTGAGAATGAGTATGATACATGTAAAAGAAATATTTATTTATTATTTTTTTCCGGATATTTCTATAGCGCCTCTCGAAGTCAACTACTACTCAGAGGCGCTCCCGACTACAGCATTGTTATACAGTGCCGGAATTTTCACGCCGAAGCGCCACGAGCAATTGCGAGTGAAGGATTTGCCCAAGGTCTGTACGCAGCGGCTAGAATGGGATTCGAACCTGCAACCTTCCGGTCACAAGACGCCGAACTTACCACTGAGCCACCACGCCCCCAAAATAGCTACCTTTAATCAGTAAAACGCGAATGTATACTATTGTATAGCATACGCTAGGGCCCAGACTTTGTGTTATAGTCAGTAAGTCAGTAAATCAGTTAGGAGGGACAGATGGATTGACTGATTCCGTTTCACGCGGAAGCTTCTTTGCGAATACATTTCAATATATTGATCTTTCAGTCATTCACCTGTAGTGAAGCAATCATTCATTCATTCATTCATTCATTCATTCATTCATTCAGTCAGTCAGTCAGTCAGTCAGTCAGTCAGTCAGTCAGTCATTTAGTCAGTCAGTCAGTCAGTCACTGCCTGCGCCTGTTGTTTGTCGTTGTGACTGTTGGTCGCGATGACTTATTAAGTCATTATGTTTTAGTAGCTCAGCCTTCCTCCGCTACGTTATATTATTATTGCTAGTCCATTGATTCTGGTTCATGAAGCCTAACCACGTGACTCACAGGTGAAGCATGAGCCGTTGTTGGTGCATTGGATGACTGCGTCTCAGTAAAAAAAAGCATATGCTTGCTCATACACGTATAGGCTATCTGCGTATTGAATATCTGCGTTCGTAGACCAGTCAGTCTAATTATCCGTCTCTCTTTCTATCTTCCTTCCTACCCGTGTCTGTTTGTATGCCAATCTCGCTGCGTCGGAGAGATTAATAGCGGGCTTATGGCCGCCAGTGTACGTGGCAAATTTATTTCGCGGTCGTCCTAGAGCCGTGTGCTAAGTATAGATTACTGGTACTCTTTCCAGGATAAACACGCATTGCAGACCTACAAGAATAGAAGTCTTTTAACAGCACTTGGGTACTATGGCAACGGATCTTAGGTGACACATCATATATATATATAATCATATACACGCGTAAAGAAACGTCCAATACATCTGCTTCATCGCCTGTGTTATTCAGGCAAATAGGAGCAGAATGTGCATTCACAGACATTACAGTATGAGAAACGATGCCTCGAAAGCAGACATTGTGCGGCAAACAATGCATGCTATAAAGACGCAGGAGCAATCACCCATGCTGACCAAATATGTGTTTAGATTCCTTTTGTTGTTGGCTGCAGAGCATTTGTAAGAAAACCAGATGAAAAACATCTTAAGTGACATTTAAAATGTTTTAATTAAAAAGGCATTGAAACTGTAGGTAAGAACAAGACCAAATGAAAACGATGAAATGAGTGGAGTCTATATCTGTCCAGAGATCGTCAATTTCAGAATTCATCCTGCTGTGAAGTCATTTTCTAGTGGAGGTTTTTTGCTGTCAGAGGAAGTGAATTGTTATTGCAATAGGCAGACTCTGTACTTCTTAAGCCTCCTTAAAAATACTAAAATGAAAGAAGTAATTATTGCAAGCTCTCAAAAAGACATGATCGCACGCACAGATTCAATCATTTGCAGTCTGTTGTATATGGAGAGGTATACAGAAGAGTCTGAATTAATCTAGTACATGATGATTAACTGCAACAACTGGGAAGATGGGTTAAAGTAGAGCCAGGATGAGACTTTTTCAGTCTATTCTTCTTAGTAACTATAGTGATTTTATAAATGTAAGTCAAGTTGCGAATGAAATGGTACAGGGATTGAGTACCATCTGTTTGTCATCTATGGTGAGGCTTACAGGCTAAGACAGGATGTACGTATGTTTGTATGTATGTATGTTTGTATGTATGTATGTATGTTTGTATGTATGTATTTGTGCATGTATGCATGCATGCAAGAATGCTTTCACGGATGCATGTATGTGTGCATGTATGTATGCAATGCATGTATGTATGTATGTATGTATGTATGTATGTATGTATGTATGTATGTATGTATGTATGTATGTATGTATTTGCGTCTACGAATGCATGCAACAATACATTTATGTAACACTAGCTGGTTTACCCGGCGTTGCCCGGGGTTATAAGTTTCAATCCCTGTAGCGAATAAGCAACAAATTTAGGTATAAGTTTAAATCCGTGTAGCGAATAAGCAACAAATTTAGGCGACCTGTGGGGGAGACTGCTTCGCAGTCTAGGCGTGGACTGACTGCTTCGCAGTCGCCCTGTGGCGACGACTGCTTCGCAGTCTCCCGTGGACTGACTGCTTCGCAGTCGAAGAGGGTGAACCCGGCGTTGGCGGGTTCAAGAAAACGCCAGAAATCTAGCCGTCACTGCCCTTAGTAAAACAGAGTCTTTGAACATACAATTTTGCTGTAAAACGATGAATATAGTTCGAATCGATCGTAATTAAATTTTGTGCGAAAGTAAACAACGTCGTTATGCGCATTATTAATGACGTTGGGGGAATACCCGCGCCATAAATAGAACCGCTTGGCAGTGGAAGAGCGTTATGCGCATTATTAATGACGTTGGGGAATACCGGCGCCATAAATAGAACCGCTTTGCAGTGGAAGCGTGAGGGACGGTCGGTTGGGTAGAGTTTTTGGGGATTTTCACCATGTTAGCGGTGAAAAGGGGGTACGCGAACCCCTCCACTGGGTGTCCGATGCCGAGGCCGACACAGTAGTGAAGGTTTCGAGTGGAAAGGTGCAAAATTGTAGAAGTTAAGCCCGGTCAAACAGACAAACAGACAAACAGACAGACAGACAGAATTCTCGCTTTATTTATATAGATAACACTTTATTGGTCCACATTGATTGTACAAAATATTCATAAAGTGACAGTTGTATTTGTTAAAACCCAAATTGAACCATATGATTCATAGTCAACACCACAGTTAACAGTTAATACAGTACAAACTTAGCAACTTGACGGACTCAATCAGCACCCTAAGTAACTGGGCTAATTGACTAAGTCCTGGCTCATACCCGGGTGTTGAATTTACCTATGATGTACGTTGGGTATGTTCTGTGTTATGACGTCATGTGGAGATCATTTGGACGCAACAGGAGACCCAGAAGGGATGAAGTCCCGCTGGGAAGGGTCCCCTTATTACTATTGATACATAACATGGCGGTAAAAAGAATTTCGTAGTCATGCCAACCAAACAGATAATACCAATGACCTTTCTTTAACACAAGAGACAAACCAGCTAGCTTAGTCATTATGAGATGTTTTAACAGTGCCGGTGCCACAGTTGATCCCTATCACCCAATAGCCAGCTCTTTAAGTGACCTTTGAATATATTTAAATTAGGACTGTCTTTTATGTGCTTTGGTATTAAGTTCCAGGTTGAGGGACCTGTACATGCTAAAGAGAATTTCCTAATATTTGTTCTTGCAAAAGCCTCTCTTAAGTTGGAGGCCCTCCTTGTTGCATACTGGTGGATCTGTGAGTTCACATTGAAAAGACACGAGTATTCCGGTGGCAATAGCTTATTGATTGAGGAGTACATAAAAATCCCTATTTGATACTCAAGTAATTTATCTAACCTCAGTATGCCCAATTTTTTAAATAGTTCATCAGTATGTGCTAAGTAGTGGGATTTCGTTATTGTCCTTATGATTCTTTTAATGAGTATATTCATTGTCTCTCGGTGACTAGGGTATAGCTGATTAAAATCGGGACGCGTTAGACAAGAACAGAATTGAACGCTGAGTTGCGTGCATCCTTCAACGTCAGCAGTGGCTTAGTTGCTGCATAATGAAACTATTTCTTTCAAAGCCTTTAGAATCAGTAGGGCTTGCACGCATCGGATCTATTCCAGAAAGACGATCGGTCTTTGCTCAATCATGGTGCGGTTCACTTCTCTTTTACCCAAACTTCCATCAGTTATCACGATAAACGCTGCGGTATTGCGTTAAAAATGCGTTCCTTACTCTCGTAAACCTAGCTTCGGTTTTTAATTGAAAATATTACCTGAGCGTTGGCTAATCAATCAAATTAGGAAAATGCTGAATGCTGAAGCCAAAAGGGATAATTGAAAATTGGACTGTAGACAGGAAGGTCTATGTAGAAGACGACATTGCCACTTGAGAAGCCGTTAGGTATGCAACAAAAATTAAGCATAAAGGTGCCAAATAGATAATATTTTGAATAAATACTTCATTGAAGTAGCCTATGCCAAAATGGGCAGTTAATTGACAACAGAAATTTGCCCGTAACTGCTAACTGAAATCATCGACTCGTCGTTTGGTATGGAATTATCCAAACAACTAAAATTGTTAATTGCCATTACAAAGAAATTAGAAACCACTATCTTACAACCTTTTTAATGGCATAGGCCTACTACTATGTGTTGCAAGACTATCGAAATCAAATATCCAGGATATTACGCACAAATAACTCTTTAGAATTCAATTAATGAACAGATATTTCAAAGTTGAACTATTAGTACCTTGCGGCCGAAACACATATTAATTGGTTGAGCGTCAAATCGGTTTGACTTTTAAAACTCTACACTGTTGGCCACACAGACATCGTACAGACAACTACCGTGAATTTTCTTTTCATTGCCAAAGTCGAGCTTCGATTTTAACCACAGTCCAATAATTATTAAGTGCTCTCATGGAGCGTTGTCTACGTCGACTGAAGCTGAATTCTTGTTTTCCAAAGAAAGCCATCGATACTGCTAAATATCCAGAATATTAAACGGAAATAGAGTTAATAAAACTCAAACAGCCCTTTGGCCATGTTTTATTTTAGGATACTAATACTGGAGATATATAATTCCTCAGATATTTACAGGGGTATTTCTATTACGTCTTCCTGTTAGAAGAGAGAGATGGGAGATTTGTACTTCCTCCCTATTGCAAGCTGAGAATAAAGGACCCCCGTCGACCCACCCTAAACAGATTTAACCTATGTATGTAGGCCTATGCAATAATAGATTAAGTCTATGTATGTAGGCTTATGCAATAACAGATTCAGCTTATGTATGTAGGCCTATGCAAAAACAGATTTAGCCTATGTAGGCCTATGTCGGCCTGTGCAATAATAGATTAAGCCTATGTATGTAGGCCTATGCAATAATAGATTCAGCTCATGTATATAGGCCTATGCAAAA
Source organism: Allolobophora icterica (assembly GCA_963556255.1). Taxonomy (NCBI): domain Eukaryota; kingdom Metazoa; phylum Annelida; class Clitellata; order Crassiclitellata; family Lumbricidae; genus Allolobophora; species Allolobophora icterica. The sequence continues at coordinate 37,851,397 of OY744608.1, read as the reverse complement.
ACAGATTTAGCCTATGTATGTAGGCCTGTGCAATAATAGATTAAGCCTATGTATGTAGGCCTATGCAATAACAGATTCAGCTTATGTATGTACGCCTGTGAAATAACAGATTCGTGTACCTTCAATTGTTTTTGTATTTTCGTGTCTCAGGTTATGGTCTATAAATATATGCATACTAAGCTATTCGAAGTACATTAAAATCAGTCCTTTACGCGGTCTGACAGGTTTTAAACAGATAGATAGACAGACAGACAGACAGACAGACAGACAGACAGACAGACAGACAGACATACAGATAGATAGATAGATAGATAGATAGATAGATAGATAGATAGATAGATAGATAGATAGATAGATGGATGGATGGATGGATGGATGGATGGATGGATGGATGGATGGATGGATGGATGGATGGATGGATGGATGGATGGATGGATGGATGGATGGATGGATGGATGGATGGATGGATGGATGGATGGATGGATGGATGGATGGATGGATGGATGGATGGATGGATGGATGGATAGATAGATAGATAGATAGATAGATAGATAGATAGATAGATAGATAGATAGATAGATAGATAGATAGATAGATAGCAAACGTTAAGTTTTTTAAATGTGTGAAAAGGAAGAGGATTTCCCCATCTCTGTGATGCAGAATCCGAGTACTGGTAATCAAATGGACCTGTCGCAAAATCGATATGAAATTCTGGATCGTTTACCAAATACCCTCTGAGAATTTATACAGCGCTGTACTCAAGGCTTCTTCTCGAGAGCGCTTCTAGTTAAGCTCTTCTGAAAGAGTCCAGTTAGTCGAAGTGCTGGTAAAATGTTGAAGACGCAGATCCAGTTCCGATCCAGATCCGACACACAACTGTGGTTGTGTGAATAAGACGGCCATTTATGCCAGATAGAGGCAGAAGACGTATGGCCGTTCAAAACGATACATAGCGACAACGGTCCTAGCAATACGTAGACTGTAGAATACAGCTGACAAGGCATGTTTCTAGATTCGATGGACATTAGATATGGAATACATACATCACACTACATACAAATTATTCAGTTTTATTACACTATGATTCTAAATCATAGAAACGTTTACATAGGTCGCCTGTTCTAGTTTTTTCAATAATCGCACTGTTTGATAATTGGCACCAACTGCAAACAACAAATCCTCGCAGTGCATATGGAGTGTCACAGTTCGTCAAAGCATAACGGTTGGATACAGTGGCGGCGCCAGACATTTCTTGTAACCAGGGCATAGCCAGGGCAATCATACAAGTAACCAGTGCAAAGTGCGATTTCTGCCTCAAGCAAATGCTGGGCAGGGCAAAACTCCTGGCAGGGCAACGATCAGGGCAAAGGCTTTTTTTTACCAGGGCATTTGCCCTGGCTCGCCCTGGTGTAGCGCCGATTATAAGTCAAACAGATCAAAAGGATTCCAGTGCAAACAAGATAACTGCAATCGCATATATTCACGATCGATCGTGCCTGCGTAAGTCACCCACGAGATCTGTCTGCCATCGGGGTCTTGTGTGACCGTGTCAGTGCGCTCTAAACCTTGCATCCAGCTGACAAAAGAAAGGACAACGCGGACCGATATTCGAGTCAGCGACGGGGATTTTGGAGACCGCCTGATATCATTCAGACCCGGTGGCTTAACGACGACTATCTTTGATCTGCCGGTCATCAAATTCACAAGAGGAAATCGTGTTCTATGGTGTTAGGTTGCGAGGAGACGATTGGCAGACGACAACTACGACGCCGATAAATTCGTCGTCGGCGTACACTTGATCATCAATCAGTCCGCGTCGTTTATCAGAATGTGAATGAAGTATATATTGAATCGATGGTCGGCGATTCATGTCCCGGCTTATGCCAAGTTCCAGAGGCTGAACTCAGGAGAAGAATTTATTGTGTGTTTATAACAATGTATGTGAGTATGTATGTACGTTTGTATGTAGGCCTAAATAGATATAATTATTTATGTATGTAATGTGTGTGTGTTGCTTTATAGGATCTCACATTAGCGCTGAAGCACAGCCATCTAACAGATCGGAAACAGGTGCATTTTAAAGATGAGCTGATTATGTCTGTCTAATTAGCTATTTGTGCCGGTGTCACGAAATAGAGTATCCCCTATACAAGTATATCCCCTTAGCAGAATGGAGTATCCGGCCGGATGAATGTGAACGGGAGGGACTATCCCCCCTCGTGCAAAAGTATCCCCCATGAGTCGTACGAAATTATACCTCTGTCAAAAAGTATCCCCCTGCAGCATAATTGTAAATTGTGCGATTTAAGTCAGTTTAGAACTACATCAGTCGTGGTCATAGGCAAAGCCATATGCTACTTATTGTTGGCATGCGTGGGCAAAGAATCCAGTGAAGTCAATTATCCTCTCTCTACTCTATACTCTGTAACTCTTAGGCAAGTCTTCCTCGTTTTGCTGGTGTACCGATTGATACGAATCGACCAATATCAGCAGTCACAAACGATAATGCCATGAAAAGGGAATAAGGCGCTAATTAGGTGCATTGGCAGCTCCCGCTTGATATCGGTCGATTCGAATCAATAGGTACACCAGCAAAGCCAGTGAAGCCAACTGAGGCACTGAACCAACTTCAATGACTCTTGTGTTCTTTGTGGTGTTGTAATCTCACGCAAATTAAACAATGTCTATAATCTATATTCGCATTATTAGTTGCGTGAAGGGCTTGTTGCGATGGATGTGTTTAAAACAAGGATGACAAATATCAGCAATCAGTTGCCAATCACAAACGACAGTGTCATGAAAAGGGACTAAGGTGCTAATTAGGTGAATTGGCATAGCTCGCGCTTGATATCGGTCGATTCGTATCTCGGCAAAAATCGGCCGACAATTGCGTCAGCTCTACACAAGGCATCTAACCACATCGGGGAACCTACATGTTAAAGACCTTCTCTGTCAGCAGCATGTGGACTTCTCTTCGTGTGGGCTGTACGCAACTGCCTATACCTTTGAGATTGCTTCCGGTTCTGCTGGATGTTGACTTGGTGAGCCTTCAGAAAAAAAATTAATACGAAAATATCTTGACAAATGCTTCAACGACACGGTAATACTGTCTTTCCCTAAAATCCCTCGTAAGAGAAGGGGAAGAAAGCCACTCCCGCTTGTGGTTATCCTTCCTACTGCAATTTCGGTTTGATTACTCTAAACAGTGCTTAGAACACTTAGAGTTTCTTGCTTTTGAATCTTGATTACAGCATAGATGTATCAATTATACGCATTTTTCAATAATATCTTATACCTCTGAATTTTTATCCACCGGGGGATGATTTTACACGATGGGGGATAGATTTTTTTGGCCGAGAGTTAAATAACAATTAACTCAAGACAACCAGTTAGCCCAGTGCCGAATTTAGACTTGGTAAGGCCCTAAGCTATATAAAGCCTGGAGACCCCTTGTTAAAAAATTACACTACACCAGAAGATCTCTCAAAACTTGAAAACATATATGCCTTTTAATTATTTAATATAGCAAGGTATTTAAAGCGAAAAATTAAAATTATTTTCAAATGAATGCGTTTACTCAGGCGAGATGGAATTTGCTACACAAGCCGCTATAAAAGGTTCTGCTTCTACACAATTATATACATATAGTGCGCATACAATTTTAAAAAGCCCCACTAAATTCTGGATTTGTTTTATGCCTCTGCGAATTGTGAGGCCCGAAACTGTAGCTTCTTTTAGCCTATGCCTAAATCCGGTGTCGCGTGACAGACTATCCGTCCTAAAACTATCCGGGGGATGAATAAATCTTCCGGTATAGAGTATCAGGGGGATAAACCATTTCTATCCCCCATCGTGTAAAATCATCCCCCGGGGGATCAAAATTCACAAATATGAGGTATTTTTGAAAAATGCGTATAATTGATAAATCTGTTGTAGGGCCTAATCAAAATCAAAAAGCATTTGACTGTAAGTGTTCTAAGCAATGTTCAGAGCAAATCAAACCGAAGTTACAGTAGGAAGGATAACCACATGCGAAAGTGGCTTTCTTCGCTTTCTCTTAAGAGGAATTTCGGGGAAAGACAGCATCACCTTGTTGTTGAAACATTTCTCAAGATATTATCGCATTTCTGAAGGCTCACCGAAGTCAACATCCAGCGTGGCAGAACTGGAAGCAATCTCAAAGGGATAGGTAGCTGCGTACAGCCCACACGAAGAGAAGTCCACTTGCTCCTCGCAGAGGAGGACTTTAACATGTAGGTTCCCCGATGTGGTTAGGTGCCTTGTGTAGGCTAGAGCTGACGCAATTGTCGGTCGTGGTTTGCCGAGATACGAATCGACCGATATCAAGCGCAAGCTATACCAATTCAACTAATTAGCACCTTAATCTCTGTCGTTTGTGATTGCTGATATTTGTCATCCTTGTTTTAGGCACATCCATCGCAACAAGACCTCACGCAACTAATTAGCCTATGCGAATAGACATTGTTTAATTTGCGTGAGATTACAACACCACAAAGAACACAAGAGTCAATGAAGTTGGTTCATTGCCTCAAATGACTTCACTGGCTTTGCTGGTGTACCTATTGATACGAGTCGACCGATATCAAGTGCGATCTACCAATTCACCTAATTAGCACCTTATTCCCTTTTCATGACACTGTTGTTTGTGACTGCTGATATTTTGTCTTCCTCCTTTTGCTGGTGTACCGATTGATACGAATCGACCGATATCAATGTCACAACTTGCCTAAGAGTAAATAGAGTATAGAGTAGAGAAAGAGAGTAATGAGTTGACTTCACTGGATTCTTTGCCCACGCATGCCAGCAATAAGTAGCATATGCCTTTGCCCACGGCTGTAGTGGTAAAATTAGAGGCAAGTACACGCTACCAGTTAGTTTTCCGAAACAAATTAGAGGTGAGAAAAAATATTTTTGTGAGGTGAGTGTACGGTCTCTAGAAGTGAGTACACGCTGTATACCCGCGTATACCTTCGGCTACAGCCCTGGCTTTGCCGAATGCCGGACAGTTACCCCCTGGACATATTTCTCCCGGACATATTCCCCCGGACAGTTACCCCACGGACACTTTCCCCCCGAATCTAGGTAGGTCATTTTCCTCCCCGGACAAATTCCCCCTTTGTGGATTTATGTATGTATGTATGTATGCATGTATGTATGTATGTATGTATGTATGTATGTATGTATGTATGTATGTATGTATGTATGTATGTATGTATGTATGTATGCATGTATGTGTGCATTGTATGTATGCATGTATGTATGTATGTATGTACGTATGTATGCACGTATGCATGTCTGTATGTATGTATGTATCTTTGTATCTATGTATGTATGCATACATGTAAGCATGCATGTATGTATGCATGTATGTACGTATGTATGTATGTATATATGTATGTATGTAAGTATGTATGTATATATGTATGTATACATATATGTATGCATGTATGTAAGTATGTATGTATATATGTATGTATACTTGTATGTAAGTATGAATGCATATATGTACATGTATGTATGTATGTATGTATGCATGTTTGTACGTATGTATGTATGTATGTATGTATGTATGTATGTTTTGATCATTAAAATAGAGAACTTTTTGTATGTTGCATTGAGGCGGCTAATGTCCTAGTAGAGGGGGAAGTGTCCGGGGGTAACTGTCCGTTGGGGAATATGTCCGGGGGAATATGTCCAGAGGGTAACTGTCCGTTAACCGGCTTTGCCTATGACAACGACTGATGTACATAGTTCTAAACTGACTTAAATCGCACAATTTGTAATTATATTGCAGAGGGATACTTTTTAACGGGGGGGGGGGGTAATTTCGTACGACTCATGGGGATACTTCTGCACGAGGGGGAATAATCCCTCTCGTTCACATTCATCCGGCCGGATACTCCATTCTGCTAAGGGGATATACTTGTATGGGGGATACTCTATTTCGTGACACCGGCACTGAGTAAGCCTTTAGATGATGAGATCAGTTGATAGGCGGAATGCTATTTACGAAGACTCATTCGTGTGTGAAGCTCACAAAACACCCAACACGACCTTACTTTCCTGATCTAATCCAGGCATCTCTGATGACACATGCATGCGAGAATAGTATAAATTGGCGTCATCGTGCGTCCAAATGTTTTTTTTTGTTAGAAGCCGATCAATTCTTCGTCCCTGTAATTGTCTGTTAAGAGGACACGTCTGCTGGCCGGAACTAATTGACTTTCTGTCGTGGTTGCTGCATATAACTAAATGGGCGAACGACCGAAGAATTCATGCGACACAGACTGCCTTAATAACACTCTACGCTTAACGCATAATGATGGCCTGCAGGCGCCGATCGATGGCACGCAGAGACCCAATTTAATATTTTACAATGATATTGACATCTCAGGTCGATATGTCTTCCCTCGTCTAGCCATTGGCGAACTGCGGAAGGTTAAACCTT
>OY744608.1:37817428-37839928 GCA_963556255.1 Allolobophora icterica | reverse complement strand
TGACCTAATTTCTGAGCAGAGCAGACAGACACATGGAGATGGTTTCGACATCTGTACGTGATGCTCACAAAGAGAACAGTATTTAAATGACCAGTTATCACACGCTGAAATCTAACTGGAACAGAATTTATCGGACAAGATAGGTCACATACAATGATGTGTTCATGTAAGTTATATGAACTTTGCCGACGACTTTCGCAGTTGTCAGCCTGCAGTCAGTGCAGTGTAGCGATAACTCAAGTAAGACACACACACAGTCTTGGTTTAGATTGTACATTAATCAAAACGAACAGTTCAATCACAACAGTAGGCCTACTTGGATCATCACAGTACCTTAACGCAAGAATCTATCAGTGACATCAGTAACTCAAACCTAGCACACGACAGACTATCTGAATCCAAGTGTTTGGCGTTCTCTACACATTGCATTTGTCTTGTCTTGTCTTCAACCGTCCTCAATCCGAGGGTTGGTCGCTTCATGGACAAGTTTCCTCCATCTCCTCCTGTCCTCCGTCTCCGACAACACTTGATTGAACGATAAATCCATCCAAGTTCTGATGTTGGTGAGCCATCCCATCCTTGGTCTTCCTTGTGCTCTTGCCCCTGGGACTGTACCCTGCACCATCTCTTTTTCCAGGCAGTCTCCCTTCTTCCTCATCAGGTGTCCGAAGTAAGAAAGCTTCCTTCGTTTGATCGAGTTAAACAAGCTTCTTTCTGTTCCTATCTTCTCCAGTACCCATTCATTTGTTCTTTTTTCCGTCCACGATACTCTCAGAATCTGTCTCAAGCATTTCATTTCGAATGCCTCTATTCTTTCTTCGTCTCTTTTCTTTATAGTCCAGCTTTCACAACCATATGTTGCCACTGGCCAGACAAGGGCCTTCATGAGTCGTAACTTAGTAGCCAGTTTTATGCTGTGACTCCTCCATATTTGCCTCAGTGCTGCCCCTGTGCTCAGTCCCCTTGCCAGTTTCTCTCTTATATCTCTGGTGCATTCTGCATCTTCAGTTACCAGCGATCCCAGATACATTGCATTTACGTTCGCCTTTATAGGCCCATTTCCGCCAAATCAACGGTCTTCGGTGACGTCAGGCATAGGCCAATTGCTCGCGAACGTCACACAAAAAAGAGGCATAATTAAACTTTCACGCGAACGTTCGCCAATTAGAAGCGTATATTAAATTGCTCGTTAACGCCGACCCGTAACTAAGTAACGAGCCACCAGATAAGTGAGCGACAATCCGTCACAGAAATTTTGAACCAAAGGCGCAGAAACCCTTCAACCAATTGCAAACGAATCTACAGCCTGATGACTTGTCGATGTGGCGTTATTGAAACTTCAGATAGCGAAGCCCGCTTAAGTGAAATATGACTATGACATACATACTGATCTTAATGGATATATGTATGTAGGCAGGCGCTTAAATAAAGAAAAGCTTATTATTATTATTGTTATCAGATAATTGACTTGGAATTTACTGTCATTCTTACGAACAGTGTTGTTTTCTGCATTTATCAGAAAACCAGCGCATTTCGCTTGTTGCTTTTTACTGTATAAATTTTGCCATGGCTAAAAGGCAAATATCTTCTTATATCTTCTAGTCCCCGTCATCGCCGTACTTCAAAGAGTCGAAAATAAATTAATAAAAAGTCTACATAGATCATAGGCGAGTCGGATCCCGCAACAGAGCTTCATACTATTGTCTTTTTTTAAGGAATCAACTAATTCTGATCTTCCTGGAATATAACGGTCAGTGTCATGGCCAGCAGCGGCTGTCTCAGTGAGTCGCATCAAAGTGTAGTCTTCCATTTTGCGGACATCGATTTATCATTGACTCAACCCTCCCAAAACATCTGTCGCATCTGCAAAATTAATTATTAAACAACACTGGCTTGCTTGAAGCAGCCGTGGCGAACTGGGTCCGGAAATATATCACGGGGCGAGATTACTCCAACCCAATTCTATGCTTGAAGCCACCCACGTACAATGACCGTTCTATCCAAGGAAGGTCAGAATTAGATGCTTCCTTAATTAAAAAAGACGACAGTATAAAGCTAAGTCGCGGAATCCGACTCTGCGTCTCCCGATGAGCAACGTCCTGAGAATGGCCTTTTCTCTGAAAACAGGGTTCGTTTCTTAACCGCCCACAATCATAGTCTTTACGCGTATATCTTAATTAAGGGCTCTTTCTCGACCACCATTCCATATCATGTGACCTCGAAACGAACGCCATTAACAGATGCCACCAGTCGTTCTCTAAGTTCCTGATACAGAGAAAGGTTTATGACAAGTTTGAGTGTCGTGACCCGACCTTCACGCAAGCTTCGTTTTTTCCTATCTGGAGTCAGTCTACATTGCGACCGGCAAAAGGGTGGACCTTCCGTTAAAAACGGGTCTTTTACACGCATCTGAAGCATAAGCGGATATTTCGGCTATGACCCGCCCGGAGCGCACTGACTTCCTTCATGGCTGCTTCTGTTTGTGAACGCTAGTTCACCAATTCTCAGTGATGGACACTAAACTAATTTTTTTAGTTAAACTAAAACTATTTTCCAACTAAAAAATATAGTTTAACTAAAGTTGGCAACTAATTTTGGAAAGTAGTTAACTAAACTAAAAAATGTAGTTAAACTTTTTCCAACTTTTTTCCAACTTTTTACGACAAACATTTTCACAATAACAGAGCTGTAATAATGCAGAGCGTCAATGACAATTTCACCTTAAAATTATGCAATGTGTACTGTTTTAGGATGCAGTTACAGGCGAACTGTAAGTAGTGTATGAATTTGAAAACACAGGCTGTTGATGCTAAAACCATGCAGTGTTAATCAATAAGTTTCGCGTTGAGTAGTTGACAGTGTTCAATGTTCATTGCGGAAAATAGTTGCGTATTGCTGATTTTTTAGTTAAACTTTTAGTTAGCAACTAAATTTTTTAGTTAAACTATGGTTTTAACTAAACTATTTCTTTTTAGTTAAACTTCATCCTTAACTAAAAAATGTTAGTAAAACTAAAAGTTAGCAACTTTTTAGTTAACTATTGCCAATCACTGCCAATTCTCGCTCGCCAATAATCATCTATGTGGGAAATCTTCATTTAGAATTGCATTGTGTAGGCCTATATATAGGCCTATATATATTAGGGTGCCAATGAACATAGTGTAAAAAATATTTTTTCAATTATTGTAATGTCTCACCCCGTCAAAGTGTTTCTTTTGGTATGTAGATTATGTGTTAAAACTTTTATTCAGATAGATACATATTTAGAGGTAGCTCATCGCATTAGTAATTTACAGTAGCTTATTACATTATTTGTGCCGCGAAATTGGCCTTCATGGTGGTGCCTGTGTTCTGCTTGATCAGAAACTTAGAAAACTCTATTGAACTTGGCATGCAGATACCAAATCATGGAATTAGTCATTGCCAAAGTGCTTGACATACTGATGGGACCCTCCAGTAGACCTAACATGAAGCTATTTAAGAGATTCAGAGACTATATATGGAGCACAATTGAAGCAGACCGTTATGAGATTGGTATACAAAGGTGACATCAACTGCACTGGATTTGGATCCAGTGAAAAATGAGCTTATCCGGTTCATCCAGCACCAACTCAAGGATTTTCAGCCAAGAGACGATTACTGTGAGCTCTTTCACCTGGCACTGATATTCCTAGAAGGAGCGGAAAGTGGTGGAGATGTGTGCATCCATGCTCCTGAAGCCTACCATACAGCTAGATGGATGGCAAAGCTAATATAGTCTAAAAATCTATTTATTACGCTCTCAATTCCACCTCAGCACATGTGAGTTGTCAGCTCTCCAACAGTTCAATGCATTTGTTCTCAAGTTGTACATAAGTGTTGGTACACAATTGCATGTGTCGCATCTGCTCCTCGCAAGTACTCGAATCTTCTGTGTGAGTTTGATGCATAGAAGGAAACAAAAAAGCTGTTGTCGGTGCAGCAATCAAGTCCTTTTGTGGTCATTTGTGTTATCTATAGGTGAAACTCTCGTTGGTCTTGCTTTCTTCAATCCAATGGTTCCTCTGGATATGAAGGAAGCAATGGTCACAGCCCTAAGTTAGGAAACACACGGAGAGCCTCCTCGGAGCATTGTAACTGGACATGGCGCCTTTACCAATGATACAGCTATGTGAATTTGTCTCACAACATCCTCTGCAGTTTTTTCGGCAACTGGAATATCATAGGACTTCCTGACCCTTCACCCTATCACTTAGAAGAACCATCCTGAGTATGTTAGTGTTCAAAAACGACTGGAGAGTCTGAAGGTAATCAATGATGCTGCCAAGCGGGGAATCGCTTTAATTCAGTCACTCAATGGTGTCCTCACTAACCAGGAAGAAAAGAAGTAGTTTCTTTTACAAGTTGTTAAAAGACATTTCCTGATACTAAGAAGTCTTCTTTTGTTCATCAGTGATGCTACGCTCATGGTTAAGTTAGCAATTATGAACTCTCTCCAAAGTCTCCTTAGCGATGTATGTTACTCAGTGATATTGGATGGAAATTCAACATTGTCCAATGCTAAAACTGTAACCAAGTTGAGCTACCAGTAAATATTATCTGATTGACACCAAAATTTGTGTCCTTCTTATCAATAACCAAGGGAATAAATGTAGGGGGTGAGACACTGCAAAATCCAAACTTTAATTTTCATTGGCACCCTAATATATATATATATATATATATATATATATATATATATATATATATATATATATATATATATATAATTAATAGAACTGATGAAATCGGACAAAATTGAGTCCAATTAGGCCTTTTTTCAAGTTCTACCACAGACTTGAAGAAGAAAGTCCTGATAGGCAGTGAAATTCTGACCAAACCTCACACTCATAGGCATGCCACACAAACACACTCGTTAAGGTCGTTCTCGTATTGGTCTTTAATTCGTCTCCAGTTTCAGACATTATAAAACCCGATTATATTCCATATAGGCCATATTCATAAAACAGCTATATGAAAGTAATTTCTGTTCATATTGATGACATATTCATTTATATATTAAACATTTGTCTGCTCACGCTTGGACTACTGCAACTCGCTCCTCATGGGTCTCCCCAAGCAGCGTCTCTCCCCCTTCAATCTGTTCTAAATGCTTCTGCTAGGTTCATCTCTCGACTCCCCCGGTTTGCCCATATTTCTGCTTACATGCTTGATGTCCTTCACTGGCTCCCTATTGCTGCGCGCATCCGTTATAAGACCCTCTTCCTTGTCTCTAAATCTCAGCAGCCTACTGCCCCGAAATATCTCTCGAACTATCTGCGAAAACCGCTATCTGCCTCTTCTTCTCGCTCATTGCGCTCTGTAAATCGGCTTGATCTTTTTGTTCCCATGGCTAAAACTGCCTTGTCCCAGCACCGGGCGTTTGCTGTAGTGGGTCCCACGATGTGGAATGATCTTCCCCTCTGCTCAGGGTCAAACTAATGACTGGCTTTTCCTCATCGGTCACGCGTTCCCTAAAGGCATTTTTGTTTCCCCGGGGTTTCTGTGCTGAGAGCGCCTCTGAATAGTTATTCTGCGAGAGGCGCTTTATACATTTATAGATACAATACAATACAATACTTGGCATATATTTTTAGATCGCGGCTCTGACAGTATTTTGAGATAGATTGGCGTTGTGGCCGCGACCCTAGCCTACATGTGAAATTGCAAGGTTTGAACTGTAGCCTATAAGTATATATGGGCTCCGTGACGAGTACTTTAAAGCTATAGTCTTCATAAATGACACAAAATAGCTGATTTTTCAAAAACTATATTGTTGTAATTAAGCTACTACATGTATACTATACATCGCAACAAAACAATCTGACATAGGCAGATAATTTTATTTCTGATTTTGTTTCTGTAAGGTTGGCTTTCGTTTCTTATTTAGCGTGAGACCATACAAATACAAAGATTTGTTGCTACTTCGATATCTGATAGTTCTTGTGACATTGCTATAGTTAGGCTTACGACATACTGTTGCTGCTGAGGTCGAAATTTACAGCTGTTTCCAGATAAGTGCATCGTCGTACTGATGCTGTTATTATTGTTGTTGAGGGCTTGGTCAGAATCAACGAGGGGCCGTTGTCTGAGAAAAAGACGTTATTAGCGAGATTCTACATGGTTAGCTACTCCTATGTTGTGGCTACAGTTAAACTATGCGTTGAACATCGATTGTTAGTTTCGTCCATCAAGTTTGTCGAAGAAGAAAGATTTTCTGAAGAAGTTGTTAGAAATAATCACAAAAACAACAAGCAAGGTCCCGTTGAGAAGTAACAATGTCACAACATTTCGGCAAAATTCCAAGTCAATCTTCAGCGTGCCAGTGTCTGCCTGACACTGGAGTGAGTATAGACGAAATCCTTTGCGTGGTCGGACGTAAAAGCTGTTCCTGCCAGCATTTCCATGGACATTAGATGGGGCCCAAATGGACTCTATGCGGAGCAATATGAAAAATGGGTCCCATATGAGCTCTATGTGGGCATACTGACAGTTATCCAGTTTCTATCGCGATAAGCAAGCTGTTCAAAGTTGTTACGCGGTTAAAGGGTTTCAGCACAATGTCAAGGTCGTTGCGGGGGTCAGCGTTTGCTCCTAGCGAGGAGAGCAGGTTCAATGACGGTGATCGCCACACTTCGAGATTACTTCAGAGTGGCTGGTTATCGTCGACTGCGATGTTATCCCTCTCGAGGGGCTCTTTGTTCTTACACTTCTCGCTCTTCTCGCCATCCAGCTCCAAGGGCAACCCCTTGTCAAGCGGTCGGTTGTGGCCGACGCGGCCACAGGCGGCGCTGTGGTCAACCGGGAGCGTCCGGTTCGTCTCGGAAAGAGAGGCGCAGCAGAGCGCCTTCATGAAGGACTTTCTGAAGGTCTCACCGAGGAAGGCGTAGAGGACCGGGTTGAGCACGCTGTTTGTGTAGCTCAGCATGGTGGTGATGTGCACGAACACACCGGTCCACTCGTTCGGCTCTGTGAAGATATTCGTCACCTGTAACAACAACAACCTCAAAGATAGAAAAGACTTATTTAGCATCTGCTACCCGGCATCATCATCATCATCCTCATCATCATCATCATTTTTTTCTTCTTCCTCTTCATTATCATCGCTATAGTCGTTACTCTCATCAAAATAATGATATACATTATCAACAATAATATTGGCATTTTCATCATCATCATCATCATCATCATCATCATCATCATCATCCTCATCATCATCATCATCATTTTTTTCTTCTTCCTCTTCATTATCATCGCTATAGTCGTTACCCTCATCAAAATAATGATATACATTATCAACAATAATATTGGCATTTTCATCATCATCATCATCATCATCATCATCATCATCGTCATCCTCATCATCATCATTATCATCATCATCATCATCATCATCATCATCATCATCATCATCATCATCATCATCATCATCATCATCATCATCATCATCATCATCATCACCATCATCAATATCATTGCTGTCGTCATTGTTATTATCATCATCGTCATCATCATCATTGTCATCATCAATATCATGAGTAAAATCAGTAAAACATCGCAACATTTATAATAATTTTCAGCACCAGCCTGTGGAATGTCCAACATTAGTTTTAGACATTAATAAAAAAAAATTTGCGCTTAATAGCACTGGCAATTTAAAGTGGGCTGGCACGTAACAAAATTACCGCTGATCATCGAGTCTTGAAGACTAGAAAATTGTCATTGAACTAAAACTTATAGTTCAGATATCCATGTTTTCACCAACATCAGTCAATTCCTTTTATACATAGCAGTCTATGTTTGTTTCTTCTACTGTTGATTTCAGTCACGGTTTCGTAGTTAGCCGAGAACCGGTCAAGCGAAATGAATCTCGTAATCGTTGCAATAAAGTATTTTAATATTGATCAGGCATATTATGTTTCATGTGATGCCCTTTAGCGTAGTGTAGACTAGCGTAGAGGGCGCCTCTGGTTATTTTTCTGTCTTGAAATTGCGCTATAAAACTTTCAATTATAATTACGCGTTGCCTTCCCACGTTTAAAGTAACACCCAAAGAAATAAAAGCTCTCTCTTGCATGGTTAGGATCTTCATCCTAGTTTTTGTGAATTGGATGCATTGGATATGTACATGTATCTATGTAATGCAACAGTAACTGGTTACATCCGCAGCCCGTTCTGTGAGTTTTCCAGTACTAACAAGAATAATGTTAGTGTTAATTCGACATCTCAGTTCGTAGCACACACAACGCGTTCTCTATGGTCATGACTACGACAGTGAATGCGCCTGTGTTGTTGTTGTTGTTGTTGTTTGTTTACCCTTCAGTCAGATCTGTCTTCATTCGATACCTGGCTCTGCATTCGCCGTGGAAGCCACACGACCACCAACACTACCTCAGTCGTCTTTACGAGATTCAGTATTGGATGCAGTTCCGGTGGCTTCCTTTGATATTGGATAAGTGCAGGATAAGCTCATATGCACTTTATCTGTCCACCTCAGTCTTTCATCTTCCACTGCCGCACTCCATCATTCTCTCTGTCTCTGTCTCTGTCTCTCTGTCTCTCTGTCTCTCTCTGTCTCTCTCTGTCTCTCTGTCTCTCTATATCTCTGTCTCTGTCTCTGTCTCTGTCTCTGTCTCTGTCTCTGTCTGTCTCTGTCTGTCTGTCTGTCTGTCTGTCTGTCAGACAGAGAGAGAGAGAGAGAGGAGAGAGAGACAGAGATACAGAGAGACTGTCTGTCTGTCTGTCTCTCTCTGTCTCTCTCTCTCTCTCTCTCTAGCTTTCTGTCAATATCTCCGCCTTTCTTTGATAATAGCAATAATAAAAAATAATAATAAGACGATTTCTATAGTGCCTTTGCACAGCCGAGGCCGAAGGAAATTGCGTTGTACATGAGTTCAAAAAGTCAACGGCAGTCATATGATTGCTTAGAAAGATAGGCCTTGAGATGTGATTTAAATGTCTCCAGAGATGTCTCAGTCTAGGTTGAGAATTATGTCTGTGCACACTATTCGTTATTCCATTAGTGACTAATGGAATAGTCCAACTCAGTTCTGGTCATATTTAATACACCGTCACATTCATTTCTCTATTGATTTTCAACTAAGGTTCCTTTATCGGTGATTTTCTCTCTTAGCTTCTACTATTTTTATAATTAATCATTTATTAAGCGCTAATTTATAAAGACCAAGCATCAATCGATGGCGCCTAGCAATTGAGAGTGTAGGACTTGCTTACGGTTCCTACACAGTAATCGTTTCGGAGAAGGCTCGAACCCGAACAAATCGAGCGCTCTAGCCAGTCGGCTACAGTGACCCAAACTAAAGCCCCAAGGCCCATCTTGGAATAACAAGCTCAATGTACATTCCGTTGTTCAATCGGTTAAATAAATAATTCGTCGATAGATAAAGAGACGGAAATAGACAGAGAAGCAGAGACATCAGCATTCGGCAACAGAGAGCCAGAAAAACACCGTTAGTAAGCAAATGAAATGCAGACCTACCTAATTGCTTTTTTAAAACTTGTGATCTAGGTCTAATTTCAACAGAGAGAGAGAGAGAGAGAGAGAGAGAGAGAGAGAGAGAGAGAGAGAGAGACAGACAGACAGACAGACAGACAGACAGACAGACAGACAGACAGACAGACATACAGACAGACAGACAGACAGACAAACAGAGACAGAGAGAGACGGAGAGAGAGAGAGAGAGAGAGATAGAGAGAGAGAGAGAGAGAGAGAGAGAGAGAGAGAGAGAGAGAGAGAGAGAGAGAGAGAGAGAGAGAGAGAGAGAGAGAGAGAGAGAGAGAGAGAGAGAGAGAGAGAGAGAGAGAGAGAGAGAGAGAGAGAGAGAGAGAGAGAGAGAGAGAGAGAGAGAGAGAGAGAGTACCTATGTCTACTTATGCTTCACAGGAGCATTCTAGCCAGTCTGTGACTAATGCGTCGATCTGAAAACGACCGATTCTTGGTAATCGAGACTCTCAAGGCAGTCAGTTGTGAGACTCCATTGCTCGAAAGGATGCAGTTATCTGGCGACCAGGAAGAAATGCCGCCACTCTCACCCATATGTTTCTCTCTCCTCATCTTCAGTGTAATACGCTGTTTCTCCCTCTACCTCTCACACGCTGGTTCACGCTCTGCATCGGTCTCTCCGTCTCTATCTGCTTCTGTTTCTGCCTCTCCATCTTTACCTTCTTACGCCTTCTGTTTCTGTCTCTCCTTCTCAATCCTCCCTTTCCAATTTCCTGTCACTTGAAGTCGTCTCTCATCTCTATAGATCGCACTCTTTATTAGCACCAAATTAAGAACGCTCCACAACAACGCCGTCTCACACACCTTGACAACCGCAGGCACTGCTAAATTTAGGCTCGATGTCGTTTGATGAAGCCTTTCGCTTATACGGTTCTGAGATTGCAAAACAGGCGCTTCGAGAGACTGATACGACTAATCAACAACGGTAATTGCTCAAGAAAAGGTTTCATTTACAAGAAAACGTCACAACAAGAATCAACCTCAACAGTTTCTGCCAGAACTACCTCTAGGGCAGTGAATTCCGGAATTCATCCAGAAGGGGCTCAACAGATGATACTCTAAACATCGCTTGTGTTAGCATATAACCATAGGCGTAGCTACATGGAGGCAAGAGGAGGCATTTGCCCCAGGAGAGGTGGATTTTGCCTCCTTTTGATTTGTGTCGAAGAAAGTCCTCGAATGTGTTAATGACTAAAAAAAAAAAAAAAAAAAAGTCATAAACTTTTTCGTGACGAAATTAACCTTTTTTTGTGACGAAATTTTAGAAATTCTCAGAGCAAAATTCTAAAATTTTCAGAAGTTTTTTCGGACGCTGAAAAATTTCCCTCTGACCTCTGAAACAAAATCGCCGCCACTGCATAAAAGTTTAGACAAGCAGTAGTTGCCTCCTCTTGAATTGAAGTCTGGCTACGCCCCTGCATACAACCACATATTAACACAATATATCACTTAAAATAGCGCATAAGTATTTCGTATCGGTACGACCTGATGTTATTGTTAACCGTGCTGCTGTGTCAACCCAGAGTTTGGGTTGAAATTACCGTTATAGGGCAGAAAAACTTTCGAGATATCTCTTAAACCTACAAACTCGACTATAAAACGAGTGTAGTCTGCGGACCATAAAATGTCTATTGGAAGATCAGACGGCTAGGGAAAGGACTTATACTCGCCGCCTTATGCTGAGGCTAAAAAGATGAAGTCGCTAACAATTCATATCCGTAGCTGTGTCTCATGGTTACGTCAAGAGACTATTCTGCTTCATTTCTTCTATATTACACAGTTATAGATGACTCGAAGTTTACCGGGCATATTTAGGGTTTTAAACGGACGAAGACCACCGCAAAACCAAGCTGCCTATAATGAGACTAAGTCACACGGTTAAATAGTCAAGGACTATAGTACTAGGCATTGAATGATGTTTTACGACTCTTTTATTCTTGCATTTCAGTACGGTCTAATTCTTCTCTGCCCGGTGCCTCTGTTACTTTCCTGTAACTGAGTCTGGATCTTTGTCCATCCACCATCCAACCTAGCAACGTTTTAATTAGACGTGGGAAATTAGCCCACTTTTAACTTCACTAATTCGCTACAAGTTTAATGTGAGTATGATTTAACACGATAAAACTAAAGAGCAAGTTTAACTTGAACGTAATTAATTTTAGGAAAGTAGAGAGGCAAATTATTCCTCCGCTAAAAGGCTGTAAGGATACGCGTTGCAACAATCGTTGGAGACATGAGAACTGACGATGCGACACGCTTGATCGATTACCATGCGGTTGCAGATGAATGAATTTCTAAAAGGTCTGATAAATAAACTAAAAGAACAGCGCAGTATGTCATTTCATCGTACTGCACAAGACTAATGGGCAGATGCAGCGAAGCCTATCGAGACCTCTTAGTATTTGGATGGACGATCGTTCGTGGAATACAATGCACCCTTGTGCACATTCAGGCATTCATCCATTCAGTAGTGGTAAATGCATAACGACGGAGGTTGAATAGCCAGAGTTGTCCGGAAGTCGGACTATAGCCTCGGTTATACGCTTCTGAGTGGTTGCTATGGACGCGTCGAGACGTAATAAAATATAGTAATATAATAATAATATGCGTGTTTATTCACCAGCTCTCACTGACAAACCGCAGTAAGTTACATTGAAACATTGAAACATGACGGTACAATTATAGAGGTCTTTGTTGAACACACGTCTTGGCAGCCTGTTAGGAGCCTGCTTATTTTACTGCTGTCCCCTAGGCAGTGGAAGGCTAGCCCCTCCCCAAGGCTTTATCTTATACACGTTCAGACAAATGCATGTATAAATATACGAATATATAAACACATATGCATGAGTATAAACATATATATATATATATATATATATATATATATATATATGCTTACTGAAGTAAATGTATCTATATTTATTTGCCTATGCTTACTATTCACCTATGCTCATTTACTATATATATCTACTTATGTGCCTAAGTATGTACCTATCTACTCACTTACCGACCTACCTACCTACCTACCTACTCATCTACCTACCTACCTACCTATATGCAAACATACATAGTTGGGGAGGGGGGGATAGAGTAGTGGTAACACTCATGGCCAGGAGAGCATAAGGTACGCGGATCGACTCCCGTAACCCCCCTCTAGGGCGGCGCCTTGCATGGCTGCCAAACCGTGTGTTTAATTAAGATATTGATTGTACTTTCATGTTCCAATGTAATCTTACCGCGTCTGTCGGTTTGAAATAATAAAGAATATAATTATTATTACATATATATACAATATATATATATATATATATAAACAGAGAAAACCTGATAGACAAGATGTCGGTTTCCTACCTGGAAAATCCAATATGGCAGCCAGCAGATGACGTAAGCAGCAATGACGGCAAGGACCATCTTAGTGACTTTCCTGTGCGCCTTCTTCTTCTCCTGCGACTTCTTTCCAGGTCCGGTCGTCTTCAGTCGGACAACGACGAGGGCATAGAAGATGGAGATGAGTGCAACTGGAATGGTGAATCCAACGATGAAGGCGTACCAGATGAACGCCTTCGCGGCCTCAAAGGGATCATCGAGCGGCCAACGGATGACACACGACTCCTTGCCTCCCTCTGACTCCTCCGTGTTTGCGTACAGAAAGATGGGCACCATGAGGAGCATCGACGCCAGCCAGACCCCGACGCAGACCCATCGTGACACGACCGGGGTTCGATACCCGATAGAGCTGATCGGATGGCAGACGGCCAGGTATCGGTCGGCGCTCATGACCGTCACGGTGAAGACGCCCGTGAAGGAGTTGATTGAGGTGAGGATGTAGAAGACCTTGCACATGACGACGCCGAAGATCCACGTCTCGTGAATAACTGTCACAACCAGCAGCGACAAACCGATCAGGTAGAGGGTGTCCGACACGGCCAGGTTGCAGATGTACTGGTTCGTCACGGACTGCATCTTGGCGAAGCGCAGGACGACGTAGATGACAAGTCCGTTGCCAGTGCTTCCAGCGAAGAAGATGAGCACGTAGATGCTGCAGACGACAGTCTTCCAGGCAACAGTCATCGGTGCTTTGGGCACAAAACACATGTCCTCGTCGCACGCGAAACAACTCGTGTTCTCGCTGATAATCGAATCGCAGTCGCAGCTGCAAGGCGGGTAATTAACGGACGCGGAGGAGTTCATATTGGCACCAACGTCTTCAACCTCGGAAAAGACTGTCGAACCTGAAGTCCGATAAATTAAGCATACACAGTACAGGACCATATTGTTGTACTAGAAGCCTGCTAATTGGAATGCCATCAAAGCTGTCTGCTTCCTCCCGCCCCTCCCCCAAAAAACATCAGTAAGATTTAATGTGGGCAATAATCATTCCGACCACGTATAGCGCTCTGAGCAACGATGAATGGAAAGCAATGAAACCGTGAGATAATTTGGAACTAATGCACAATGATCAGTGGTTGGCACCAAATGATTGCGCTACTCTTACACATGATGCATAGGTGACTCAATAAATATTAGGGTGCATGCAAAAACGTGACAGGATAAAAAAAAAGTCCTCTCGTGAAAGGTCCAGGTGAATATTTTCTGATAAAACGCCCTCTGACAAATAACCATAACCATAACCATAACCATAAGTTTTATTACTTCGCATAATATCATAATATGCAGTAACAGAAATAATATCACTCAGTGTAAAATTTTAACAGAAAACAGATAAATT
Source organism: Allolobophora icterica (assembly GCA_963556255.1). Taxonomy (NCBI): domain Eukaryota; kingdom Metazoa; phylum Annelida; class Clitellata; order Crassiclitellata; family Lumbricidae; genus Allolobophora; species Allolobophora icterica. The sequence continues at coordinate 37,825,658 of OY744608.1, read as the reverse complement.
AATTAGTTTCCAATGGAAGTAAAGGGAGAGAAACCCTTAAGGGACCTGGGTCCCGCTACCAGGGTTACCCTTGTACAGAAAAAATAACGGCAACTGGCATAACATTGTAATACTAGACATTTTGGACTTAACTAGTTAACTAAACATCGAAGTAATATCAGATCAGGTGTCAGCATCAAAACCTAGTGCGCATTTAAGGCAGTAATTTGCTAGTAAAATGTGGATGGGGAAGGTTGGGGAACTGTTGCTACTAGGTACTCGCGGAGCTTTCTCTTAAAAGTTAAAATATTAGGTAGATTTCTTATGGCAACAGGAATATTATTCCAAGTCCTCGGGCCAGCACTTTTTATTGAGAACTTTCGGGTGTTTGTTCTAGCAAATGCTCCTCTATAATCGGCAGATGTCCTGACACAGAAGGGGTTTATTTTGGATATCAAACTGAAGAAGTCATTGAATGCTGCAGGAAGTAGATTGTGCATATGCTTAAACATGAATTCAGAGGTCTGTTGGATTCTAATCTGTTCAATTGATAAAATTTTTAGACTTTGTAATGCAGCAAGGGGGGAAATGGGACCTGATTTTCTTGTTATAATTCTAGCAGCCCTCTTTTGCAATGAAGTTAATCTAAGCAAGCGAGTTGAGTAATTTGAGGCCCAGACTATGTTGCAATATGAGAGATAAGGGCGAATTAAAGAATAATATAGGTTCAGTTTAATATGGGTTGGTAATAAGTAGGCAATACGGGCTAATACACCCACACTTTTCGCAATTCTTTTAGAGATATTCTCAATATGTACTTTCCATGTAAGGAATTGGTCCACAAATACTCCCAGAAATTTGACAGAGGTTGCTTGTGGTATAGGGTTGTTGTCCATAATGAGTGCTTCCCTTGTTTCTGGAATATGTTTACGATGCGAGCAAAATAAAATGTAGTTTGTCTTTTTTAGATTCAACGATAATTTGTTGACTCTGAACCAGTCAATGACTTTTGTTAGTTCTTCGTTCATTAATTGAAAGAGTGTTTGGTATGATTTGTGAGAAGCAAAAATGTTCGTATCATCGGCGAAAAGCACAAAGCGCAGGATTGGTGAAGCGTTTGGGAGGTCATTAATAAAAATTAAGAAAAATGTAACTGGATAATATACCTGGACAAAATATCCCAAGGTATAGGCCTAGGCACAAAATTATGAACCAGATAAAATGTCCCCAGATGAAAGTAGAAATAAATACCCTGAAGATTAAAATGGATAAACTATAGAGGTTTCGAATAAATACCTCCGAAAACAAAACATTACTTTGGCAACATGGTCTTTCCAATAAAAAAAATTCAGGAGTAAATGCTACAATAAACATTAACGTTTTTAGGAGCTTCATAGTTATTCTGTATTCTGAACTTCATACATTCAAATTGTTACACCTAGAAATTCTTTCTTTCAATAATTACTACTTACAAAGAAAAATAAGCAATTTACCAGAATTGAATTAATCGATCGTTTCGCATAAAAAAACCCCACGCATATACTTGACAACATACCCAATATTTGCAAGTCTAACTTTGGTCATGCACTCCACTTACACTGATACTGTGGCTCGTACGTACCTGTGACACAACAATGGGATCTAGTACTAGTATGCGTGTGACATGTCACATGTGCCTATCGAAGTAATGGCACCAGATCGATTTCATTCTCTCAAGCTTTGAGTCGAACAATAATTCATCCAATTTTGATGCTATTAGAAGATGCTATTATATACAAAACACACGGAGATACTCCAGCCAATGGTTCCATGTTGCAAAGGTTTACGATTATAGGGCTATGGCTTAGAAATGTTTATTAGACTAGCATCTTAAATCCTGTATGTCTCCTATTATTGTCATCGATTTCCTGGAGCCTCTGTTTTCTATAGATTCCCGCTGTGAGAGGAAGGGCGTGGTCTTAGGCAGGGTGGGAATTGTCGTGCTGTTGGGAGGTTTAATCCCCGAATTGACCGACGCCGAATTGACCGGCGCCGAATTGACCGGTCACCGTATGGATATCATCTATATATATGTACACAGTTTGCATACATTATAATTTATATTGTATGCCATCTATGATTATGATGCCTATCTCTCCGATGATCGGTGTAAACACAGCCGATGGCATACACCAACACGATGTTGTAGAGATGTTTTATTACACACCTAATGTTCAATACTGCAGACAAGATCTTCACGTATATATCAGTGAAAGTCTACGTGCTTACAATTATTTCTTGTATAGGGAATGATCGGCCGATGGCCTAGTAACTGATTAAGGGTTCGGGTAAACAAAACAACATCTTCTTTGGTCTGTAGGGCCTAGGTTTCTCCCTTGCTCGGATGATATATAGGCCGCCACACTTGATTATTTACAAATCGGCTTGCTACCTTTGTTAATCTAATAATAACTGTAGAAACGGCAGCCACGTAGGGCGCCTTACATACACGTAGGCCCCTATATACATCGCTCGTTCAGTCAGATAATTTGGAAATCGAGCTTTTGCATTAGCCGGACCGACTGAATGGAACAAACTTCCGGACTTTAGCATATCCTCGTCACCTTCGACCTTTAAATCCAACCTTAAAACCTACCTGTTCAAGATGTACTATGACTAGTATTTTTTTCTGTTATGCGCTTTCGTGCAATATGTCTTTTTGTTTAGGCGCGCTATAAATGCCAGATTAATAATAATAATAATAATAATAATAGTATACAGTAGAAGCACATGATAACAGTTTTACAGGAGTCATATACACCGTGTCTCAAAATAAAATGTGCAAAATTGTTTCTGTCAGAATTTCGTCAAATTTCCACCAATTTTAATAGTTTTTGGTAGATAGATGGCAAAATGGCTGAAATTTTATGCTATATATAAATTTTCCACCTCTCCTGACTCATGTCACCGCACTACCTTGTTAAACACAGATGTACCAATTTCTTATATAACGCTTAAATTTTATTACATGCAACAAACTATCTGACGACTGGTCAAAGCGCGCCCACTCGTCGATCAGACGCGTTTTGAGTTCGTCGACGTTGGCTATTCTGGAGCGGTAAACCTTTTCCTGCAGCACACTCCATATGCTATAGTCGACTGGGTTAAGATCCGGTGAATTCTATCTACATGCACTTGCCTGCCTAAACATGGTTAATCCATAAGCCATATATAAGACCTTACATTAAATATACACTGTGTCCCGATGAAAAGTAGACCCCAAGAAAAAGTGTCATAACTCGGTCAAAACGTTTAGCATTTGCCTGAAATTTTAAAAACAACAACACTAGCCATATTACCACTAAATCGTAACGCCGTTTGGAAATGTTAGTAAGTTTGTCAAGTTTATCAACGTTTGGGATGCAGTACTAAAAATGGTAAATTTCCAATATACAAATTTTTGATAAACGTTTAGGGGTCTACTTTTCATTGTGCTGCTACTTCACATTCAACAAGACAGTGCCCTTGCACACCGAGCACGTGAGACCATTGCTCTGCTGTCCCGGAAGATACCCGACTTCATATCCCCGCAGCTGTGGCCGCCCAACAGTCCAAACCTCAGTCCAGTTGACTATCAAATCTGGAGTGTACTGAAGGAGCGCGTAAATCGTTCCCGCATTCGTGGCGTCGATCACCTGATCGTCTGACTGAAGAGTGGCAGCTGTTTGACCACGTGATCATCGACCGGGCCATCAGACAGTGGCGTCCACGTCTACGGTCGTATGTCCGTGAACAAGGAGGACATTTTGAACACCAACTGTAGCTGAACTTCACTTCCTTATGGCTCTTGTATGTTGGAAATTTCCCCTTTTCAGTCCTGCTTCTCAAACGTTCATAAACTTGACAAACTCACCAACATTTCCAAACGGCGTTACGATTTGGTGGTAATATGGCTAGTGTTGTTGCTTTTAAAATTTCAGGCAAACGCTAAATGTTTTGGCCGAGTTATGACATTTTTATGAGGTCTACTTTTCATCGGGACACAGTGTATAATGTATATACACATACACCTGCCTGAACATGGTTAAATCCATAAGCCATATAAGACCTTACATCCGATCTGTACAGGCATGTCACCGTTAGTAGGACGCTGCGCTGAGCTTATTTCAAGCGTTTTACTTAAGCTCAGATAAATTGGTCAGTACATCACAACATAATCATTAATAAGGATCATAAGGCTGATGCTTTCTGCGGTTCTTTGACTCATTGACAGCCACTTTAATTTCGAAATGGACAATTTCAGTAACAGTAGATAATACCAATAACAAAACACGGATCAAGATTAAATTTAAGTTCAAATTCTCAACTCTCCATTAATATTAGAACAACCCAGATATGTTTACAAACCTAACTTTAAAGTTACGACGATATCTGATTTTGAATCGAAAAGAAAGTTAGGCCATATAGGCCTCTACCTAAAATTATAACCATCTAACACACTTGAAAAATGCTATTTCGTGTAGGGAGTTGTTAAGGATTAAAACATCACTTCTGAAACTGAAGAATTTTAAAAAGTGTTAGTAACTTCATGTTTAATATTCAAATGAGAAACTATCCAGAAAATATTTTGAAGATTGCTATAGATAAATTATATACATACAGTCATACACATATTATCATCTTACAAGGATAAAATTATGGAAGTAGATAAACCCATGGCACTGTAGCATTCGTTTTGAAAATAAATATGAAAAGAATGACATCCTAAAACGAGAACAAAAGCATTGAGCACAATTACGTACTTGTACCTTAATTATGAGACATTTCCCAAAACTGTAACTGCATTTAAGAATGTTAAGTAGGCCTATATTAAACAAACCGATTTGTTATTAACATTGATATTCTCAATTTGAATAACTCTGTAGATTGGATTAATGTAAATCTTAGATTGCATTACGTTGGATAACCAATAACCAATACAGCGGGATAATATAATATAGGCCTACGCTACTGTTATAAGATATGTCATAGTGGGAAGCGAGACGAGGATTGCGCGTGCAAGCTGCATAGTTTAATGAATTTTCGTTGCTTTCATATACGCAAAAGCATAGCGGAGTTTTATGAGTAGGGCCTACTATATATACACATATATATGGTCCCATACATGGTCCCATGGGGTGGGGGTGTCCGTAGAGTAATGGATAACACACTGGCGTGAAGTGCAGAAGGTAACTGATGCCAATGGAGTCATTGGAATGCATGTCGATAAAATTGTGCGCTCAAGGGGTTTGTGGGTCTTAATCATTCAAATTGCTAGCGATCATGGGATAAGAATATATATGATTCGCAAATATGTCCCATGTGTTGTGCTTTATTGCGAAACAATGTGCTGTGCAGTGACGGCATGAATATGATCGCTCATTGTCTTCTTTGCACTGACATATAAAATACATGGCTCCTCTCTTCCTTCTATGAACATTCCTTCTATGTCAGAGGTTCCCAACCTTTTCTATGCCCTGCACTCCTATGAAATGTTTGATTAATGTTCGCACCACATACTAAAGTAATATTACATTTGAAAATGAAAAAGTCAAATTTCTATTTTTTAACCACAGATTGAACCACATACACTCATAAAGTACTGCGGATGAACAAATTGAATTTAAAAAAATAAGCTTTTAACTCAGTGCCTAAAATGCAAATATAAATTGAGCAAATAGTAAAATCGTAAACAGTAAACAATCAGTACAATAGTGACATACTTCCCTCTTTTTGTCGCACCCCCTGAAATGCCATCTCGCACCTCCTGTGGGTGCCGAAACCTCAGGTTGGGAACCTCTGTTCTATGTTTTTTGTCCAGGTTCTAGTCAGGAAGGAATTTTTCTCTAGGGGTGACCTGTTGACTCTACCGTCTCCATCATGTTTCCGGATTATTTTTGTCTAAATGCAAAACCTACTCTATAACTCAGCCAAGTTTCGTCGTCCTGCTGCCGAGTCCGAGCCGGAATTAGTTTTTGTTTTTACAGCGGGATTTACTGCGTGTCTGACAGTTTTGGTTTCATGTTATCGTGACCTTCTGTGGCTGGAATGGTCTATCACTCTACCTACGGAAAGGGGAAGAGGGTTCCAGCTGGACAGTAAAGCCTCAAGCCTACTATGCCTACTGAGTCTACTATGCCTACTAAGCCTACTAAACTACTGCTACTACTGCTACTACTACTACTACTACTACTACTACTACTACTACTACTACTACTACTACTACTACTGCTACTACTACTACTACTACTACTACTACTACTACTACTACTACTACTACTACTACTACTACTACTACTACTACTACTACTACTACTACTACTACTACTACTACTACTACTACTACTACTTCTACTGCTACTATTACTACTTCTAGTGCTACTACTACTACTACTTCTACTACTACTACTACTACTACTTCTATTACTACTACTTCGTGCACCGTCTGCGCCGGTTACCGTTGCACCCGGTGAAGCAGCGGCGCAGAGGGTCTTTGAAGTGGCGCTGACCGTCAGTCACAGAATGTCTCAGCTGCCTATGGGTCGTCGGGCGACGAATACCTGACCGGACCGTATTCATTGATTTGAGGGATATCCGGGCACCCCGTCGTGTTACTTCAGCGATGGACTGCTGAACAGTGAGACAACTGTGCCAGTCCATATGTGGCTCATCACATCGCCTGTTTGCTGTTCTTAATATTCATTTTATGATCTTCAGGAACTCTGTCCTGTTATTTGTCAACTGTCATCCATGAATCTGTTGATTGGGCTGTGTGTGTGTGTGTGGTGACCCGTCAAAATAGCCCCGTCAAAACAGCCCCGTCAAAATCGCCCAGCGTCAAAATAGCCCCGTCTAAACAGCCCCGTCAAAACAGCCCAGTCTTAAACGACAGAAAACAAAGTGAAAATGTATTCCACAAGATATATTCATTTATAAGAAGATACTAATAAACGATACTATTACTACTATAAAAAAACAGACTACAAGCATGGAATGTTAAATGTTTTTCTACGAAACGCGAACAAAAGTTTCTAGGTATTAGGTAATAATTGTGACCATCTAAAAAGAAAGTTAATGTCGATGTCTTAAGCAAGAGCCTAGATACTAAGATTATGCGCTATTTCACTTGCTGTTATCTTCGATACACCGTCGCAGTACTCTTTTGATCTTACCAATTACTTATCAGATTTCCAATTAACAAATTAATTTGTATTTAGTCAGTATGTGTCAGAACCACCTCTTTGAAGTCTTGGTTATACTTTTGTTGAAATCAAAACATTTTTTGTAACATTCAACTTATTAGCCTTTGTGGAACTGCTTGCCTTTGGCGTTTTTATGGGGCTATTTTGACGGGGCTGTTTTGACGGTGCTATTTTGACGCAGGGCGATTTTGACGGGGCTGTTTTGACGGGGCTATTTTGACGGGGCTATTTTGACGGGGTGCCGTGTGTGTGTGTGTGTGAGAGAGAGAGAGAGAGAGAGAGAGAGAGAGAGAGAGAGAGAGAGAGAGAGAGAGAGACAGACAGACAGACAGACAGACAGACAGACAGACAGACAGACAGACAGACAGACAGAGACAGAGACAGAGACAGAGACAGAGACAGAGACATAAACAGAAAGAGAGAGAGCGATGGGTCTGCCATCGATGACGCTTCTAATTATCTGAGCAATTGTTACAAACTGATGACCTTCATGACATTTAACATCATTTAGTAGAGGGTGGCTCTGATTTGTTTCCTGTAGCGGCGCCAAATAAATTTACCTAATAAATAAATAAATGAATTAAGAATTAGCTTCAGTGTTAACGCTACATCTATTTAGCATTTAATATGTTCTGGAGACGACTTACCTTTCACTTGTCAGCGGTAGACGCTCTCGTCACTTCAACACGAATGAAGGCAGGGAACTAGCGACAGCGAGACAGACTATTAGACTGACAGCGGCGGAGACAGAGAGACAACGGGAGACGATAAGGTCCGTCCTCGTTTGTCGGTCTGTCGCCAGATGTCAGGCGACGATACACCTTCGTCGACAGAGGGCGTTCGTCTGCCGCAGCAGCCGAATTGCAGCAGCTAAAGAGCAAGCGACGACGGTGCACTGATGCAGCAGATGCGCGCGCTGCAGTAGCTCTCTACCTCAGCAGCAGTGACAGCAGCAGAAGCAGTGGCATGCTGCTGTAATAAGAAGGCATCGAGACTCCTTTGCAGGGTTAATCATGAAGGATTCTATGGTC